>JAVANC010000012.1:13564528-13612360 GCA_033319125.1 Parnassius glacialis
AACTTCTCACGACCCTGCGCGGTCAGTTCTTCACTCTTGCCATTGTGTTCCGAGATGACCTTCTTCAGTTTCTCGGAGTTTGCCCTCAACACCGACAGAGCTGAGGATCTTCTCAACGTCAGCAGCGCCTGGCCTGCAACATCCCGGGGCAATGCGGCCCCGGGATAAGGCCTTTAGTAGATGCTTCTTGTATGAAAACTGAAGCGAGACTCCCTGTATTCTCCGATGGTTCGGCTTTTATACCTTTTAGAGAGAACGAAAAATTATTTAAATTAAAAGGAAATTTATTGTAAATGACCTAGAGCAAAAGAGTATTTATGTGGAAATATCGAAATAAGAACATCAGACCAGTGACGAATTTGTATAAAAGTTACCATAACAACCATATAAATAATGGTTGTCAAAATATAAATTTTTGGTTTTAGGTATATAATTGAAAAACAGCTACATTTAAGTAAGAAATGAGATATTATTCATATAGGAAAAACTATAGGCGGCAGCGCGCACGAAACCTGAAATTGCAGAGTTACGGAGAACTCAATAAAAGATAGAAAAAGGTAAGACTCCATTGACAGCGGTTTAAAAGGTGCTGATAGCGTGAAAATACGAAGTGAAAATGATTTGTTATTGTGTAAAAACGTTACAGGATCCTTGGAAATAAAGGTGATGAAAAATATAAATGCAGAAAATTAAAAACAGAATAGAAAAATAGTGTAAAATGATATGTAAGTAGCATAACACTACAAGGTAGTGTCTTTAAGTACTGCAGCTGATGATGCCTGAAAAATCGTGAAACGGCTTTTAAGTTCAGTGTTTTCCTAAAATATTTTAGATTTGATGAAGTGTATTTTTGTAATAGAAACGAATTTAAAAACATTGAGGCGCCTCTCTTATTGGATTTGGCGTTTCTCGATGTGTCTTTAACTCCGACCGATCAATCATATGCTATTATTATAACAACTAATGGACTGAGTGACGTCATGCCACCAAGGTGGCAACAAAAGCGACTGCTGTTTGAATTGATTCTTAGTTATTGGATATTAAATATTTTATTTCATGACACTAAAGGGGCGTAAAAAGTTAATATGATTTTTTCGTGTGATGAAAGTCATGATAAATAGATTTATACAATAAAACAATCATGTATATTTCCTATTATTATTATATCGAAAATCATTTCAAACTTAGTAATCTTCAACAACATTATCGATACTTTGATATCGAAACGGTAACATTCCTAAAACGACATTATATTTATTAGCGTCACCTACTGGGGAATAGCTAAAATGTTGTCTTAGTATTTACTATAATAAGCATTTGCTTAGCGTTGTTTTGCTAGTTTAAGCTAGAGGGTGTCACACGCGCACTAGCTCAAAGTTTTTGTATATAAATGTTCCCAATGTCTGCTCTATTGTATTCCTATATATATAAATCTATTTGTAGTCGAAGCATGCACTGTCTACAACGACCTTAATGCTCCGATCTGCAAGGAAGCTGGTGATCCAATTGCACAATTTTTCGGGAAGCCCATAGGAAAGGAGCTTCGAAAGAAACGCTTTGTGCCAAACCGATCGAAGGCCTTCGCAATGTCCAAACTAACGGCCGAGACGTTGGCCGTTAGTTTGGAGATTGCGAAGGCCTTCGATCCCTTGGACTCTACTGCCTCCGGCCATCTATGAGTCAGGTAGACCAGAAGATCACCAGCTGGTCGACTCCGACGAAAACCGTATTGGCGGTCACTAATCAGCTGGTGATCCTCAAGGTACCGCATGAGCTGGCAGTCAATAATGGATTCCATTATTTTTGGGAACAAGGAGGTGATGGCTATAGGCCTGTAGTTGGACGGGTCTGAGCGGTTGCCTTTTTTAGGGATCGAGTGGACAAAATCTGTCTTTCATGATTTGGGGCTAAGCCTAGGGAGTAGGAGTACCGAAAAAGACGCGTTTGAACCGGTGCCAACTCCAGAGCACACTCCCTCTGCACAATTGGGGGGATTCCGTCAGGCCCACTTGACTTGTCGATGTCCAGGGAACGGAGAATTTTGCGAACCTAGCGCTGTGAGAACCGTACATCCGGCATGGAGCACTCACAACGCGGGATGGTCGGCGGTGTGTTCCCCCCGTCATTGAAAATCGAGTTGGACCGCAAAAGGGAGCCTAAAAAGTCGGCTTTCTCTTTTGCGGCTTGGGCCAGTGAGTTGTCCTCTCTGTGCAGAGATTTCCTTACAGAAATTTCTTTGGACAGCCCTGGCGGGAGACCAGAATGCACGGGTTCCCGAAGGAAGGTGAACTAGTTTCTCGCCAATTTTGCCTATGTGCTCTGACTTTGCCTTGGCAATAACCCTATTGAAGGACCTGGAAGCGAAGTTTTACTTATTTTTAAACATGCCGGTGTTTACATCCCGAGTCGCCGAAGCCGCAGCCTAGGCTTGCGGCTGGGGTCTTGGTATTGTGCTCAGTTTTCCCCGAGCAGTTATGTTTTTGAGCGGAATTTTGCGCTCCGGCGACCTGCATTCACCAGATGAAACGCAGAGGCAGAGCTTCTTCTTCACGCCGGTATTCTGTGAGATCGTGGTACCAACCCGGCTCGAGCCGGCCCATACGTGCAACAGCAAAATTTGCCGCGTGGCTCTACCACGGTGAAGCTTTGCCAACATGTGGGGAATTTCCAAAATTGCGGGGTACTAGCCAACTTTAAGATTGTGGATTTTATGGGAATTGTTATTATGCGGGGAAAATATGGGGATTTTGAAAATCGATAGCCTAAATCTAGCGAAGATCTAAATACTTATATTAACATTTTGTGAGGTTACTTATGAATATTGAATGACTCCCTTTTTTAATTATCTTCATTGCACCACATTAAATTTTTAGATATATTTCGGCTTCTTTTGTGTATCATTTAACGCTATTCATTTCTTTATTTTTTAATTTTAAAGAAAAAATATGTTAGTTAAAATGTAAATCTTATAAAATTGATTGAAAATTAATTCATTTCTTAAATAAAAGTGAAGGAATTTGTGGGGAATCTCTTGAAATTTTGTTCTTAAATTTGGAATTTAAGATGAATTTTCGGGGAATTTGACAAACTGGTGTTGGCAACGCTGCCATGTTGCACCGAAATTAAGTTTTCCGGCGACATATGAATTAGAGGTGGCAATTACTATAAAACATGTAAGTTATTTTTAGTAACTTTGACGTACCTCCTTTTCAATTTAAAGTATTGGTCGGGATAAAACGGAAAGTTAATTGAAGTAAAAGTATTATTTTGACATTAATTTGATTGATTTTAACTATTAAATTTTTCAGTACCATTTCGTTTCTATTTTCTTATGCAAAGTCAAAGATAAGGAGGAAATAGTGTTTATAATTATGTGAGTACTGAATACCTAATTAGGAACGTTTATTAATTTCAATATATTTTTGTAGTACAGAATTGCTTGTGCGTTAGGGTACAATTGATTGCGTAATTGTAATAAAATGACAACAATAACTTTTAAATTCCATATGAAGACTAGTCCTAAGGATAACTTAACTTAAAATAAAATAAACGTTGGCAATGTCGTAACGGATTTACGGTCTGTGGAAATGCTCAGTGCTTCATAGGATGTTACGAATGTCTGGTGTGCATTTGTTTTGGCGGGATTGATTATTAATTTAGTTTTTGAGACACTTCCGTGTTGACTATCACGTGCGCGTGAGCGACAGTTGAATCGTTTTGTTTATTACATTCTTGTTGTTACGTTTTGTTTTTCTTATTTTGTTTTAATAATGCCTAACGCGTAGGTACGTTTATAGTGCTCGTGAATACGGCACCATGTTAATGTGCCTAGGACAATCTCATAAGGCCACTTAGGATTTAGATCGATAAGCTGTTTCATACCTATTTTTTTAAATAACTTAGTACTGAACCTCATCTAAATAGGTACATTACAGAAGACATCAGAATAATAAACATACCTAACATACACGAAGGATAAAAAAGCATGACTCTAAACTTGTTCACATTTCATTAATTAATTATTTATTAACGGGGAATCGAACCAGGTATTTGGTTTATTTAACCTGTGAATAAAGTGGTTAGGTGGAGACAATCACAGTGGTAAAATAGTAGGTTAAGTAGATGAGTTAGGTATTTAGACAAGTGTTGTAAATTGTTAGGTATTGTGGTACCAACGCTAGTTCGGCGTCCGCGTGTACATGTACAAGAACCCCTATTCAGCTCGATTATAATTCCACTGCTTCTTTTATGTTTAAATATTTTCATGATTTTTTTAAATGAAATTATCGCTTCATTTACCTATATTAACCTGATGGGAGCGTGAATAAAGTTAATAAAACGTTGTGAAAAGATGATTTTTTTCCTCGGGATCGAATTTATTCGTGACCCATCATCAAAGTTATCGTTAGTACTATTGTTTGTCTTCGTTTTCGGGAGCGTTCACAAACACTCATTACCTCATTCTCAAAAATCTCAGCATTTCTCGTTTTAAATCAATCTGAAATAGGTATTTTTATTTTACGTAAATTGTTTTGAAGTTACTACTAGTAGAGTTGTAGTGAGGTCAATAGTAGAAAGTGTTCAGAAACGTGAATTTCACAAATGTATCTATTCTTTCATATTTATTGACATATAAATTCTATTCTCTTTTTTCCTTGTGCGAATAATATATTTCATTTCAAATATATTATTCGCACAAGGAAATTGATACAGGATATTGTCAGCCTTATACTAACTTTTTAATAACTGATATCGTTGATATGTATGTATAAATATGAAATGATAATACTTATTAAAACATGTATGATACATTGGATAATTAATTTTACCTTGATATATTACGTGACTAACCATAGTCATAAATCCCCTTAGTTTAATATATCTCATAGAATCAGTACTTTTAATTATTCTTGTAAACAATATGAATTCAATGAAACCTTGCTTTTTAATTTAATTTAATTGAAAAAATTAAGATCTATTGTATTAATACAATCGATTTTCTAAGTACTTTTTCTATTTTTAACGTTTTTTCGAATTCTGAAATTGTAAAATGAGCTAGTTTTTTTTTGTATTTTACTTCAAAAAAATATAGCCAATATATGAAGTATAAAAAGTATATAAAATATAAAAGTATAAAACAATTTGTTAGTTTTAGGCCTACAAATCCCATCCTGCTTTATTTGACATGCAGGTTACTTCACCAATGTTACCCTTCATCGTCCACCATCTGATAAATCAACACCTACTGATCTAACTTGGTTTGCCCCGCTTATTCTATAATAGTAAATAGAGATAAAAGCGAGCGGAAACAATGAATTAATAGTCATGTTTCTAAATTATAATTACCTAACATTTCTTCTTAGAATTAATTACCTTGAATTATTATTGTATTTCATTATTTACCATAATCGTCATGGGTTTTTTATAGACATCGACGTTAACACCGGTATAATAGCTGTTTTCTATGAGATGTTTTTCCCGACATTCATTGGTTCAAATAAGAAGTCACAAGTTTTATTTTATGTTCCTAACTTTAGTCAGAAGACACGAGGTAGGTTTTTTCCGCCATCATAAAGTAATGAATTAATTGGAGCAAATGCTTAATTCAAAAACTTCGTTTCTTATATTTTCACGTTATCCATTGTTAACGTTCCGTTATCTAAAATTATTTTTAAAGGAACTGAATGCTGAAGCTAAATAGATATAAAAGCACTAAATTTAATTAAAACTTCTATAGAATAGGCATATGCTAGTCATTATAGTCGGCAAAGGCATATTGGTGTAACGGTGATTTTACAATTTACATACCCAAGTTTTAATGAATCTTAACAAAGTTCATAAAGCATCGTGTGAGGAATAACATAGTAAGATTAGGAATGCTATTAAGCTTTCTCCTCAAAATACTTATTAATATATACATAAATACTTTCAATATTAGTTTGGTGAAACGAGCCATCGAAAGGTAGCTATTATAATATGTGTAGTATTACTACACATCGTTTGATTTTGCATATGGAGTCATATATAGGGGGCTAAGAGCTAGCTGTAAATTTCACATTAGGTGAGCAACCCGGGTTCGATCCTTGCCGGCTCCAATGAAATTAATAATTGAAATTTTGGGTGCCCGATTAACAACGTGTTCAACGGTAAAGGCATACATTGTGAGGAAACCTGCATATCTGGGAAATAAAGAAAAATATATTGATGACATGTGAAGTCCGGCAACATGCATTGGGACAGTGCGACGGACATTCCACTGCACAAAAATCCTCAGAATTGAATGGAAGCCTTTGTCTATTAGTGAGACGTATATAGGCTGTAAATTTACTTTAAAATAGATGGACGGACGGTGAATGCGATTGCCTTTATATTTTTTTGCAAATCATCTCATTCTGATGAAATAGTTATAGTCATCTATGCGAGTCCCTCAGGAGCGTAGTTTATGACAATATATTGGGGAAGCCTATGTTCAGAAGTACACTTATGATGGCCTGAATGAAGATAATGATGAGGCAAAGTCATTAATGAATTGTACGACTATATATTTTACTGCTGCCGTGTAGCAGCGGTGTAAGAATATCCACTACCCCATGTTATAATCGTAAGCGGCGACTGCGGGAAACAGCTCATGATATGGGCAGCGGCGTTTTCCCTAATAACAACTAAAAATAGTAAACTCCGGATGTCAACCCACTTGCTAAGCGTGGCCACTATAGCAAATGTAGAGAATTCAGCAGTGGACTTTAATAAGCTGTAACGGTGGAAGTACCGACTACAGATCTATGAACTTTCTTTAAAACGATTCTCATATTTGAAACGATCACTTATCATGCCTATGTCATTTAGATACCCAAACATTTGACTCCTCAATTTTAACGTTCAACCATGAGCGTATTGAATTATAAAGTGAATTTTCTGATTCTTGCTACACTATGATACATACGAATTACCACGAAAATAGTGATGTAGAATTAATCAGGTTTTAACAGTGGTAGAGACACGCGGCAGCTTTTGCTGTCGTACGGATGGGCCGGCTCGAACCGGGGTGGTAACACGACCTCACAGAAAACCAGCGAGAAGTAGAGGTTTACCTCTGCGTTTCGCTTGGTGAGTGCAGGTGGCCGGAGGCCCTTTTTACTGGAAATGAGGCATTCCATCTTAGTCCTCACGGGTGACAACGCATCTACATTTTGATTTGTAACAGAGGATAGATGTAGATGTCTATGGGCCGCAGCAACCACTTACCGTCATGTGGACTGTGTGCTCGTTTGTCACCCTTATCCTATAAAAAAAAACTATTTGGGAATCAAATCGTAAAGTTGTTTTAGTTTTTACCTTATGTTAACAAAGTTTGCTTAAGTATTGCAATTTCAAAACAAACTGGCGATTGCGCAGAAGATATAATATTATTATATTATAAAGAAAGCATTCAGTGGTCGTTTCCGAGCTAAACCGGATGTAAGTCTAAGGCATGAATGGAGAGACTTTAACAAGTCTACTGCTTAGCATAATCTTTCCGCAAGTAATGAAAATGGTCTTAGCCATCTGCATCCATCGCCATACAGCATCCTTCTGATAACAACTTAACTATAAAAAAACTGGCTTTACTTACCTGCTTGCCAAGCATATTAGCCATGGTACAACTACTCTCTTTTTGCATTTTTACAACCAAATTGAGCTGAGCGCTTATCTACTGAAGTGCCACAGCTTTATTTTCAGATGTTAATGACCTTACTCACTAATACGAGTATCAATGTAAATTCAAGGAATAATTTAACTTTCTCTCTCCCTTTTTTTCCATTTTCTAAATGACATTAGAAAGATACAGGTGTAAATATACAAAATATTAAAGTGAAATTAATATCTTTGAAACACAGACAAGTGCAGACATGAAAGTTAATGTAGTCAACCACTTACTTAATTTGTTATACCACCCACTTACTCGAAAATATTTGATATAGGCCTTTTAGGAAATAATTCTTTTAATTAAGACCGTAAAGAGAGTTCTAACGAATTTAATCTGACGGTGACGCCGTCAAATTAAAAAGGCTGTTGTGGCATTTCTAATTACTTTCTTAGTTAGCTTTCAGAGACTTTTACATCAGTATTACTTTTACTTCCACTTTTTGCTCCGTTATAAATCATGACAGTAGCCCGTAATTTAATAAAATTCTTTAATTGTTAGAGCTATTTAGTGCTATTTAGTGGTAGTGGTACTCTAGAGAACACGCTCTATGATTATTATTTTTCGTAGAACTGAAGCTACGAACTTATAGTTCACTTAATGGTAAGTAGCTACTGCATTCTATGATCAATTGCAACCAAATCCAAAAAAATTATGATTCAGATACGATGTTACCTTTGAAGGGTAAGATAGAATTTCTTACAGCTTTCAGATCAGAGGACTACTATTCTACTATTTGGCGGCAGAAATAGTGGGTAATGAACTAGTGGTACCTACCTAGGTAGGCACCACCCTCCCTATAATGTATAATATTTGTACATTAAGGCTACGATGGTTATGCGAGTACAGGTACAGAGTACGGAACCTATTCAACTGCAGAGAGATATTTATTCTCTGCATTATATTGGCTCAACCGGGAAAGGACCACGATATCCCAGAATATCAGGGTAAAATATCAACTTAATGCTGTGTTTGGTAGACGAAGTGTAGGGCGTCCCCACATGACATGGAATGATAAACTTGTTAGCCATACAAGAGGTCGATGGATGCAGCAGGTAGATCAGGACCGCGCTTTGTGGCATTTCTTGGGAGAGGTCTATGTTCGGCGGTGGACTTGTAAATTGCTGTAACGATGATGATGATATTTAGCTATGGCCTTATGAAAGGGTTGTATTGATGTTGTTAATGATGACTTATGTACTCTTTAATTTTGAATGAATATTTACTTTTATTTCTTGAAATTTTTATCTTGTGAATTCTATAATAAATACAAATAATAACTATGCGTTTTCGGCTTATGCTATCAGAAACAGACAATCTTATTTAATACAACATGTAACAAAAACCCTGTGGTTCCCGTTAAGTACATTATCAGGATCAGTATTCAAACCTATAGAATTTTTTTTTAAATGGACCATATTTTTTTATTTTGTATATTTTTTTTTATTTCATGTGGTTTTACTACATCCTACTGACACTAGCTGATGCTAAAGCTAAGTAAAGCGGGGTACTTGACAATCCTCTTACTCCCCAGACAATGCTGAGACAATAAAACCACATAAAATTTGTATTACATTACAATTATTTTTTCAAATAAAATAAAAAAAATATTTAAATAAAACTAAAATTACGGATTTTTATCGCGTATATTAACTTATATTTATCTTCCCGACGTTTCGGGTGCTTTCCAGCACCCGTGGTCACGGGGGACTGAGGTGTTTGACGTCCTGCTGTCATAGTTAGCCCGGCTACCTTCAGTTTTTTAATATTAATTTTTGGTTCGATTTACGCAGTATGAGCTTACAGTATCTTGAGGTCTAGCAGTGGTTATACCTGTGTTTGGATTTGATTTTATTAATTATGGGATCCCAAGAAGAGGGCAGCACCCATCCATCTTCTCTATTGAAATTAGGATGTTTTTTTTAATTTCAATAGCCTCGCGAATCATCCTTGGGAGGAATCGGTGTTCTTTTGCGAGGATTTGTGGTCTATCAAATCTAATGTAATGGCGGGGCCGATCTTGAACATGTTCACATCATTAAAAAAAATATTGTTCGAGTTTTTAAAAAAGAGTTGTTTCTATACGTTTGAATAATGCACCTGATAACGTAACTTAACAAGAACCACAGGGTTTTTTGATTACATATTGTATAAGGTAATGAACCCAAGTTTCGCAAATTGTTGACAGAGGTTAACTTTAAGGTAAGATTGTTAACAATAACATTCTAATAACTCCTTTAAGCTGACTTTGTTTACAGTGATATTTTCCTGTTAAATTTATCCGTTTTGTTTTTTTTTTTTTTAATTTTGCCTACGCTAATTCTATTTGAAATCATGATCATCATTATCATTACAGCCCTTCACAAGTCCACTCCTGAATATAGGCCTCCCCCAAAGAATGCCACAAAGCATGGTTCTAAACAAAATGCATCCATCGACTTCCTGCATGTCCTAGCAGGTCGTCTTTTCATCTAGTCGAGCGACGCCTGACACTTCGTCCATTGGAATAAAGCCACCACTCGAGAACCTTTTTGCCCCATTGCTTGTCGGTTTTTCGAGCTATATGGCCGGCCCATTGCTACTTCAGCTTACTAATCCGTTGGGCTATGTCGGTCACTCTGGTTATTTTGCGGATATCCTCATTTATAAGTTTATCACGCAGAGAAACTCCGAGCATAGCCCTCCCTCCATAGCTCGCTGAGCGACCTTTCTCTTCCGGCTAGCACTGAAGGACAACATCTCAGTTCCATAGTTCATCACTGGCAATACTCACTGTTTGTACAGTCTCGTTTTCAAATTTTGAGGTATACTTGACGAGAACATGTGTCCGAATTTCCCGAACGCTACTCAGTCGAGCTGAATCTGTCGATTGACTTCTCGGTCGAAGTTGGACTCACCTAGTCGGATAATTTGTCCCAGGTAAACATACTCGTCAATAACTTTGGGCTGAGTGCTCCCAACAACCACCAGCATAGGTGTGACATGGACGTTAAACATGACTTTTGTTTTGTCCATGTTCATCTTAAGACCTATCCGTTGGGAAACACTATTGAGATCATTGAGTATAGTATTTAAGTCCTCCAGCGATTCTGCTATTAAGCACTATATCGTCGGCAAATCGAAGGTGAGAGATGTACTCGCCAATGATGTTAATACCGCATCTTTCCAATACAGTAGCTTGAAAACTTCTTCCAATGCAGCGGTGAAGAAATTCGGAGATATAATGTCACCCTGTCTTACACCTCTCTGCAGTTGGATAGGTTTTGTACTCTGATTGCGTACTCGGATAGCCATCGTAGCTCTACTGTACACACTTCAGCACTTTAATATACCGACAGTCAACTTGACACCGCTGAAACGACTGCAATACCGTCCAAATTTCGACGGAATCAAAGGCTTTCTCATAGTCCACATACGCAAGGTGAAGTTGCAGATTATACTCCTCTGTCTTCTGTACAATTTGCGAAAGGGTGTGTATGTGGTCTATGGTACTAAAGACTTTTCGGAAACCGGCTTTTTCAAGAGACTGGAAGTCGTCGAGTCTGCGTGCAAGACAACTCATAATGACTCTCGAAAACAGGACGTAGACGCGGCTCAGAATGGAAATCGGCCTGCAGTTCTTTTCAAGAAAGCTGGTGGATTTACACGTGGTAGAGCTCTCTGATCTCTCTCGCTTCTTATCAGTCTGCTGGTGTTTTTGCGTCGTTCGCGCGCCAAGCCAAGTTTTGAATAATTTAATTTTACATTATCTAGTAGAGCAAAGTTTATTTTCATAAAATTGTCTTGAATATGTAGTATTATTTTATACGTTGTAGAGCCATGCTGCAGGTATATTATGGTTGTAGCACGAATGGGTCGGTTCGACCGGGGAAGGACCACGCTTTCACAGAATACCAGCGTAAATCAGCTGCTTAACGCTGCTGTGTTTCGTATGGTGAGTGCAGAGAACCGGAGACCCTTTTTACTGGAAAAGAGGCATTCTATCTTAGTCTTCACGAGTGTCATCGCTTCTGCATTTTGATTCGTAATCAAAAATAAATGTAGATGTCTATGGGCCACAGCAACCACTTACCATTAGGTGGACTATGTGCTCGTTTGTCACCCTTATCCTGTAAAAAAAACTTTTGTTCGTAAGGATTAATTTGCCATGTCTAATAATAACGCTCATAAATCACTTATTAATTTTAATATTATAATGTTACATCTTATTGTGGCTTATGTCTAAGGAATAGGCATACGGTATCATGGACTTTATTAAGATGGAATAAAGATCCATATTTTTGTAGAATGTTGTATTTACGTATCACTAACCATTACGCCAGCGCATGCGGACAAATCATTTCGGAAACACTTTTTCTTCTGACTTGCTTAACAAAAATCAATATTTAAGGCTAGCTGAGAAGTATGGCCTAATGCTAAACAGCATATACTATTTCCCTTGAATCTGACTAAAACATGCAAAAATAATGTTTATATTTGGACTGATAGTTTCAACGATTAGCGTGTTTAAACAAAAAAAAAAAACAAAAAAAAAACAATTCCGTACAAGATAGTTGTAAAGTTGTATTAGACGCATCGTCTGCGTGTCATTTAGGCCGCTAGTTAAACGGCGCCGTTTATTTAAAAGGCTAGGCTGTTAACTGAAAGGCTAATTAAGCTAGTTGGCTGCGACAAATATATTATTAATAATTTTAATATGTATAAATAATAGAATAGAATAAAATAATTTTTACTCAATATAGATTGCAAGTAATTCCTATTGAAAGTATTTTTTTTTACTTTTACCACTGGTTCGGAAAAATCCTCTGTCATAATAAGAATCAGCAAAGACCTAACTTTCAGAACTTTTTTTCTACAAAGTAAAACGTTACAATAAAATACAGGTTGTACAAACTACTTACAAAACTTATATAAGAAACAGCTTGGAAGCGACCACCTGATTCCGAGAGGTTATTATCGACCATGTATTTGTTTATATTATAATAAAACATTTCTTACAATGTTTGTTTAATAATATATTTAAACTTGGTAATAGAGAGACTTTATATATTTTCTTAAACTTTGTTGTAATATCGTATACACTGTAAAAACTTACTGACTCCGTGGTGTCGAGAAGCTGTTATAACTAAGTAACTTGTGTTTGTTCCTGGCCTTTACAGAGTTATATGACTTTTTTATTAAATTACTTTTTTGAAATACATTAAATTTTCGTAAATATGCTAAGAGGCCAGAGTTAATATATTTATCCCGTTCAATTAATCTTCGAGGTAGTCTCAGTTTTTGGTTGTAAATGGCTCTTACGACTCTCTTCTGCAAAACAAAAATAGTTTCTAAATGAGCCGTAATTCCCCACAATAAAATCCTATAAAACATTATGCTATAAAAATAATACAAATAAATTAATCTAGCTGTCTTGACACCATTAAGACTTCTTATCTTCCTTACAGCGTAAGCTGCAGAGCTTAGTTTTGATTTAAGGGGGCCCCACTGAAGTTTACGTCAAGAGAGATGCCAAGAAAAATAGTGGAATTGATCTATCAGCTGGTAACACTTTCTGTGACGTCCTTTCTATATTATAACTGATTTTATTAATGAAATATGAGTTTATCTATTGCAAATGAAGTCATACTACTCCATTACCAAATGCCTAATATTTATCAGGGGTATTGAATTAGTAATGCACTTCAAGACCCTTCGAAATCAAATCGCGTCGTGCATATTTGTTTTCGGTCGATCTCATTTGAATACCAATTGCTTTCAAGTGGTACACAAACAGCATTTGTACTTGAAATACTAAGCGTCCGTAGTTATTATTTATTCATTACTATGTGATACCCCGCTTATTTCTGCTGCAGAAGAAATAATTATGGAAATATCGTTTAAAATTTGGAAGTGTTATATTGATTGTTTTAGAATGATAATACAATTTTTGAAATTGAATTTGAAAAAGAATTTGATCACTAAGATCTATACTTTCAAATAAATTGTACTATGACTATAACCTTCGCGCAAGTGCAAGCAATAAGTTGATAAAGTTTTACCGCAATAAAATATGAACTTAAGAAGTATTCATTTTTATACATAGACTTATCAAAATATTTTTTTATAAAAACCATGTAATAATAATTATTTTACGTGAAACATTTTAGGGCGTATAGCGGCGGCCATCCAACCATCTGCTGAAAGTGTTGTTCTTCCAACTGCCAAGGTCATAGTAATGGGTGCCAATGGCAAAAGGCATATTTTAAGAGCTCATTTGGACTGAAGCACTCAGACTTCATTTTTTCCATTTTCTATTAATCTACTTACACAAAAATATTACACCCATTACTGCAAAGGAAATCAATTGGTGCATTAATTAATTAGTGAATAATTTTTAATTAAATTTTACACGTTCCAGTATAGAAAAAATAACATCCAATCTTCCATATAATATGGCTTATTGACAGATAAATAAAAATACCTTCCGGACGAAGTATCACTGCTGCTTGTTAGTCATATATTTATTAATTCATACTCGATAGGAAAATAAAAGACCTACCAGACTCCATATTGCTGTTGGAATACATTTTTTATAGGATAGGGTGACAAACGAGCACATAATCTACCTGATGGTAAGTGGTTGCTGTGATCCATAGACATCTACATTTATCCTCAATAAAGAATCAAAATGCAGATGCGTCGTCACCCGTTAGGACTAAGATGGAACGCCTCTTTTCCAAAAAATGGGTCTTCGGTTTTTTATACTCGCCATACGAAACACAGCAGTGTCAAGCTACTATTTTACGCTGGTATTCTGTGAGTAGCGTTGTCCTTGCCTAGTCGAGCCGACCCATTCGTTCTACAACTATACTACTAATATAGCTGCAGCATGGCTCTACCAGGTATAAAATAAACATTAACACTGTGTCCTGAAAAGCTTATAATTATACAAATCTACATATAAAAACTCATACTAAACATAAAATATTATACGTTATGCACACAGTACTCAGTCCTGATGTTGATCACTGCATTAAAAAATTTGGGAAGCTGGGAAAATACCGGATATTTATCATGAGTTGTTTCTGTGCATGAGTACAGTGAAAAGATTTTTATTGATAAATTTTCTTTACATAATAATACATTTTAAGTGAAATATTCACTCAAGGTTAAATTACAATATACTGAACTATCCAATTAATTTGCGATTGCTTTGCAGAGATTATACTCGTATAGTTCAGAAAAGCGATTTCTAAAAGATCCTCTTTAATACAATTTCGACAAAACTTTTATAAATTATTAATACATATTATTATTTTAACATTAATCTTGGACATGCAAACATAATTGATACAAAACATGTGATGCTCAATACTTTACAAGTTTTTAGATCATGGGGTGCTCCGATTGCATAAGAATACTAACAACCTTCTGGTTGTATTTGATGGCAGTCCAAAAACAAAGAATGGTCTAAGTCTTTATGATCTGATGTACAAGGGTTCTATCTTACAGCATCCATTGATATTTTAATTTCAATTATTACATACAAATACATAATACAACGTGAAATTCGTCACATGTGTTGAACAATAAAAATTCATACAGGTCACAAATGATTTCCTATATTTACGCGACACTACACAATAAATAAAACTATTTTTTTACGGATTTTATCGCCTTTAATTTACTATTTAATTCCCGATGTTTCGGGTACGTTGGAGCAACCGATGGACACTTGACTGCGATGTTTGACGTCCCGATGTCACAGCCCGGCTATTTTCAGTTTTTCACGCGGGTTTTAATGGATCTGTTTTTTGTCCTTTGTAAGAGAAACCACATTCGCAATCATGCTTGTACACTTCTGCATCTTGTAGAGGGATATTACATTTGATGGATGATAAAATTGACAAATCATCTTTGGCGGCTTAAAGTATGTTTTAATAGTAGCTCGCTTCAAAATATAGCCTACTTTGTCTGTGATTCCTCTGACATAGGGTAGTACAGCAGGCACACGTTCGACTGTGGCCGGCTACACTCGGTCGCTGTGGCGTAGGCGCGGGACCCGAAGCTTATTGTAGTGTAAAACTTGCTTGACGTGTTGGAGCTCGGCGGCCAGATGTTTACTGTCATAGATCCCTCGTGCTCTCTGAAACAAAGATTTACCCACGGTAGCTAACTGTGAAGGATGGTGGTTCGATTCACCATTTAAATATCGGTTGGTATGGGTCTTTTTCCTATACACAGTGTGACCAATAGTGTTATTAAGATTTCGGATGACTAAAATATCTAGGAAAGCTAAAGAATTGCTTGCTTCTAACTCCATTGTGAATTGTATTTTAGAGTTTATGGAATTAAGGTGGTCTAAAAATGCAGTTACTTTGTCGGATGGTAAAATTGTGAAAGTGTCGTCTACGTACCGCTTATAGAATCTTGGATTTATAGGAGCAATAAGGAGGGCTTTCTCCTTAAAGTCTTCCATTAATATATCGGCAACTATGGAAGATACAGGTGAGTCCAACGCCACACCATCTACTTGCTTGTAGAACTCCTCCTTCCACACTAGATAGCCAGATGTAAGGCAGTGTTTGAGTAATACTGCATATTCTGTAGGCACTTTGTATACTTCTAGCTTCCTGGTTACAATTAAGATGCAGTATTCAACAGGTAAGCATGTAAATAGTGACTGAACATCAAAACTGACCATTATTTTGTTGTCGGTGAGATGTAGGACTTTTATCTCAATAACAAAATGGTATGAATCGTTTATGTGTGCTTTAGTTTGTCCTCTCAGTGGTGACAGAATTTTCGCCCATCATCATTATGTAATTATTATTAAACCAGTTCGGACTGGTAATAGCAAATAATATTCGCCGATTAAAAGATTTTAAAACAAAGCGCGCAAGATATATTATAACATCTTTAAATTTCTTGAAGAGATGCAGAGACCATGATCTCGTTTCTACGTGTGTTAAAATATCAACCAAAAAGGACATTCAAGGAAGCGCTAAGATTTTAGATCAGGCAAGAAGTTGTTACGAACGGTGATTCTGTCCTCTAAATTCCGAAGAAAAATGTTGTGCCAAAACTTCAACGTTTTTATATATATTTGTGTTAGAGGCATATGGTGGTTTCTCCTGAAGATTTTCCTTATGTTCTCGCATGAGTGGCGTATTAAATACGGGGTTCCACAAGGTAGCGTACTAGGGCCACTACTCTTTTTAATATATATAAACGATCTACCAAAAATTACGACACATAAAATGGTTCTCTTTGCAGATGACAGTACAGCTATGATAAAGTGTGCAAATCAAATTAATTATGCAAATGATATAAATACCTGTTTTGTACATAAAATGTAAAACATCCCTAATGAAAAAAAGCTTCTTTGGTATTGCCCCACAAATTTATAATAAACTACCTGATCCAATAAAAAATATGACCTTATTTAAATTTAAAAAGGTGCTGAATGAGTTATCAATACACAAATGTTACTATAAAATTGATGAGTTCTCGAATGACAATTTTGACTAGTTACTTTTTATTGACTATTATTATTTTTGTTATTGTTATCAATTTCATTTTAAAAATATAACTTAATTTTAGATTTAAAATTAAAATAGAAAAAATTTATAAGTGGAAAAATTTAATTTAAACTTAGCAGTGTTATTTACATACATAATTATATTCAAACTTATTAAATAATATGATAAGATTAGTATAATTATTAATTTTGACATTATTTAATTTGTATGAAATATTTTAAATTTGATTGTACGAGTACGTGTTATTTAAAATATTATATTTTGACTTTATATAACTTCAAGATACTTAGTATGACAGCAATTAGCCCTATGGACTTTACTCAACTATTGAAATTTTTTTTCTTCATATTTATCTTTTGATTTAAAGGCACGATTATTTAGTTAGAAATGCGTAGCTCAATATTGTATTTTCACAACTCATAAGGTAATAATACAGTGTACATATTCTAATTTTCTGTAACAACTTTTATACCTGTATTCTGCAAATAAATGAATTTGATTTGATTTGATTGAAAGCATAGGGATTTGATCATAGTACGACTAACCTCAGACAGTATTAAATAAAATCAGTTAATTACTTTTAATTACATTATATTAGTCTTTTAGTTGTTTTGCTTCTTTTTTTACATTTAGTAGTACAAAAAAATGTAATTTCTTCGAAAAAAAAAACCACTGTTCGGAAAAATATCAGTTCAGTCATCAGTATCAGTCAGTATCACTAAAATAACTATAAGAATAAATAGCTACTGAACAAACGACATATATTCTTCCTAATTTTAAAATAACATTATAAAATCCTTTTCTTTAAGAATTAATATAAAAATTTAGTTTATAGTTTCCCTGTATAGTCAAACACTCATGTCACATATGGAATATTTATTTAGTCTTATATCTATTAGAACAGCTTCAAAATTTATAGCAACTCAACTTATTAGTCATGACAGGCCTATCGCTATCACTTTCTTGTTCTCTAAATTTATAGAAATTATTATTAACTGCCAGCTCATGTGGTACCTTGAGAATCACCAGCTGATTAGTGACCGCCAGTACGGTTTCCGTAGATATCGCTTCTATCGTCATCGTCGATGTAGTAGGCAGTTGAGTCCAAGGAGGAGGCGTTTTGGCTGTTAATTTGGACATAGCGAAGGCCTCCGATCGGGTCTGGCACAAAACGCTTCTTACGAAGCTCCCTTTGCCAGCTGGCTGAGGCTCCCCAGTGCCTGCTCCTTCCACTTGACTGCATCCAGCGCAGAGCGGTTCTAATCGTCGACGACCGAGTTCTTTCCAATCGGATTGACTCACTGGCACTGCGAAGAAATGTTGCATCTGCGTATTTTGTCGCATAAATCACGGGGAGTGCTCTGAGGAATTGTTCGGACTAATTCTAGCCGCTCGGTTTTACTATCGCACATCGCGACAAAACTCGCGTTACCATCCATACCACCTGAATGATTAACGGTCCACCACTGTGCGAATTAAAAGAAGTTTTCTGTCTCGTACAACTTCCTCGTGGAATCGATTCCCACCAGCGATTTTTCCGAACCAATACGTATATAGTAAGTCAACAACGAAGGAGTGGAGACTGGCCGAATGTCTGGTTGTCCGATGGTGGAACGGGAGGGAGGGTTATGCATTTTTTACGTGGAAGAGCCATGCTGAAGCTATATTAGTAGTAGAGTTGTAGCACGAATGGGTCGGCTCGACCAGGAAAGGACCACGCCCTCACAGAATACTAGCGTAAAAAAGCAGCTCAACACTGTTGTGTTTTGCATGGTGAATGTAGAGAATTGGAGACCCATTTTACTGGAAAAGAGGCATTCTATCTTAGTCATCATGAGTGACGACGTATCTGCATTTAGATTCTTTATTTTTTTGTATTCTACTAAACCAGCGCTTATCTACGATCCCACCTGATAGTAAGTGGTGATGTAGCCTAAGATATTGAAGCGCACTGACTTAACAAAAGCCTATTCACTCTTACCTTGAAGACACCCACACTGTAATCGGATGGAAATACAGATGCTGGCAACTTATTCCACTCCTTTGCTCTACGCATGATGAACGACATGGCGAACCGTTTGGTTAGAATGCGTGGTAAATCAACAACGAAAGGGTGGAGACTGGCCGAACGTCTGATTGTTCGATGGTGAAAGACAGAGGGGGGAATTAAATTATGTAATTCCTGCGCACACTCTCCGAAATGCATCCTGTAGAAAACCGAAAGGCTGGCTAGTTTACGTCTGTGTTCGAGGCTGGTAAGATTGTTTTTAACCAAATCCGGGTCACCATTAAGCCTCTTAGCACGCTTTTCCATTGAGTCCAAAGCTGTCAGGTGGAATTTTGCAGCACCAGCCCTTATATGGTAGCAATACGCCATGCACAACCGGAATTTATTCTTTATTGAGGATAAATGTAGATGTGTGATGGGCTGTATGCTCGTTTGTCACCTTATCCTATAAAAAAATTCCAGTCCCCTGAGTTACTCAAATATGTGCCTCAAAAGTGGCTATATATTAATTGCAAGTATTAAGACGAGGATGAACTTATCTTAATGGAATAACCTCACTACGCTGCCTATGATGAAAGATTCCTGCTTTATGCAAAGCCGAATCGGTGAGTTAATGTGTCGCTTCAGCAGGTGGTTATGATTATTGCATTTATCCAAAGAGCAGAGTCAACAATGAGTATTATATACACTTGATTTCATTATTATTAAATATTTCTAAAGTACATGTTTTTGTGATTCGTAAATTGTTCTTGCTTGGTTGGAATCATCTACAGTAAAGCTCCCTGATTTTAAAAGCATGAATGAAATCAATAGACTTACACAAAATGTATCATGGAATATTACATCTGGTCTGCCGATAGATAATTTACTTAAATCACTTGTAAATAAAATGCTTAAAATTTTTATGCTTTTAGCCACGAGCACACTAGAATCACTACCTAGAGTATAATTATCAGATTATCAAATAAATAATATAATTATTTTAATATTTCTAGTCTTTTATTTATTTTATCATATTTGCACAATCCTTGCGCGTTTGCTTGATGACGCAGTCATAGAAAAATCGCGTGGTTGCCCACCGAACCACCTTCTAAGCAAGCGTCCTCAACTCCCGGTATGTTCTGCTTGCAGTTAAAGTCTGGGAATTATATTAAAATTTTGTAGGCTTTTATAGCGTAGGTGTTTTCACTTTGGTATGATAGTGATGAATCTGTTAAGTAGTAACATTATTTCATCTGTGTTATGAAAACTCTATTAAATCCAGATTTTCATAGGCCGCGACACCCATTCATCATCACTTTGTCTGTGTACTCGTTTGTCACCCTTATGTTTTAAAAAACATTTTAGATATAATTTTAATAATAACGACACAAATCCTTACAATTGCAAATTCGACCTCGTTATACGTGATTATTTTGAATTTTATGCGTGATATCTAGCTACAGACTCAGCGCGTGGTTTTTGGTGATAAGACTCGTTACGTGAAATTTTCACGCGTACCTACATCAAATTTCTTTCCCGTTGACAAAAATTATGAAACTTAGTGGAATTACAGTCCACAAAAATTAAATTTTACATTCTCAAAATATGCAATTTCTATAAATTAAAATGTTTTATTAATTTGAAATAAATTTGAAATTATTAGTTATTAAATTGAAATCAATTATTATTATTATGAATTATAATAGTGCCCCGGTGCAATTTACCAATAAAACTAAATACTAATTTGTAATCCCTGACTTCTTATTCAGCATGGCCGACCCCTCTCCTACATACGTGAAAGATCTTCACGATCCAATACTAGTTTTTTTCTATTTTATCATGGTGGTAATTTTTAACCAAGCAATGCAAAGCGAATACTTTTATAATATTTATATTCATAAAATATACAATGAATTATTTTTAAACCCACGACAAGGAATATCATGTGCAAGGAATATCAAGAAACATCATGTGCCAAATCGAAGAGGTAAATGCATCCGAAACGTCGGGGATTAAAAAGTTAAAATGAAACCCGGTATAATCCGTAAAAACATTTTCATTTAATGCGTAGTCTTCACGATTTTTTTTATAGAATAGGGGGCAAACGAGCATGCGGCTCACCTGATGGTAAGTGACTACCGCCGCCCATGAACAACCGCAACACCAGGGGAATTGCAGATGCGTTTCCGACCTTTTAGAAAGGTGTAAGCTCTTTTCTTAAAGGTTCCTAAGTCGTATCGGTCCGGAAAATTCGCTGGTGGTAATTGATTCCACAAGGAAGTCGTGCGAGGGAGAAAACTTCTTCTAAATCGCACAGTGGTGGACCGCCAATCATCCAGATGGTATGGATGGTAACGCGAGTTTTGTCGCGATGTGCGATGGTGAAATTGAGCGGCTGGAATTAGTCCGAACAATTCCTCAGAGCACTCCCCGTGATAAATGCAATAAAATACGCAAAGAGATGCAACATCTCTACGCAGTGCCAGTGTATCGAGCCGATCAGAAAGAACTCGGTCGTCGACGATTCGAACCGCTCTGCGCTGGATGCGGTCAAGTGGAAGGAGCTGGCATTGGGGTGACCCGGCCCAGAGATGAGAACAGTATTCCATGTGGGGCCGAACTTGCGCTTTGTAAAGTTGCAAGCGATGTGCCGGCATGAAATACTGTCTCGCTCTGCTGAGCACGCCAAGCTTTTTAGAGGCCAATTTGGCCTTTCCTTCCAAGTGACCACGAAACTGCACACTATTCGATATGTCGACGCCAAGGATTCCGATACTGGCTGAGGCAGTAAGGGGAGTGCCTTGAAACTGAGGAGATACGACAAAGCGGTTCTTTTTAGCGGTAAACGCGCAAACTTGTGTCTTCTGGGGATTGAACTGGACTAGATTTAGTCGGCCCCAATCCGAGACTTTGTTAAGCAAAGACTCGACTTCAGAAACAAGTTTGTCCCGGTACTCGGCGACCATTTCCCGAGAAATATTGGCACGGCCGGTATATAAGGCATCACCAGTGCTGTCGTCCGCATAGCAATGAATGCTACCAGTAAGCAACATATCATTGATATGTAGGAGAAACAGCGTTGGTGATAGCACGCAGCCTTGTGGAACACCAGCGTTGATAGGCTTGAGATCAGAGCATGCACCGTCTACTACGACCTTGATGCTCCGATCAGCAAGGAAACTAGTGATCCATTTGCACAATTTCTCGGGAAGCCCATAGGAAGGAAGCTTCAAAAGAAGCGCTTTGTGCCAGACCCGATCAAAGGCCTTCGCTACGTCCAAACTTACGGCTAATGCCTCCCCCTTGGACTCTACTGCCTCCGCCCATCTATGAGTTAAGTAGACTAGAAGATCACCAGCTGTTTGACCCCGACGAAAACCGTACTGGCGGTCACTAATCAGTTGGTGATCCTCAAGGTACCTCATGAGCTGTAAATATAATAAATTTTTAAGACCTAATTTACACAATTGCAAACGTTGCAAGAGTCCAGAGAAAGAACACGCTCAAAAACCAGAGTAACACAGCAGCATAATGTTGCTGCACCACCCTCAAGGTGGACAACACATCTGTTCTTTAATTCTTAATCAATAACAGATGTAGGTTATTTATAGGCCGCAGCTGCTACTCTCTGTCTTTAATGTTTCGCTACTGTGTTTTATATTAAAAATGTTTGCAAAGCCTTAAGCAGGGACTTAAATAGCCTGCTAGCATCAATCTTACCATCCATTTTAAGCTGAAAAATTTTAAGCTAAATTCATGCGCCTTACCATCCTCAGCTCACCACCACTTAACATCAGGTGGGATATTGTCCAATTATGGCTTATATTACCTACTTAAAATTATTTTATAAAAGATAATAGGATAAATTTTGTTAAGCAGAATTATTCTTTAATAAAATTTCATTCTTAAGTCTTCGAATGAAAATATTACCATTTACTAGGTTAAAGAACTCTTTTTTGCCTAGGAGTCCGTCTGTAGAAGCAGTGCGTGCAGAGCTGTGTTCAGGACGGAAGGGTATAGAGAGCCAGTATAGTTATTAGGGTATATACGTATATACGACCCCTTTCATTGAGGTCGTTAAGCGGAAGCGGCCAGGAAAAACATGCACGCTAAAGCTTTAGCCTTCTAGCACAAGCATTTTAAGTTTATAGTGACAAACGAGAGTATAAAATGTTTAAATATACTCTTGTGTTGTTTTGATATGCTATTTTATGAATAAGGGGACAACGATCACACAGAATACCTCATGGTAAGTGGATGCTGTGACCCATAGACATCTATTCACGATTAAAAAACAGAATGACAATGCTTTATCACTCCTGAGGACTTAGATAGAATGCCTTGTTTACCCTTAAAAAGGTCTCCTTACCTCTACACTTACCATACGAAACACAGCAGCAATAACCTGATGTTTGACGCTAGTATTCTGAGAAAGCCTTCTTCTGAGAAAGGTCTTTTCCCGGTCGAGTTGACCCCATTCGTGCTACAACCATAATATAGTTGCAGCATATCTCTACCACTTAAAGCTTATTATGTTATGTTTCTATTGCCTTTCAAGTAAGTTTTTGTTTAGGTAGAAATTACAAATTTTGAAAAATAAAAAAATAATTGAAAAAAGGCTTCTTTTTATTGCCGCATAGTTATCACGCTCTCTTCACTAACTGATTTTGTTAGACGCTAGTAGCTGCTAACGCTAACGCCGAAGCACATACTTAACCTTTTAACCTACCGGGTCTTATGTAACGCTTAATACGGTAGGACCGGAGTAAGGCAAGGATATATAAGAAAAACTAAAACGTCTCAATTATTCCAGTGTTCACAGCTAATAATTTTGGTTTTTAACAAATTATGTTTTTTTTTTGAGATTGGAAAAGAGGTTCTCGTTAAACATATGTGTTTATTGTTGTGTTGTTGACAGAAGTGAGTGCTGACCAATGAGCACACAGTTCACCTAATTGGTTAATAGATGCTATAACATTTACCTCTATCTTCAGTAGAATGAAAATACGTTCGATTCGTTACCCCTAAGTTCTAAGAACAGTATTTGATACCAAACTAATAAAATAATGTTTATATAATCTGGTAAAACTATGATATCTTCTATAAATAAGCATAGATATATAACATTTAAGCATAGTATAAAAAAGTGCGATAATGAATTTAAGTAAGGTGGCGTTGGAACTGAAAAAATCTTAGTCCCTACATGCACGCGACACTATTCTTTATATATAGATGTTTAGTAATGAATACCCTACAGTGTGATTCAGTTTTAATTAATAACGCCCCAAGTTTTAATTCACTGACGAACCCGTACCACATCAAATTATGATACTTTGTAATAATAGGTCCAGACCTCCGTCCATTCATTATATTAAGCAACGATCCATGCTTGTCTTTGTTTCTTTTCTTTGCACGTGGATAACCCTTGCGATGTTTGCTTTTTTATTTTTACAATTACCCAGACGGACTCCTTTTCATGAAATGTCAGATAGATTTATGTAATAATACATTTTTGTTTGATATAAAATGTCGTGTGTGGTCACTTGGTAAAACATGTAGAAAATCGATGGATGCAAAAAACAAGAAAAAAGTTTTGTAGAGTCTTCGGAAAAGGTATTGTCTCTATGTTCAGTAGTAGAACGGTGGCGCGCTGTAATTATGATGCTAGTGGTGATTATAAAAACTGGTGCCGTCAGCTCAAACATAGAGATTTTTAAAAGAAAAATTAAGTATTTCACATATACACATCATATATAATCATAAAATAATCCAAAATCACTAGTTATACATGATTTCATAGCAAATGTGTTTACATGTACTGGAAGTATTAGTCGTCCAATAATTAAATGACAACTACTTCTGCGCATACAACAATAAATGTTTACAAGTTACTTCTTCTAAGCCTCGAACCAGAATTACTATTTCTTACGGGTGCAGGTTTTAGCTTCCATCCCCTTCCACTCCTTTAGTGTGTATTCGGATGAACGACTGAATCAATGATTGAATGATTAAATAATTTTAGGTTGCCATTGTACAAGTACCTACCACGAATAAGCATAATAAATACAGACATATTTAGGGTTGCCAGACAGAAGCTAAGAGCTAGGCCGTTCTGTTCCGAGTGCGTCCCCGCACTTAAATGCATTTATAATTATGCACATTACATTCGTAATTCACTATAGTCTCTTGAATAAAAAGGGACATAATAAAAACAATTAAAAAATATATTCATTATTCTAAAATTAGGTCCATAAAATATTGCATAAAAATTTAACATATTTTGTTAGAAAAAAGGATATGCCTTTATATTATCTTACAACATGTACAAACTATGTTTTTCTAAAACTTCTTCTTTTAATTACATAATTGAAAATATTTCAATTTAAATAAAACAAATTAATTGCTTTCATGTTTCTTTATAATCAGTATATTGAACAATATGTGTTCTTGTATATTTTGAACTTAGTTGTTTCTGTTTTACAGATGAGCTTACATGGTATAAAATACAATATTAATTTTCTAAATCATTATCACTATGGCAACCTTCATTATCACTAGAAAAATCGCGACAGAAATTCAGCCAAGGCTGTATTTTGTCGACAACAATTACAACCTCCCAACGACGGAAATTTTTGTGAGTTAATGGATATGTTCTACATATATCAGCATTGGGCAGCACTTTTACTGTGCGATAAGGTCTTTGAAGCTTAGTCACAAATTTTTGGGATTTACCATCATGGGGCGCTTGCCTCTCAACTCGGATTATATCACCTGACCTATAAGTTTTCATAGGTTTCCTGTACTTATTATACCCAGTACTGTCTTTTAACTGTTGAGCTTTTAAATATCTATCTGATCCTCTCCCTTATATGAACCAACTTTTCCAAGTCTACTTTTGCAGAGGAGTCAGCAAAAATAAAATGCAATATTGCCTCGCTACTATTAAACCATTGATATATATATATATATATATATATATATATATATATATATATATATATATATATATATATATATATATATAAGGCTTTGCCTTGTAGTTTAATGGATTGTCGTGTTAATATTAATTTGAACATTACAAATGTGCTCATCCCAAGATCTGTATTAGAATTAGAATTTAGTCTTCATAACGACTTAATTGTTGATAGAATGTCAAGTATAGTTCTGTTGAAACATTCAACATATCTATTTGCCCTAGGTATTCCTACGGCATTAAAAATGTCTTATACCAAAAGAAGAAATAATGTCTATAAAGATCTTGCTCATAAAACTTGTCCCCTGGTCAGTTAAGAGATGAGTACCCCAAAGTAACTGATATGTTATTTAAAAGAACTTATTTGAGTACACGTACGCTAGTCAGAGACTTAATGTTTTTAACGTTGTGTTAACTTAGTAAAATTGCCAACGGAAACAAATAAATAACAATCCTCTTTTCTACTTTTAATAAAGGGTCCTAAAAAGTCCGCGTGTACAGTGTTAATGGATAAACTGTCTTTTTCAATGGGTTGCAATTCACCTTCACGTTTACCACCCGCAGCTTAATGGTGCGCGCATTCTAGGCAAAACTGCACATTCTTTTTGCCAAAACGCCGCAAACCAGTAGCGTTGCCGAACGCATTGTAATGTCATATCAAAACCATAACGCCCAATATCATGTTTGATTATTTGTCAACGCTCTTGCCTCGGCACCAGGCAGGCATCGTATTTCATCACTGAGTACCCGGCCATAGACAAGTATGCTCACCCACCGACGATACACACGTCCGCTCTTTAACTTGTAGTTTTTGTGTATATCCATAATTTCTCTTGGAGCTAAAGTGCTTAGGAATTTCTTAGATTTTAATAGAATAGAATAATTTTTATTCAATATAGATCACATGTGTAATTCTTATTGAAAGTAATTTTTTACTTTAACACTGGTTCGAAAAAAAACACCTCTGTCCTGGGAACAACCAGCAAGAAACCCAGCAGGACCTTTTTAAAAAGCAAATTTTACTTTAATGGTTGTAAAAACTATATAAGTACAAAATTTATTTTAGAAACAGTTGGGAAGCGACCACCTCATTCCTAGGGGTTATTATCAACCACTTCTTCATTTATACTACAATAACCCTTTTTATACAGTTTCAACTTAACAAAACAATTAAACTTGGTAATAGAAATACCCTGTACATTTTCCGGGACCTTGTTTTAATAGCGTATACATTGCCCCAAGAATGAATTATTGACTCTGTGGAGTCGAGAAACTAGTATCACTAGCTTGTGTTTGTTCCTAGTGTTTACAGGATGTTTATCACTTTTTTTACTAAAACTACCTTTGTTTTTGTGAACATACATTACATTTTCGTAAATACAGAGGTCAATGTTAATATATTTATTTTTTAAATTTATCTCTAAGAGACTCTCGCGGTTTTAGGTTGTAAATAGCTCTAATGGCCCCCTTCTGTAAAACAAAAATAATTTCTTAATCAGCCGCATTTCCCCATAGCAAAATCACATAAGACATTATGCTATGGAAATAACTGAAATAAACTAATCT
The DNA here is from genome assembly GCA_033319125.1 of Parnassius glacialis. Classification (NCBI taxonomy): domain Eukaryota; kingdom Metazoa; phylum Arthropoda; class Insecta; order Lepidoptera; family Papilionidae; genus Parnassius; species Parnassius glacialis. Next base: position 13,592,266 of record JAVANC010000012.1, read on the forward strand.
AGCTGTTTCGACACTAGTAAGACTTCTAATCTTTTTTGTATTATTACAAATTTTATATTATAATTTTTTATATTGCCGATGCTGTAGGCTGCAGAACTTAGTCTGCTTGCTAGTTTGGACATATGGGGGCCCCACTGAAGCTTTGCGTCGAGAGTGATGCCAAGAAAACAGTGGATTCAACAGGGCTCAGTTCTTTACATTTGAAAACACATTGGTACTAAGATTTTTAACATTCGTTGTTGTAAATTTATTACATTTAGTTTTATTTACGTTTAAATGTAGATTATTAACGTTAAACCAATGCACTAATTTTGATATAAAATTTATACTTCACATTTAAATGATTGACGTTTAAGTTTAAAAATCAAGGAAGTATCATCAGTAAATAATACTATATCATGATTATCCCCTACAAGAGAAGGTAATTCATTAATATACACTAGAAATAGGAATGAGCCGAGAGTCGAGCCCCGAGGGACACCCATTAGTACAGGTGACCCGGCAGAACTTTTACCATTGATAGTAACTTTCTGCATTCTTTTATAATAATATTACTAATACACCTCACTCGCGTCTTTCACGGTGGCTTTATCAGAACTTTTGACTGTTATTATGTATAGATATAGAATATAGGCCTCGGGTATAGGTTCCATTACAGAATTGCAACTTAACGCGTCAATACGTGCCATACGAGCGCCAGGACGATATTCCTACTGTACAATAATTTTCTTGGATCTGACTCCATCAACGTGCAACACGTGGAATAAGGTTGCGTTTAACTAACGTAGTTCGCAAGGCACTGCAATCGGTATAAATTATAAACGCTATCCCTAATAAGTATATGCGGAATCTACATAACGAAGCTAGTCACCAGCGTCTCTAACTTATAAGAGTGAAATATGCGCTCATCACAAGTGGTTTTTCGGTCAAAATAGGAGATGGTGTGAAAAGCATCCATTTTTTTGCAAAATAATACCAGCTTTTCCGCCTTTACACGCATCGGTGTCAAATTTTGTAACTGCTTTCGGGTAGTACAGAGCTAACAATGGACGTTATGCAAGCAGGGATTTAACTGTGCTTAATAACTTCTCTTGTTTTTATCTCGGATCCAAGTCACGTTTTTTTAAAAAGTCTGTAAAAGAAGAAGTTAACACAGTGTAATTTTTTTATAAATAGAAAGAAACCAGATATAACCAAAATTGACGTAATTCGTGTTGATTTTTAGACGTTGGAAATTTTGATATAGCCTCTGTTTTCTTACTTTTAAGGCAAATGACCTTACAATTTACCTCGAATCCTAAGAAATCTAAAGTTTTTATAAAAAGTTACACTTACTAAATTTATGCGTTAGTCCGCCTTGTTTAAATAGTCACAAAACTTCTTCTAGTCGTACCAATCCTTCATCTACATGTTTACATGGAATGAAAATATCATTAATATATACTAATACACATTTGCGAATACTCTTATTAACTCCATCGCCACAAACAATTGAATCGTCAGGATTAAATTTATTTATTAAAATACATCAAACAATAATTGACATTGATAACGAAACGAAATATTAATAATTAATAGATCTAGAAAGTATATTTGGAAATGGTTATATCACCTTCCGATACGTTATATACTAATAATAATCCAACTCCATTTTTCATGGTGTTTTCTCCCGGAAGAAGTTAATATTCTTTACCACTCCTTTCCCTAAGTGATCCCCGACAGTACACGCTTCCATCAAACATCGGGTCACATTTGAAGGGTATTAGACTTAAGGATATAAGAACAGCAATATCAATGAATTTTATGACTTTTCACCTTCTAAAAAATTAATTTAGAAGAAGTTTTGGTCATCAAAATTTCTGGTAATTCTGTAAACGTGTGACCTATAAAAACAGGTTAACTAAAAACGCAAACATCTACTGTATGTATGTCAATAATTTTTTGGATACCCTGAACTTCCACATCGGCTGCCACTACGCCCATAGAGTACAAGATAAGCACCATTTGAAAACCTATCAAGATTTTATTCCTTAGCCCAGCTCATTCGAATGAGTTAGCATTGGCTTCCCAAATCACAGTGGCACGTTAATTTCGTGCCATTAATTTTAACATTCAATACTTATTTATTATTTATCATTAGAATTATCGAAAACTGAGCTTGAATATCTGTTTTTAATTTTTTTCAGCAATTCAGTCTTATAAGGATTAATGCCATTTTTATTTCTGACGCGACTAGAAGATTGATGTCCAAATTTATTGCATAAATAACATATAATTAAAGGTCGTATTACTCGAATTAGACTTTTTTACAGAAAAAGGGTGAAAGACGAACACATAGGCCACCTGATGATAAGTGGTTGCTCTTACCTATAGACATCTACATCTATACTCGTTTGCGAATCAACATGCAGATGCGTAGTCAGCCTTGAGGACTAAGATGAAATGCCTCGTTTCCAGTAAAAAAGGTTTCCGGTTCTCTACACTCACAATACGAAATACAGCAGCATTAAGCTGCTATTTTACGCTGGTATTATGTGATAACGTCGTCCTTCCTCGGTCGAGCCGACCCATTTATGTTACCACGATAATATAAACATAGCAGCAGTTTGGCTTTACCACGTTGTAGATGGCACATTTTTGGTATTTGTAAACAGTTGATTTGTATTAAACTGAGCTTTGCGCTCATATCGGTTTCTACTACCCGGGTAATGATTTATAATGCTTTGAGTCACTTTTATAGTACGAAAATATCTTAAAAACTTTTCGAGTTCCATAAGTTGGACTGCTTGTGCTCTCACTTTTATGACCCACTCACCTACCTCATACAAAATAAAATCTGTCGCTTGCCTTCCAAGTATTTTACATATATTTAATAAATGTATTTTCGAGTAATAATAGTGCTGCAACGACTCATCATATTTGACAAAATTGCCAGAGATCTGTTCGGCAGAAAAAGCCAACTGTCGAAGCTGAAGACCGAATGTGGCAGCATAGTTTCTGGTACACCTGAAATATGTGAGCAACGATTCAAGAGCAAGTACTATCCGACACTGTTTCGGTGATATTCTGGAAGTCAGTCTGAGCGAGATTAGAATGGCTCTCCAGCACCTCAAAAATGGTAAGTCCCCGGGCAAGGGTGGAATTACAGTGGAGCCTCTGAAAGTGGGTGCAAACCTGTACTTGAAGTTTTTCGGAGGCGTGAAGCAGAAGTGCGGTTGTCTTGTTCCAAAGAAAGACTATAATGCTCTCTAGAAAACCTATAGACCGATTTCCCTTCTGAGCCGCGTCTACATGCTTTTTTCCATAGTCCTTACGAATATTCTCGCACTTCCAGCCTATCCAACAAGCTGGTTTACGAAAAGGCTTTAGCACCATAGACTTCATACTCAGATATACCCGTCAGAAAATTGTACATAAGATCTATGAATACAATCTGAAACTATGTTTTGCGTATGTGGACTATGAGAAAGCCTTTGATTTCGTTGAACACGTATATCAAAGTTCTCAAGTGTTTGTACTGGCTAAGATAGGTATCCGAGTACAGAACCAGAGTACGAAACCTATCTACCTGCAAAGAGGTGCAAGACAGGGTGACGTTGTATCCTCAAAACTCTTCACCGCTGCATAGGAAGACACTTTTAAGCTACTAGGAACTGGAAAGGATACGGTATTAACATTAATCACCATCGATTTGTCGACGATATGTTAAAATATTAAGGGGCGTATTACAAAAAAAACGCGAAATTACAAGGTTTCCTCGTTGAAGTTTTATGTTTATCGTTCATTGCTTGAAATAACAATTACTTGGTAAAAATAGTTCGTTTTCTCTCCTCAAATAAGCTCGGAATGGATTTTAGATAACTTATTTATTTAATCAGTAATAATCATTCTCCCAAAGCATGTTTAGGCAAAAACTCTCGAAGACATGATTTGGGAGCTCTAATTTATAGATTCTATTGAATATCGACCATCAAAAAAAAATATTTTTATCTCCCAAATATCCTACACTTTAATAATAATGGAATACATTTTCGTTATATGCTTTTCACGCTAGGAAAAAAAATCGACATAATTCAAAAAACGACCAAAAAAGCTTCGATACAAGCCCCTATATTTCCGAAGTTCTACATCATTTAGAAGTAAAGTTTATACCAAAATAATCATCAACATTTGCTTACACTATGCTATTATTTTTACTTTTTAAATCGTTACTATTATATTTTAATTAATTAAATGAAAATACTATATATTTCACTGTGCCGGCCATCTGCGATCATTAACGCGCGAGCGCTTGCCGAGGGTGGACCTGCGTCAGTTTATTTCGGGCGCTGCATCGTTTCGATACTACCGTAGTGTGCGTCGATTACCTGAATACTAGAAAATCTTCAACTACGACCGCAATTTTTGATCGATCGGTTTAAAACTATTTTATATAGTTATAATTTAGATTACGTCTCTTCAAAAATGTGGTCTATTCATTGACTCAGATCATTGTTATTTGAGGGCTTCACCTAATGGTTTATACAGCAACGGTCTTATTGAAGTTAAATGTCCTATTTCAGCTTTCGGAATAGATTTTGATACGGCCTTTCGACAAAAAAAGTTAAAGGTTATAAATTCAGTGATTCAAGTGTAACATTAAATCAAAATAATGACTGGTTTTACCAAATCCAAGTCCAGCTTCATTTAGCAAATAAAAATGTCTGAATACTTGCCATAATATGTATTGGCCCAGATTAATGCAGTAAAAGTACTAAAAATTTACAAATACGACCAATTTTAGATTTTCAATATGTTACCCAAGTTACAAGCTTTTTTATGAAAAGTGTGTACTGCCTGAAATTATCGAATCGAGAAAAGTTCGGTCAATGCCGTCGCAGCAAATATTTTTCTTATAAAAAATATAGTAATTGACTGTAAGTACCGATTAAAAAAATATTAGTTACATTTGGTTGTTATATTTATTAAAACAGGTTGCAACCGTTTATTCATCTGCCGACTTCCAAAAAGGAGACGGTACTCAATTCGGGTGTATGTTTTTTTTTTATATGTGTGTTACCTCATAACTTTGTACTGGCCGAACCGATTTCGATGAATTCTTTTTTTTATATGAAAGCTGATAGTTCTCGTGTGGTCCCATATGAATTTGATCAAGGTCAGACCAATGGTTATTGAGTTATTCTTAAATAACCTATATTGAAGTCGGCTGTACAAAATTTTTAATTTTTAATTATTTATACCACTATTCTACCGGTAGTAGACATAATCGATTATTAACATTCGATTACAGCGTAACAATTAAAATATTTATGTGTACTTATTTTGACACTAAATTTCATAAATAATGAATAATATATCAAAATGGTATATAATAACAAATAATAAATTATAATTATATAATAATAAATTAATAAGATAACATTAAAATGACACACCAAAAAATATTCCATCCACTGAAGTCCATCCTAAGAAAACTTTGTATTATGGAAAATCAAGATCGTTTAGTCGCCATACTCACAGTATTATAGTGCGAGCGAGTGAATAGATATGAAAGAAAGTATCGGTCGCGTAACTTGCCGCCCGCTCGGTGCGTAAAATACCTAAATTTGCGAAACGCCGAAATGTAAGAGGGCTCTTAATAAAAAAATAAAAAAAATTCGAAAAATTTATCGAATGACAGCCTCGTAGCGGGAGGCGTAGTGTTGGGGTGATCCCCCACTATATCGAGTGACGGTCCTGGTAAGACAGACATATCTTACCAGGTCTACGACCTACCTACAGGTATTCAATGAATGCAGGTGGTTCAGGGACCGTGCTATGTGGCATTCCTTGGGGGAGGCCTATGTACAGCAGTGGGACTTGTTAAGGGCTGTAATGATGATTATGACGATAATGGTAATTTAGCTTGTAATATCAAAACAAAACAACCAACATTTACTGACCCCATTCGTGATAGAACCAAAACGTAGCTGCCAGCATGGCTCTACCACGTTATTTACTTATTGTAACGCCAGCCCCAACAACGTGGAAATTGAGGTATCCAACGTTTGTTTAAATTTTACCCATCTGTGGGTAATTTTCCTTACACTTACCATCATTTCATGCTCTTTATGATTTCGTAAACATTTACGTTTTCATTGCTCAAATCCTACAGTGAACACACTTAAGCTCATAATTGCTAGATAGGTAGTTACCGACCCAAGCCCAGGTGATATAATTTAATTACATAGATAAACAAAGCAAACAATAAAGTATTAATGAAAGGAGGAAATACATATAATTATTATTATGACGGGAGTTTCAAATAATACTCCTTAAGTTGTTTTTAAGCCTGTAAAGATTGTTGGATTGATTGTGGATGTTAAGTAGTAGTTGATTCCAAAGTCGGGTTGCTTGTGAAATAAATCACTTATTATCAAATGAAGATACGCTGTTAGAAGTATTCAAAGCCAAGCTATACACTGAACGCAAATTACGATCATAAAATTCATGTTGAGAGTGAAATTGTTCCTTAAGGTACGTAGGAGATTTTAGATCAAACAGTATACAAAAAAAGTGTATGAACATTCCGGAGAAGGTGACTTGGGAGCCATTTGAGTTGATTTTGAAATAGGATTCATAGTCATATTTGCGTTAACCCAAATATGAACCCGAATGGATAGATTCTGAAGACCTCAACCTGGTTTAATTAAGTATATAGATAATTTTTGGGTTCATATCAGGGAAATATAATATTTTGAGGACATCTGAATTTTAAAACCACCTACTAAATAACTTCTCTGACACTCTCAGAAATTAGAGGAGGGCCACTTATTACCTCTGCATTATATTATATTCATTATACAGCATATATTACGACCTTGTTAAAAAATTAATACTCGCTGAGCACAGACGAACATGTAACGACTTGTTCGGGCGTGCTGTTATTCATTTGACCCGTGAACTTATTCTATTACCATTAAACATTATCAATTATAACGGTTAATCATAATCCCATCTGTAAAATGGTATAACTCGGTATATACTGCAGTTTATAGCGATCATCCACAGTTATCTACATTCGCTTGAAATATTTTGTCAGACGAAAGTTTATGACAACTTTTAGTAGTGTACTCAAAATTTACGTTTTTTTTTTAATTTTGTTTAAGGTGTAATAAACAATCAGGATAAGAAAGCTCTTTCAAGTTATACGCTTTTCATTTGGACGTTTTTTTTAATGAATCCGGTATTTGACAGTCCAAATATCATTACTTAATATCAAAGGTAAATATAAACTGAATTTACAAAGGACTTCTTCTGTGTCTGTGTGCGTTTGCACGTTCGTGTCGAACTGATAAATTTTTATTAAAATCGATTCTGTAGCTATTTTGTTTTTACCCTAAAAATTGGCACTTACTATTAATCAGTAAATCGAAAGTTAATGTGACGGGCAGCCCGATATAATACACATATATTTTTTTAATATCTTTGTCTCGAAAACTGACTTTAGACACAATTTAATTAATGCTGTTTTATTTTCACAATAACAGCAAACAATGCTTGGACTTTACAAACGCCAAGTCAAAAACTTTTGGGTCACTGAATGCAAATACTGGCTTAAGAGTGTGTGTGGCTTTAGGAGCGGAAGTTAAACATTTCAACTGAGTTAAAAAGGATGAGGGTGGTAACAGTAAAGAACTCGGTGCCATAAATAAGTGCTAAAATGTGTTTGTAGTTTTTCGTGTACAGTACAGGACAGGTATAAGTTTACTTATTTTTTTTATTATTCAAAACAGGTTTACATCCAAATTGGCGTAGTCACCGCATGAGTCAAAAGAGGAATAATATTAACGTTTTGAAAAACTGTCACCATATATTCTAGTAAAATTTTATTTTGTCCGTTGAATACCATAAAGTTAAGACGTATTTTGGAAATTGCTTAGGCTAGCTTTTGGGTCAGCCCCTTGAGGGTTTTAGAGCAAGAAATATTTTTCCGGGCTGCCCTTATTCTTGTTGACGGACTTTACATGTCATTGAATGATTTTTAAAAAAATTCAGACATGCGGGTTTCCTCACTATGTTTTACTTTCACCTTTGAGCAAGTGATAAATCAGCTCTTAAAATTGCAATTAGAAATTTCAATGGCGCTGGCGGATATAGGACCCGGATTGCTCGCTTACTTTACTAAATTGTGATAAAAATACAGCGAATGCTTAGCCTCTGAGCTACTACAGCTTCTGCTATTGTGTAACTCTGCTGAAAGTCGTGGTTGGCTTCGTTTAGATTTGAGACGTTTATTTCACATCTAATGTGTTAATGAGAATCTAACTATTTATTTATATTTATATTATGTACAAAGTTACGAAACGTGATCATTATGAAAAGTGATTAATGAAAATTTCAATAGTTAGACTAAACTTGACGACTAGCAAGACAATAGGGATTTTAGGTCAATCGATAATGACTGCACTTCATTCAATCTAGTTATTTTTTTATGGGAGATGGGGAAAATGAGCATATGGCTCACCTGGTGGTAAGTGACTACCGTCGCCCATGAACAACTGCAATACCAAGGGAATCGCAGGTGCGTTGCCGGTGTTTCAAAAAGTAGTAAGCTCTTTTCTTGAAATCGCTTAGTTCAGATCGATCCGTTAAAGTCGTCGGTGGTAAGCTATCCCACAGAGAGGTCGTACGCGGAAGAAAAGTTCTAGTGAATCGTACAGTGGTGGACCGCCAAGCATCCAGGTGGTGTGGATGGTATCGGGAAATTTGCTGCGATGTACGTTCGTGAAATTTGGTGGCTAGGATTAATCGAAACAATTCCCTTAGAGCACTCTCCGTGGTAAATGCGAAAGAAAATGGAAAGGGATGGGAACATCTCTTCGAAGCGCCAGTGAATCGAGTCGATCGGAAAGCACTCGGTCGTCAACGACTCAAGCCGCTCTGCGGCTGGATGCGGTTAAGTGGAATTGGAAGCTTTGAGATGGCAACAGAATTCCATGCGAGGCTGAATCTTGTAAAGTTGCAGGTGGTGTGCTGACATGAAATAATGTTCCGCTTTGCTAAGCATGCCAAGCTTTTTAGAGGCCAAATTAGCCTTCTCTTCCAAGTGACCATTAAAATGCACGTTACTCGATATGTCGACGCCGAGAGTTCTGATACTGGCTGAGACATCAAGGGAAGTGCCTTGAAACTGAGGAGATACGACAAAGGGGTACTTTTTAGCGGTAAACGCGCAAACTTGTGTCTTCTTAGGATTAAATTGGAGTAGATTTAGTTTGGCCCAATCCGAGACTTTCTTCAGCAAAGGCTCGACTTTAGACACAAGTATGTTCCGATACTCAGCGACCTTTTCCCGAGAAATATTGGCACGACCGGTATATAGAGCATCACCAATGCTGTCATCCACATAGCAATGGATGTAATCGGTTGGGAACATATCATTTATATGCGGAAGAAACAGCGTTGATGATAGCACGTAGCCTTATAGAAACATCAACGTTAAAAGGCTTGTAGTCGAAGGACGTACCGTCTACAACGACTTTGATGCACCGATCTACAAAAAAGCTGGTGATCCAATTGCCACAATTTCTCGGAAAGGCCATAGGAAGGAAGCTTCGAAGACGCGTTAGAATCGATGCCAACTCCGGATCACACGTCCTCAGTACAATTGGGTGAATTTCGTCAGGCCCCCCTCTATTTGTAGATGTCCAGAGAGAGGAGTGTTTTGCGAACTAAGCGCTGTGAGAACCGCACATTCGGTATGGAGCTCTCCCACCGCGGGGGTGATCGGCAGTGTGTTCCCCCCGTGATCGAGAGTCGAGTTGCGCGGCAAAGAAAGAGCCTAAATAATCGGCTTTCTCCTTTGCGGCATGGGCCAGTGAGTCATCCTCCCTGTGCAGAGATAGAAGAGATGGCTGACAGAAGTTCCCATGGACAGTCTTGGCGAGAGACCAGAATGCACGGATTCCCGAAGGAAGGTGAACTAGTTTTCTCGCCAATTCTGCCTATGCGCTCTCACTTTGCTTTGACAATGACTCTTTCAAACGACCTGAATTATACTTCTTTTTGAGGGCGCTAATTTTTATATTCCAGGACGTTGATGCATCAGCCCAGGGCCGGTAGCACTCCTGTTTGTAGCGTGAAGCTATTTAAAGGGAGCCACTAAACCATGGCTGAGATCTGACTCCGATGGGCACCACAGAGGAAGGAATACAAAGTTCCATACTCTGAAGTACCAAATCAGTAACAAACCTAGTTAACTCTTAAATTCACCACCCATCATTTTGAGGTGAATAAAAGTCATTTAATTTAATGGGTTTTTAATTTAAATACACTGTCAGTATCCCTTATTATTAATATCTCAATAGCAAAATTTTGGAACATACAATAACGAAATGGTTTTTAATATCAGTATAGCCTATAACTTTTTTACACGCCGAATTGAAACTTTCTCAATTTAAACACACATCGTATACAATGAATACATTAAATTTTGGAGTACTCTTTAGTCGGACACCATTAAGTTCGTATATTCAACCTTTTTTGTGTTGCAAATATTTAATATTGGTAATAAAATTTAAACCGCGAGCGATTATTTAATTTTTCTCATATGTGTTACGAAATTTACGAGTTTCGAAACATAATATCGCATAAAATTTATTATGTATCATAGATGTAGGTTGGGATCATGTTGCGCAATTTTAACAACCTTAATAACTCCTCCTAAATTAACGTTTTTGTGATTTTTACACATAACATAATCTGTCAAGTCTGATGCATGTAGAGATAGGTCATTGTTAATCAGGCCACGTGCAATTATAATATAATTCCCTGTGACGCTAGCGTTAAACAGTAGGGTCAACAGTTATTTATAATCCTTAACGCACTGAAGAAGTATTGAAAGGACTTTTATGCATCTTTCAAATTATAACTACATTTTAACAGAATGGAAGTTTTTACGGATTACCAGTAAAATAAGAATGATATAATTTTCGTAATTAATGCAATATATTAGAAACTAGACATGGGACGAATATTGACTTTAAACCATTTTCTAAGAATCATGTATCTGGAAATGCACTTTCAGTGTCCTTTAAAGAGTATCATATTTTTATAGAATAAGGGGTAATAAACGAGCACACTATCCACTTATTCTATTTAAAAGTATATTATATATAAAATTCGAGATTATATCCATAAATTTTTTTAAATTGTTCCGTGTTGATAACATCAGAAAGCTGACTAATAATATAATTTTCGGAATTATTAATGACCATCCCTAATCTAAAAATTTAGGCTACTCTTGGTTATTAAATTCTATTTTCAAAGCAACGTTAGCTGTAACAGAAGGTATCGTATTTTATCAAGAGAAAGTAAAGGAGAATAAATAGCACTTTTACATTCCACAATGCACGACTTTAACCTATTTGACTTAGAAACTTATAATTGATATAATCAGGCGTTTCTTTGTGGAAATCCATTATAATGGGGATTGTTATAAACTAATTTGCTTAATTCCACGTAAGAAAGAAAATTATGTGTCCTGCCCAGTTTTAAGGGGACCTCCCACCCTCACTCAATCGCGCGCACTATACCCGTCGCCGTTACTCCTAGCAACTACCACCCTCAGCACCACCACACTAGGCACGACACACCACTCTTGAAAATACGACACGTGTTTCGCCTCTACACGAGGGCATCCTCAGGTGAAGTAGACTCTGCGGGAGGAGTGCGGAGTACCTTCGTTTTGTGTGGTTGGAAAAATTGTCAATTTTATTATTTTCTAATACCAATTTAGTATTTAGTGTCAGTTCCGGTAATAAGAGTGTTGTCATCTATATTTTGCGGTTACAGCTTAAAAGTGATCTGCGGGGTTAGCAAAGATAATATTATGCATTTTTAAATGTATGATTGATTGATAATGTAGTATATTATCATATTGATGCTAAAAATTAATAAAATTCTATTAGCCTCCCAGATCGCGTAAAGTCAATTATTTTATAAAACAAGGGTGCAAGTTTCAATTTCATGAACAAACTTAAATAATTTTGGACGTCAATTTTATGTCTGTGAAAGTATTTTTAAACATTAAGAAGTATCTTATTTGCTAATTACTACGAATTTAAATTGTTCAAACCACCCCGAAGCTTGTTCACGTCATCGATAATAATCACTCCGGATGGCAGATGGGGATAAGTCATGATCGCTCTCTCACTCTCCTCAGGATTTCATGCGAATGAATGAATTTGCGACACCATTTGTCCGCAAAAGCAGCAACAGCACCTCACAATCCTTTCAATTTAAAACGAAATTTTTAAGCAGCCGTGCTTAAGACTAGTTAGATTTAAACGGGTACGAGAAGTCATTGTACATCGTTGCGACGATATCTAGAGCTTTGATTATATACATGTCTAGATAGAGCGTTGCGCTGCAATCGCAACAAAAATGACCGGCCCGTTTTGAAGCGCTTGTGTGCATATTACGCACACAAGTATGCGTTACTACTATTGTTTAACAAGCGCGCTGCGTTATCGGGGGGCGATCTGAGTGATACCAGCTCTTGAATATTTCCCATTAGATTAAGTACATACTCATTTGACTTTAATTTTTTTTCTATATATACTTATTTGATTTGCCTAGTTAAAAATTAAAATGATGAATTGTAATTTTAATTTAATTTTATTTTAATTATCAGTATTAGTCAATATATGTAACATTTTAACTTGCTCACTTATAAAAATAGTGATTTAATATATTATGTTAAATCGTTTTCGTATGTGTACTATGTACAACTATTTGTCATCTTTGTGTAGGTACCATGTTTGGCGAATAAATAACTTATCATTTTTTGGTATTTATATTACCTTTTGGTATTTATGTATTTTTGTTATAGTTTTGTAAACATATAAATGAAAATTTTTATATACATAAATATCAATAAAATAAAATACAAAAATTAATAAATAAAACCCAACCAGATGGGGAACCCTCGGCAGGGTAGACGAAACGGCTGAGACTTTGATTATATACTTTGCTTAATAAGGAAATCTGAAACCCAAAATATTAGAAAGAACTAACAAAAATACTAATTTAGTGCATAACGTCACGGGTTTCCTTTATTTTTTTGTAGGTAAATTATCATGTACTGAATCAAATAAATAATGGAAATTTTAAAACAATAATGTTCTCTTGATCGAAAGATGATGTAATGATATTTGTATTTTGTCTCCCATAGTTTCGGCCAAAATCTCCCTAGTAATAAGCTGACAACACCGGCTAATGAAACAAACCTACAAAATAACGAATGTAAAAATATCGTGTTTTCTTAATATACATAGCGGTTAAATAACAAAACTTGCTGATGAAAAGTGATCATGGTGTTATAATACGATTTTCCCACATAATTACGACTAGAATTTGACAGCACAAACCGGCATAATTAATTATTTTTCGTGAGCACGTTATCCTTAAGTGATTCAAATGAGACTGACGTAAGGTGAAGCGAGTCTATCAATTTTAGTAGACTTTATTTGCGCCGTTTGGTACGGTCAGTGTGGCATCTAGACATGTATATAATCAAAGTCTTAGAGTAACACAGGGGCTGCCACTGTGTAAAAGTAATAACAATAACCGAAAGCAGGCAAGGTCAGAACAGTCTGTCCCGTAGAAGGTAGTGAGGTTTTTTATTTCATATAGACAAGGGTGGCAAGCGAGCAAAGCCCACCTGATGGTAAGTGGATGCTGTGGTCCATGGATATTTACATATCTACCTATATAGTATCGCTGTCATCCTGAGGGACTGAGATAGAATGCCTCGGGTCCAGTAAAAAGAGTCTCCGGTACTACACACTCACCATACGAAATGCAGCAGCATTTAGCTGCTATTTTAGGCTGGTTCTGTGATAAAAAAATGTTAAATGTTACCTAATACGTCTATGAAAGAAGACAGATCGACTTGAGCTTTTTTAAACACAATATTACTCGGACTACGAACTGCACCATTCCCGATTGTAAATGGATACTTGCAAAGGTACCCCGTGGTTCATAAATGGCCGACCGGTTATTTAGTTATTGTTGACTCGTGTATTTAATAATAGTAATATTAATTTGAAAAGATGACATTTTTTATTTACTTCACCTTTTATTTCTCAATATAGACGTAAAGGCGCCATTACGAAATGTGTTATTTGGACATGGGTATCATAGAACGTTGCTTTTCACCTACAATATATAGCATTTTTTTTGAATATTTAATACCACCTACACATATTGTATATTTATGATGTGCAATCAATTTTAAAAGTATTCCTTTTTGCTTTATTGACTATAACGTAAAGTAAGATATTTGTACAGCACACTGGTGGAATACACAATACCTACTGTAATTATTACTAACACCTAACTTACTGTATTCAAAAATAAATAAATGAATTTGAATTTAGCTACCTCTGATGACACTCTGGGGTCTAAATGAGGTACCCTGAGATGAGAGGCTGCCAAATTGTCTACGCAAGTAGCATCCCACACTAGGCCTTCATCACTCATCTAAAGAACCATAGTCATATAGTCGGATGTCATGTTTTTACTAAGCCGAGTGTTCTAATATCACCTTATACACTTTTTCCGATCAAGGCAAAAATATTTCTGGTGCTCTTCTCTCTCTCTCTCTCTCTTCTCATCTAATATATTGCCTATTATTGATGATGTCCATGAGTGTTCTCCTGATCCTTATGAGGTCATATTTAACAAGCTAGAACGTCTGGTCAGTAATTGTATACACTTCTCATACCATTTTCACAAATAGGATCACGTTTCAGCTATCCGCTCTGTGCTTCTTCAGCTTTTCATTTGTCAAAAAATGGCATATCGGGATATATTTTACGATTTTTTTTAGATTTATTCAATTATCTTAGACTTTTAAAGTGGAAATAGACTGGCCAGTAGAAGACCGTAGTACTATTATTTTTCTGTGTTAGAACCGACAATGGTTGGGGAAGAAAAGTTATCAACTGCCACTCGAACAGCAATATATTTTTATTTATTTTTATTTAAAAAACTTAAATGTAACACCTTAAGGTAAAGGGTACAAAGGGCGGACTTAAATGCCATATGGCATTCTCTGCACAGTCAACCCTGGGTGCCAAAGACAATTGTATAGCAGGTGCGAAACATAATACATAAATAAAGTGTGTTTATATTAAAATATAATATATATACATACATACACAACATGTATTTCAAATAATATATATATATATATATAGTATATATATAGTATATATATAATATATATATATATATATTATATATTTCAATATATATAACATATATTTACATACAATAATACATATACACATATATGTAATGTGTATACATGCTTATAAACTTTATAAATATCCGTATTAATATATAAATAAATAAATATTTGAAAAAGAAAAAAGAAAAATGTCAGTTAGTAAGTGCCTTCAGGTAATGTTGTCGTAGAAGTAATTTAAATGAATTTCTATTTGTAGCATTTTTCATATCATCGGGGAGGGTGTTCCAACGATGTATAGCTTGTATCGTAAACGAGGGACCTGAAAAAATTAGACCTATGCTGTGGAAACCTTATCCTCAGACGGTTTGATTGTCGTGGGTATTCGACCGTCAATCGAATGAAGAAAATGAAAGTTATCCTTAAGATAGGAAGGCGACATTGGATCGTTTAAAATTGAATAACAGTACAAGTAATATTCTAGAGCATCGCCTTTGACGTTTAGGTAGCCATTCAAGCTGTTGAACGATAGGGAATATATGTGGTCATACTTACGTAAAACCGAAAATAAACCTTATGGAATTATTATGAAGGCGCTCCAACTTGTTTAGAAGATTTTGTGACAAATCTGAGTAACATACATCTGCATAATCTATAATAGGTAGAATGAGTAAATGAACAAGTGTAAGCTTGGTTTTGAAAGGTAAAACATTTTTAAGACGATAATGGGAACGCAAGGTGGCAACAACTTTACGACTTACTTCAGAGATCTGCAATTTCCAGGGTCATGTAAAAGCCAAGATTTTTTATGAAATCACAATATGGAATCAGAGTTCCATTATAAATTACAGGAGAGAGATTTCCATTATCAATCTTAGCCAATAATTGTCAACTTCCAAAGATTATAGCTGTGCATTTGGCTGGATTAACTGAAACGCCATATTTATACGACCATTCTCTAATGCCCTTCCAGGTTATTATTTAGTTTATGCACTACGTAGTTAAGGTTATTAAATTCTGACTGCACATATAGCTGAAGATCATCCGTATACAGATGGTACGAACAATCTAAAACTGAGGAGATAGAGTGTATAAATAAGAAAACATATAATAGAGAAAGTATTCCACCTTGCGGCACACCAGATTCAATTTCAGCCCATAAAGAAAAAACGCTGACCTGAACGAACCGATAGCTGGCGGGCCGCGAATGTAAGAAAAGAACCACTCCAAGGCTGGGGATGAAAATTTAAGGTGTTTTAAGGATATATAGATAAGGATAGAGCGTTTGAAAAGTCAATAAGCGCTACCACTGTTATTTCTGCTCATCCAAGCCTTTTCTTATATCGTCTGTGACTTTAATAAGCGAAGTGGTAGTGCTGTGACCAGAGCGAAACCCCGATTGAAATTCATCAGCAGGTTATGTTTTGCAATGAACACAGATATTTGCTTAAAAACACAGGCTTACAGAACTTTAGAGAGGTATAGGAGAATTGAGATTAGGATTAGGTGTTTTAGGAAAAGGGTCGTACCAAGCCTTTTTCCATGCAGAAGGGTATTGACCTGAGTCCAGAGAATAACTTATAATGTGTGTTATAGCTTGAAGTAGGTACTCAAGTATCATAGATATCATTTGCTTCTAATTACATCATAACCCACAGCCTTAGATTTAATGGGCTAACAGAGCTTTTTTATTTCCATCCTGAGTAACAGGGGAGAGAAATAAAGTCAGGGATCCGGAGAGTGCTGCATTGATTCTATAGAAGCAATAGTTTGAGAACGGACTTGAGGGTCCAGAGAAGTAATAGAAACAAAATGACGATTAATGTCATCCAAATTAAGAGAGAAGCCATATTCCGGGGAATTACATTTATTAATTCCGAGAGATCTAAGGAATTTCCATACATCGGTCGGCGAAGAATTAGTTATTTTGTCATGAATGTAGCGGCGTTTAGCATTTCGTACCACCTGATTTCATCTGTTTCTTAGCAATTTAAAGTTTTTTTTTTATAGGATAAGGGGTGACAAACGAGCACACCAGTCCACCTGATGGTAAGTGGTTGCTGCGGGCCCATAGACATCTACATTTATCCTCGTTTGCGAATTCAAAATGCAGATGCGTTGTCACCCGTGAGGACTAAGATGGAATGCCTCATTTCCAGTAAAAAGGGCCGCCGGCCACCTGCACTCACCAAGCGAAACGCAGAGGTAAACCTCTACTTCACGCTGGTATTCTGTGAGGTCGTGGGTACCACCCCGGTTCGAGCCGGCCCATCCGCGTGACAGCAAAAGCTGCCGCGTGGCTCTACCACTGTTAAAAATACAACTGTTACACAAATTTTGTTCAGAGCGATCCTTTTTATACTTCTGAAAAGCCCCAATCTCGCCGCACCATTGCCACCTGGACCCCTTTAGTCATCCAGGGAGCAGGAGGACGTTTAATTTTACACAATGTACTGGAGCATGAATATTATACAAATTCAGGATGGTATTATTAAGAAAGGATAATTTATCATCGATGTTAGGAGCTGCCACCAAAGGGCCCAAAATCAATTGCAGATGCGTCTTTCCTGAGACTCTCAATATTTATTCTAGAAAAAATTGCGTAACTGCAGAAAAATAGGCTTTTGTTTTGGAGGTTTCAGTTTATATGAAAAGTAAATCAAGTCATGTCGTGAGTAACAAGGAGCAGAGAACTGTCCAAACTGAATCACATGATCAGAAGAGGAAGTACTGATGAGATCAATCAACGAATCATGAGTGTCAGTATTTCTATGAGTTGCCGCCAGTGGGAGAATGCAGACTTCGACTGATTCTGATGATTGCGCGAAGTTTTTGGGGAATGAGAAGTATTTTTTAACAGATCAGTGTTGAAATTACCCATTATCATGCAGTGTATGTAGTCAGATCCAATGGGTATCAAGAGCCGTCTCAAGTGAGGGTAAAGTAATCCACAGAAGGGGGACAATATACAACACCTAAAATTGCCCTAGGACCCATAATGTTGATTTCTATAAAATAAAAACTCAGCAGTGGCAGAATAGGGAGAAGATATATTAAACAGATATACTTTTCTCTTTGGCTTTATCGAAACAGATAAAAATAACAGCCGCTTTTTTAACTTTTCTTTGTAACATGTTAATGTTTATACGCAACTTGTATTGTCTCCTGTATTTGGGGGACAGTCTGCTTAGATAAATTACATAATAGAACAGTATTCAGACCCGTAAGACACTTATTCTATGCAAATTTCGATCTACACCATTACTCGAAAATATAAACAAAAAAAAGAAGTAAAAGATAAAAAAATAAAATTTAAACCCATACATAATAAACAGCAGTTTTAGAAGTATTGGATCCTCCCCACTTCCAGTCACCTATTTAACAATTCGTATGTATTGCACAATATTACGCAATAATTTTAAATTATAATCGTCTAGACTGATTGAATTGCAACGTCATTTTAATAGTATAAAATAGTCTAATTCTCTAAACGAAATCCGATTTGAAGACCCTAGGTTGAAAATATTTGTGTTTAACTATATTTAAAAGTACAACATTACCAGAAAGAATCAGAAATTGGAACAAAAAGTCAAACTATTATATATAGAAATGCATCAAAATTTATTTGGAATAACGTGAAATATATGGCAATTGGTAATACAACAACAATATTAAATATAATAAATAATTTGGGTCGTACTTTATTTGCGTCTAGTAGTCCAGATCCGACAGTAGACTATAATTACTTTCTCTGTTATGTGTTCTATATTTGTCAAATTTATTTTTAGTATATAATCCAACGAGACCGATTCCATAGCTCCTCACGCGATGATTTTAATCTTAAATTGAAAAAAGCCTTTGTTGGAATTTTTTTTATTCTTAAATATTATTCTAAACCAGAGTTTAACTACAATCCCACCTGATGATAAATGGTGATGTAGCCTAAGATGATGAAGTGCACTGACTTAACAAAAGTATATTTACTCTTGCCTTGAAGATACCCACATTGTAATCGGATGGAAATAGATGCTTGCAACTTAACTTATTCACTCCCTTTGCTGTACGCATGATGAACGATATAGCAAACCGTTGGATTCGAATGCCTAGTAAATCAACAACGAAGGAATGGAGACTGGCCGAACGTCTGGGTTGTCCGATGGGTGGAAGGGGAGGGGAGGACTTACGTTATGCATTGTTAACGTGGTAGAGCCATGCTGCAGCTATATTAATAGTATAGGTATATGCACGAATGGGTCGGCTCGACCGGGGGAAGGACCACGCTCTCACATAATACTAGCGTAAATGACAGCTTGACGCTGCTGTGTTTCTAATGGTGAGTGTGAGAAACGGAGACCCATTTTACTGGAAAAGGGGCATTCTATCTTAGTGCTCACGGGTGACAACGCATCTGCATTTTGATTCTTTATTGAAGATAAATGTGGATGTCTATGGGTCACAGCAACCACTTACCATCAGGTGGGGCTGTGTGTGCTCGTTTTTCACCCCATCCTATAAACAAATGCAGTTCCTGCACACACTCTCCGCAATGCATCCTGGCTACTTTGCGCCTGTGTTCGAGACTGGGTAAGATTGGGTTTTACCCAAATTCTGGTCACCAATAAGCCTCTTAGAAGGCTTTTTCATAGGCTGCTAGTTTACAAAGCTGCTAGGTGGCATTTTGCAGCACCAGCTCATATATAGCAGCTATACTCCATGCACGACCGGACACGGTTTATATAAATTAAGAAGCTGTCCCAGCATGAAGTATCGCCGCACCTTTGGAATTCGAAGTTCATATTAGAGGATATCTCAACCCCCAAAAACTGAAGGGCAGTCTTTGTATTCTAGTGATACATTCTC
>JAVANC010000012.1:13612460-13772289 GCA_033319125.1 Parnassius glacialis
ATTAGTTGTAATAGATCTTATGTTTTGACAGTCAGGTATCCTAAAGCAAACTATTTGTGTGCTTATAAATAGTTTGAACAATAATAAGTCCATCTTGGCAGTAACACCCTTTTACCTCTTACCAAAACCTCACCCTTTTACCTCTTACCAAAACCTCACCCTCTTACCCATCAAACAGAACTTAAACCACCACTGTGTTTCAGTTAGAAGGGCAAGATAGCCTCCAGTATAATAACAAGACTTGAGTTATTTCCATTCTATCTACTGGAATGTGACAATGAATCTGTGACTTTTTTATACGAAAATAGTTGTAGAAGTCCCTCTTACCTTTTACCAAAACCTCACCCTCTTATCCACCAAAAAGAGTAAAACCACTGCTGTGTTCCAGTTAGAAGTTTAGAGACGAAGTTAGAGGCAGGAAAGCCTCTATAATTAGAGGATCTGAGTTATTCTTTGCCTATCTACTAAGATGTGACAACGAATCTGTGACTTTCCTTAGATGAATATGGTCCTTTTTATTTGAAGAGTGGAAGAAAACCATGCAGCTCACCTGATGATAAGCTACAACTGGCACAAATAAACATCTGTAAAGTTATAACAATTGCAGATGCGACTTTCTAGAAAGAATTAGACTTCTTGCTTGAAGGTTCATACGCCATTAGAAAGAACTAGCTGGCAACAGTAAAATTCACAAAGAAAATGAACGTTGCAAAATATTTACACGCAGGAAAATTGACAACCCTTGATGCTTACCATAAAGGGGTCTATTTACTTATAACTCACACTTACACTATATTTTTAAATTTTTCGTATTTAGAAATAAAAATAAAGTTCTTTGTAGATCTTAATTTTAATTAACGTACATTCCCGCAACCGTGAATTACTTCTTTGAATAACAAACTAGAAGCTTTTATGTACCGCGAATTAAAAAAAACCTCTAAGTAGTGTCTGAATATTTTAAAAAACATTTTGCTCTTACTTTTTGAATACAAATTCAAGTTGATTATATAAAAGTTTTAACCAGTGAATTATTCTGTTAACAGGTACACAATAATGAGGCGTTTATTAAGCATCACACTAGTCACCATTGTTTTTGATTATGTATCTTCACAAGAGAACCGAGAACACCAGGGGCCTCAAACATGCGGTGGACATTTAAAGGGGAATATGGGAATAATACAGACGCCAAATTTTCCAAATCCGTTTCCAGTTCCAATAAAATGTCGATGGGTCATCGAGCATGATATAGTTAATGGTACTATATCGATATATTTCACACAGCAGTACACCACGAGTGGGTTAACATTCACTGAGTACATGTATTATGATGAATCGTATAAATTAGGCGAGAGAAAAGCCTTGACGGTTACAGAGGAGAATATAACAAAGATTAAATGGTTACAGGTATGAAAAATAAATTATACTTTTTTCTTTTCAATAATAATAAACAACAATTAATATATTTACCAAAGTATAAAAATGAATATGTTTATTTTTTAATTATATTGCGTTCGTAGCTGCTATATTTTGAAATGATGCACCCGTTTCAATCCAAGTTTATTCGGATCTATACAGCTCTTTTTGTAAAGCTCCTCTACTGTATTTACGATTTTATATTACATATTAGTTAATATAAAATTTAAAGATTATAAGGTTATTAGAATATTTAGAATATTTTTACTTAAATATTTAACAGGAAAACTAGTGTATTATATACTGACGTTTTCAGGTCCAAAGTCCTGTCCTGATCATAGAATTAAATTTAGATAGATTAGAGGGAACCCAGCTAAGAGCACTAGGCCTGCTGTCAGTGTTCGGATTCAACGTTACTTACGTTGTTCAAAAACCTGAAGACCCACCGGGACTATCATCATGCAGCGCGATTGAGTGTCGACTTTTAGGACACTGTTATGCTGGACACGATTACAAGTAAGTTTGACAGTTTTGCGTAAGGAGAACCTCCTAGTGTGGGTTGACCAAAACTGGTCAACCCACACTAAGATAAAATATTAGTTTTAAATATCAAAATATTCCTTTAAGCCTTTTTTAAGTTAAAACATTTCTAACAAGAGATGGAAAATTAGAATATTAAAAATCAGCACATCTTTATATTGAATACAAATCAAACTAAGTTTTTTTAATATTCTACTAAGCCAGCGTTTATCTCCGGTGATGTAGCCTAAGATGGTGAAGCGCCCTGACTTATTTTTTTTTTACGAACGTCAATATCTCAAAAATGGCCTCTTGTAGATTGGATGTTTTTGCATAAATCCACATCCATAGCTAAATATTTTAAGAAAATAATAGTTATTGCTAATCATATCTCTTTCAATTTCACAGCCCTTAAATTGCTGAAATATGTCGATTATTTTACTTATCTTGACAAAACCTGAAAAGTTTTAAATTGCCATAAAAAAGGCTTTCATGAGAAAACCCTTTAAGTTAGTTTATATTAAACGAGAAACAAGTTTCTCCAAGGTACAAGCACTAATAGATTATAAGGCCCATCCTTTCATATATTTATCAAATGTTTTTTATCATTCAGGGAATTTTTCTGCTCGTGTTTTGAGGGATATACAGGATTTGATTGCGGAGTTGGTCCATTATGTCCAAAAACTTCTAATATGTGCAAAAACGGTGGTACTTGCAGGTAAATTACTTTTTCCTTAACATTTTTTATTTATTATGTTAAATAATAGTCAATTTATAAGAATTTTTAACATAAACAGGAGAAATGGACTTAACAAAATTTTAATTTAATTAGATTATTTTTACGTTTTTTGTTTTGATTTTATTGATGGTTGCGCCCTTCCACGCATTATGCATTTCCTTAGTTTAGGATTGTCTGATACAAATCCCTTTCTCCATCTCTTTTTTCCCTGCATATACCCGTATGTGGCATAACTCGTTGAGCGCGCAGTCGTTGACGCAAACCGCAAGGGAAAACTCAGTTTTATCGCTCTCTGCTGGAAGGAAATATCGTATATAATGCACACGGTCATTAACCTAAGTGTTGTCTTAAAATTAATTTAATTGTTGGAAGTTCGCTTAGTCCGTATGACTTTATTGAGAATAAATCAAGTGTTATTCATCACGAGCATTCATCACGAGATACGAGGCACGCTGTTCCTCTCAAAGTACTGTGCTATTCATCATTTTATTTTTTTCATTCCATTATATCCCTGAACGAATTAAATCAATTTCACGCAAAATATTTTTATACCAAACACGTTGAACCATAAAATGAATTGGATCCGATCGTCTGTACCATTATTTTTGTTCGATTTCCGGATTGTTGAATCCATTATTTTTTGATCCTTCGAGCCGGATCTTTGAAACTATTTTTTGGTTACTTTGTTCCAGATTTCTTGTTTGAAAATGTTATATATCTTAGTTTATATAAGTTTAACTATAATTTAGACAATATAATTGATTTAGTCGCGCCTAAGTATCTAAGGAGTAATTCCACCACTACGCAATTTGTCTTTATTTTGTTTGATATTCATTATCGCACTGAGAAATTTCAGTAAATTCAAACGAAATGCAACTTAACCCTCTACTGCATGAATTATGAAGGAAATGATTTAAAAAATATTTGATGGTTATTTAGGCTCTATTTAAGGACAAAATTTATAACAAAAACGAAATTTAAAAAACGCACTTATAGGAGCTGAAAAAAAAATTTTACCATATATGGTTTCGTATGCATCCAAACAAATTTTAATCTAAATTACTACAGACATATAATGTTTCGTATGAAATAAAGAAAGAATTAGAAATTTTAGTTCTTAGTTACAATATAAGGGATCACATTTATGTCAATCATGAAATGTCGATATATCAACATTTCACTTGTCGTTGTAACACAAGAAAACCATACATTTCCTACACTTCGTGTAAGTTTTTTGGCCACAAACTTGACATTTTTGTCGGTTGTTTTGCCAGAGTGCAAAGGCAGATCCTGATGTCTAGCAGGAACTTTCCTCTTTTTTTGGGATGAGTTGATGTTTCTGGATTGGATGGAGCAGGACTTCCGTGACTGGTTATACTATCGGCGTTCCATTTCTACTGTGATTTACAGGACGCCCTCTTTTTCGTGCCATTATAGCTTTAACAGATTTGCGTAAGTGTTCTGAAATGGCTTCCTTAAAATCAAATAGAGATTTGTAAGTGCCCGAGTTGTTCCTGCGCCAAAGAATCCAAGCATTTACAATACACATGTCCACCATATGAAAAAATATTCGCTTGTACAATTTTTTGGATCTCAAGTGAATTCTATACGGACCCAGCATAGAGTCCAGTAAATCAACGCCCCCCCCATGTGCTGGTATAGCTTCACTTCAATAGCTTGAGACATAAAAATTACCATGTCATTTCCTTTTTACTTAATGTTAATAAGTTAACATTGTCTTGAACAGATTTTAAATTGGATTGGTAAGTTATATTTTGTAAAAAATCTTCAAAAAATAAAAATAGGAAAAAATCTGATGGTGTTTCAAGCTTTTCAATAAACTCTGGTAACTTTGTGACTCCTGTAAATTTGAAATTATTTACACCAAAAGCTTCTAATTTTTTTAATTCCCACTTAATTTTAGTGGGCTTATTTTTTTTTTGACTTCACTATTTTCTGTGTGGCCGGTGGAGGGTTAGGTTCGTCATCAGAGGACTTACTAACTGTTTCGGGGATAAGAAGAGAGATATCTTCTGTGACGTTGAAATTGTCTAGGAGGAACATTTTCACTATCAAAGTCGGAAGCTAATTCGTCATTACTTAATAAGCCTTCACCAGGTATAGGATTAACGTGCTTATAGGAGCTATAAAAGCGAGCAGGATCCATTCTGCAATCAAAAAAACACAATTAAATGCCTATCAAACTAAATATTCGAAAGCGCATACGAAACCATATCTGGTTCCCTCAAAAATAGTTAGATTAGGTTAGAATGCATACGAACCCATATATGGTTTCAGAGAAAAAGCCTCCTAATATGATGCAAATTCGAAAAAAGTAACAAACAAATAAATTATACTTAAAATAATTACAGCACTATATTTTAATATTTTATCAAATGAAACTTACCTGCTTCATGTAGAATTTCTATTTTGAAAAAGGAGTTTACTGTCCCTGTGTTCAACTTCACACTCGCGTTTAAAAAAGTGAAGTTATAACCAAATTGTCGTTAGAGCAGAGACAATAAAAAATGTTTTCGTGTTGTCAACACACTAAAGATAATGTAAAAGATGCGTTTAGATATTGCTCATGCACAAATACGCGAAATAAAATTATTGAATGTGGCGAACCATATATGGGTTTGTATGCGGTAGAGGGTTAAAGTGCTCTAGCCCAAAAGAGATTTTGTTTTCTTTTATGAAGAATATTTGGGTTCATGCAAAAAAATCATTAAATAAAACTGTTTTTTACGGATTTTATCGCGTTTATTTTATTAAAATAAACGCGATAAAATCCGTAAAAAACAGTTTTATTCAATGTGTAGTGTTCGCGTAAATATAAGAAATCATTATGCAAAAAATCATTTTAAATCCGTTCAGGAAACATTTTTGTATTAAATAGAAACTACAGATTTGTTGCGTTCAGATTATGAGTGTGTTGGATAATATCCTTATAAATAATCCTAATTTTGTAGTAACTTACCAGTCGCTTTCGTCGTTTGCAGACTTGTTATGTCGCGTAAAGCGAGCTGCCAGGCAGCTCTAACCTGTAGCTAACAGTACCTTGAAGCCAGCAGTATAAGTACATGCGATGAGCCTAGATTGGCAGCTATCGATATCACAATATATGATATTTAAACTTCGGCCGTTATTTTCTTAAGCTTTCAGAATACTATACAATTTAACTCCTCTTTTCGAATTCTGAAAATTTATTCTATTTGATTGGCAATCTAAGTGGTAAGGTGTAATCTATGTGTGCTGGAATCACATCGACTGCTGAAAATTATTTATTAATTTTGTATCGTTGAAAAATAAATACAAAGACAAACAAATGTTGGCTTCTTCGTATTTAGACCAAATATTTGATCTTAAAGCTATGTCATCCGCAAATTTTCATAATCTCGAACTACTTTAGATAAATTCACAATATCGGTAGCCGCTCTCAAATATCTTAATTTTGTTTTTATAGGATAGGGTGACAACCAAGCACACAGTCCACCTGATGGTAAGTGGTTGCTGTGACCCATAGACATCTACATGAATCCTCGTTTGCAAATCAAAATGCAGATGCGTTGTCACCCATGAGGACTAAGATGGAATGCCTCTTTTCCAGTAAACTCCGGTTCTCTACACTCACTATACGAAACACAGCAACATTAAGCTGCTATTTTACGCTGGTATTCTGTGAGAGCGTGGTCCTTCCCCGGTCGAACCCACCCATTCGTGCTACAACTATACTACTAATATAGCTGCAGATGACTATACCACGGTACAATATTAAATTTAATGATCTTATGGATTTTGCATATCACGTTGAAAAGTTAGACCCGGGCACCATACGTTCGTCCTAAACGGAAAGTCGTGGCTCCGATATACCATCATTCGATATCTTAGCAACTTTTGTGCGAAATTAAATTAAAACATTGCGACGTTTATCTAATGCAAAACAAGAAGTAAAAAAAATGTGTCGACCGTCGAATGGACGATCCGTCGAGGCCAAAGAGATCGCTAACATTTGTGACCACCGAACCTGCATTTTCGCATAACGCCTGTTGTTTATGTTTTTCGCCTGCGCTCAACTAGCCAGCACTATAAGATAGTAAGGGCTAGCAATTTTTGCTTAAATTTTTGACAAACATATAGCGTGTTTCCAGTTATAATTATAATTAAATTATATTAATATATAATATTAATTATAATAAAAAATCACACTACGCTACATTTTGAAACTAACGCAGCTATAAAGTTGAAAAATCCTGTAAGTAACTCTTAGTCCACAATGAACGACAATGACGCCTCGTCCACTATAGAGTCGAACCGCAACCACTCTGGTCACACAAGTGCATTAGGCATCTTGCGTTTAGTATCTCCGGAAGCACACACTGACGACGTCGCTTTGTGTTCACTATCGAGTAATAAAGAAATTACTCGCACTCCCGCTACTGTGATTTTTGACACCGAACGCGTAATAGTTATAGATTTGCAGGGAAACGAACTTAGTCATCATCATCCTTAAAGCCCATCGCAAGTCTACTGCTGAACATAAGGCTCCCCCAAATGCCGCAATCAAGTTGAGAAAACCTGTGAGTAACGCTTTGCCCACCTAGACTGACACGGAAGCCCCGCATATTATAAAGTCGAACCGCACCAACACGTATCGTATCACAAAATTGCATTAGATACCTTACGTTTAGCATCTCCGGAAGCGCACACTAGCGACGTTGCTTTGTGCTCGCTATCTAGTAATAAAGAAATACTCGCAATCCCGCTACTGTGCTTCTTGGTACCAAATGCGTCATAGTTATAGATTTGCCGGGAAACGAAATAAGAAGAGAATCAACATCATTTCATCAGACCTTCACAACTACACGCCTGAACGGAGCAGAAATTTCATTGAAATCAGAGTTCATCGTTCAACTAGCTGGCTTGGTAGACTTTGTTCTGCCCTTTCCGATGATCCTTTGTCCCATAAATACACTTTAAAATTGCATTAATAAATATTGTGGGTCACTTATCGGGATAAAAACTATCCTCTCTCAAGTTCAAGCAATATCAAGTAATATATATTTACAAAAAAAAACTTAACTTATCTTCACGCACAATCCCTGACGGGGTAGCCAGAGAGAACAGATCGCCAAGTGTCACGATCCTTACATACCTCTTTCGCTTCTTTCAGATTCATTATCTTCTTCATACATGCACGTCTAGGTATCCGAGTACTCTTGACCCTCCCCTCTTCGAGCAGTTTACTCACATGGTCTTCGAAAGTTAGTCTCGGTCTACCTCGACACCTTTTAATATTAACTTTCGCGCTATATATTTTCTTCACCATTCGGTCTTCACTCATTCGCTCAACGTGCCCAAACCATCGAAGCACGCCCTTATCAATTTTTGTGATAAGGTCATCTTTCAAACCTGCCATATTGCGAATCTCTTCGTTTCGCTTTCGGTCGGCCATGGTAACGCCGCACATTTTACGAAGAGATCGCATCTCCACTGCATTCAACTTGCTTTTATGCTTCTTCTGGCATACCCAGGTTTCGCTGCCATATAACAAAGTCGGTACCAACACTGCGTTATGTATTGCAAGGCGTGCACTCTTCACTACGCCTTGCCTTTTGACTAACGCAGTCAGGGCACCATTGACTTTGTTCACGGCAGCGACACGCCTGTCCACATCTAAATCACATCTTCCATCCCGGCTAAAAGCACTCCCTAAGTATACAATTTCATTTACCTGTTCTAGACATTCCTGATTTACCCATATTTCACACTTCGTTCTCTCTTCGTCCCTTTCAAATACCAGAACCTTAGTTTTATTAGCA
Organism: Parnassius glacialis; assembly: GCA_033319125.1. Classification (NCBI taxonomy): domain Eukaryota; kingdom Metazoa; phylum Arthropoda; class Insecta; order Lepidoptera; family Papilionidae; genus Parnassius; species Parnassius glacialis. The sequence continues at coordinate 13,620,954 of JAVANC010000012.1, forward strand.
TTCAAACGAAGACCTTTAATTTCATATTCCTCTTTCATACACGTGACTAATGCCTGCAGTTCTGCCTCTGATGGTGCAATAAGCACTGCATCATCAGCATACAGCAGACAATTTACTTTTATGTCACCCAATTTCACACCTAAACAGCTATCTTTCAGCTTCTGTAAACAGCTGTCGAGATACAGTATGAACAGCCAGGAAGACATGACACAACCCTGTTTCACGCCCGTTTGGACGCTAAACATGGGTGACAGGTCATGCCCTACCCGCACACAGGCTTTACAGTCACAGTAAAGTGACTGCACAGCCCTTAGCAATCGACCATCCACACCGTACCCCGGCAACAGTTCCCACATTTTCTTCCTTACAACCTTATCAAATGCTTTCTCAAGATCCACAAAAGCACAGAAAATCTTCTGGTTAGCAGCCAGAAGCTTTTCCGTGATCATGCGTAGAGAAAACATTTGATCCGTGCATCCTCTTCCAGGTCTAAATCCGCATTGTGCCTCCCATAGAAATCTTTCCGATTTCTCTTGCATCCTACGTGCCAAAACCTTCGAGTAAACTTTACTTGCTAAACTGGTCAAGCTGATCGCCCGATAGCACCCGCAGTCAAAATGTGAACCTTTACCTTTATATAAAGGCACAATGACTGCGGGTCGCCAATCATCCGGGACATCCCCCGTCCGCCAGCACAAATTGCACAGCAGATAAAAGCTGTCCCAGACGCGAGGCCCACCATACTTGACCATTTCAGCAGTAACTCTGTCTAGTGCCGCAGCCTTACCACATTTCAAACTTCGAATTGCACGTTCAATCTCTTTCATACTGATGACCTCGGTGTCATTGAGGTCCAGGTCTGGCGTACCAGTCACGGCGTCATCCCCGGATCCCTCACTAAGATCATCACACACATACATTTCTCTATAAAATTCGCTCCATCGCTGCATGACATCCGATTTTTCTGTGAGGACGTCATTAGTTCTCGAAAGCACTTTGTTCATTCTTAAGGCCGTCGCACCACTTCGGGTCCTTCCAACCTCTTTCCAGAAGAGTTTGGAGTTCTCCTTAAAGTTGTGCGACAACCTTTCGTCCGCTTCCATTCTACACCTTTCACGCATTTCCTCAATCAATGCTTTCGTGTGAACTTTCTGCAGCTTATATCTTTCTTTCATCTTCTCTCTCATATCCTTATCATTACTAGAGGCCAAGTAGTCTAACCATGCTTTCTTCTTCTTCTCTACAGCTTCTTTCACTTCATCATCCCACCATGCATCTCTTCTTTTACTACTGCCTCTTTTTATTGTTCCACACACTTCTTACGCTGCACTTACCATTCCATCCCTAAGGTTCTGCCATTTTCTTTCCACACATTCATTTCTGCCATCGATGGTGTCAAGCTTTTCGGCTACCCTCGCATGATATTTTTCCCTAGTATCCGCTTCCTGAAGCTTCCAGCTTCGGATGCGACAGACCGACTGTGGTTCTGTTACCGCCGTCCGGTAGCGCCAACCCGCGAACAGACCCCTAAATCTAGTAATCACTAGATAGTGATCCGTTCCCAGGTCAGCACCGCTGAACACTCGCGTATCCATCACCTGTTTTCGCAGTCGGTCATCCACCAGAAACAAATCGATCATACTTCTCTCATTCTTTCTTTCTCTAGTATACATATGGATTTTCTTGTGATTAAACATAGTGTTTGTCACAAGAAGACCCTTTTCCTTGCATACCGCCAGTATAAGCTTGCGTAAAGTAATATATATTTACAAAATTTCAATAAAATCGGTTGATTGATTTGTGTTTGGACTAAATGATTATTAATATGGCATTATTCATAATGCTCAATATGATTATTGCCATAGGTGCCGTAGGTAGGAAGGTGATAAAAACTATTGAAATAATTCACTTGACCGGGATTTATGAATAAAGCCCGTTACTCATTGGACAGAGTATAGAAAAGACAGGTTAGATTAGGTTTTTATGTCACATATTTAACACTTAAGCACAATGGAAATAAAGTTTTTCATCAAAGGTATCTTTGTAAGGCCAAGGCAGGAATACCCTACTGATGCTATTTGATACTGCAGTGTTATTTTCTTCCTTCACATTTTACACTTGTTAATTTCAGATTTGATACATTATTAACTTATTGTATTAATAATAATGTGATAAATAATGAAGTTTAAATCAGTATTAATTACATAGCCCGATTTAACTTTTTATTATTCATATTGACCGGGCATTGTAAGTAGTGCCCTGATTAATCACTTCGTCCATAACACAATACAATATTTACAACAAAGCCTTCTAAATATAGGCTATTATGCGCATTATTGTTTTAATAACGCTCCGTTCCTTCACTGAAAGACTATGAATTTGGGCAAGGAAACAACCATTCCCCTTGAAGTCATTACAAGAAGGATGGTTGTTTCCTCGCTCATTACTCAGGTCGTGAAAAAGTTGCTCTGGAGATAAAAGGCCGCCAAAGAATATACGCATTTTTATTTGACTTCCTTTGTATCGAAATCTTGTACTATCAGTGATTAATTCTGCAGACAGATGGGTCCAGCGGCAGTTAGTTGTATTTGTGCACCGGGCTATACGGGTGACCTTTGCGAGTCACGAATTGATGCTCCAGGTATGTATGTATCAACCTCATAAAATTAATTGCACATATGGTTTTTCAAGTATAGCTTCTTACGGTGCAACTTTAGGGCTACAAACTAAGATCTGTTTTTCTGAGGGAAATAACACTCAGTAAATCTATGGTACTTTTACACAGTTTCCGCTTTCTTAAAAGCAGTAAATGACTATAGTATTCCGTGAGTGTAACATATTATGTTATTCATACATAATATATAATATTATGTACAGTTTTAAGACAGACAGGCAGAAAAATAAATTTAAGGTTACTGTATTTTACATTATACTCAAATTAATTAATCATCCCATTGAATAATACTATATAATTCAATACTAATTAATTATTATTTATTGATAAATACACCGCTATTACACAGGTAATAAATAGTAACAATAATATTACATAACAAAAATATATATTAAATTTAATAAAATTAGTAAGATTTTCTTCAACCCCGACTGAAGGTTATACGCAGTAATTTTTTTAATAATAAATTGTTATCAGCCAGCACTCCATTTGACGGAAAGTGACTACTGCAGCTCGTAAACACCTGTAACTAATTTCAAACATACAAGGTCATAGACGTATTCATTGCCTTAAGGTCTAAATATAATTCCCCACACCTAATAATGTTTGAACTGTACTTGACGTTAATAGTTCAATAGTTTGTGTATTTCAGAATGTGAAATCGAGGAATGTTTTGAGGGATGTAAAAAATCAACAGGCTGTGACTGCAGCCCCAAAGAAAGCGACCTTTGTAAGTATATTCATATTTTACTACTGTGAGAGCATATCAAAAGCCTATTGCTGAACATAGGGCCTCTTCCATAGATTGCCTCATAGGACGGGTAGGGGCGGATATTTGGCTTACATTTCACGCTTAGCTAGCGGGTTGGCAGCTGCAGTTTTTTAAAGTTTTTATTAATAAGTCGCTGCTGCCCGTTCCTGACTTTTTCCCTATGTCGCTTCTTATGACACCCATAGGACAATATGGGCGTGATATTTTACTAATTTTATTATTACTTTAGTGTCAGCTCTCCTATCCATTACGGTGCTTTTAGGTTTCATTATAATATGATTTTGTTCATGTAATTCTTTACAGATAATAGGTAAATAAAAAAATTCCTGGCAAAAAATTAAGTAAAATTTAATCAAATAGGGAAAATACTAACAGTGGTAGAGCCACGCGGCGGCTTTTGCTGTCGCACGGATGGGCCGGCTCGACCCGGGGTGGTGCCACGACCTCACAGAAAGCCGGCGTGAAGTGGAGGTTTATCTCTGCGTTTCGCTTGGTGAGTGCAGGTGGCCGGAGGCCCTTTTTACTGGAAATGAGGCATTCCATCTTGGTCCTCACGGGTGACAACGCATCTGCATTTTGATTCGCAAACAAGGATAGATGTAGATGTCTATGGGCCGCAGCAACCACTTACCATCAGGTGGACTGTGTGCTCGTTTGTCACCCTTATCCTATAAAAAAAAAAAATTACACGGCTGTACATTATGGAAACTTACACAACATGCAGGCTGCCGTTTGCCAGTTTTTAAATATGCTGAGTTTTAAGCAAATTGTAACAAAAACGGGTATTTTAAATAACACCAACATTTTTATATTAAATCATTTGTTTTGAATTATTGCGTTTCTTAATGACCTCAATATGTTTAATGTTCATTCTTCCCAACGGAAGAATGAACATGTAAAGGACCAAGATCATGTGTAAAGTTCAAGTCACAACTGTGCCGGTAGTTGTTGGGAACACTACGCTTGATGTTTTTGAATTATGACGTATGTTTACCTCGGACAAATTGTCTGAGCCTCACTTTGACCGAAAAAGTAGTAAATATGATGAATATCCTAAGTTTTTTTTCTATGTGTGTTTTGAACTCAATTCGTGGAAAACAAAACACAACAAATGTGGTAAACCACATTTTATCGGGTTTCCAACTAAACTGCGTTTAATATTTTTTTAGCTTCAGCGCGTTTCGAAACTAGACTACAGATTATAGATCAAGGAAATAATAACATTACACAAGAAATTGGAAGACAGGTATAATGCTTCGATTCATATTGTATTTCTATATGTTTTGTATGTTATGATGTTTTAAATGTGGTAATATAATTCGCTAATGAGCAATTTAAAATGTAATACTATACAAAAGTTACTGCTTGTAATAAAAGCTGACTATTTTATTTCTGTAATATACTATTACTATTGGAGTATCATGTATATTGTTATCTATGTATTTACTTATATACCATTTAATATTATCCATTGATATTAATATTTTATGTTTTATAATATAAATAATATTATTAGTTTCTTTATATTGTCGCCAAAGTACATACATGCTTTTGTTATTTTCTTGCAATCCTCTCAATGTAAAGGTTGTCTGGAAGAGATCGATATCAGCGATAGGACCGCACGTTGTGCACGTGTGCAAATGTCTTTTCTCTTTTTTTGTTCGAATTTATATTGCTTTTGACTTACAATAAAGTGCTATCTATCTACGAGGGTGGATTGAAAAGTACTCAGTCTAACCAAGAAAATAAACACATACTAAATCAGTTATATTTTTATTTTTCTACATAATCACCATCAAGTTCAATACACTTTTGCCACCTCCCCTTCCAAGCATTTAGACCGTTGAAAAAAAATGATTCTTCCTTAGAGTCAAAATATGCGTCTACAGCTGCTTTGACCTCGTCGTTTGTCGAAAATCTTTGACCTCCCAAGTGCTTTTTTAGGTTAGGGAACAGAAAAAAGTCTGATGGTGCCAGATCAGGTGAATACGGCGGATGCGGTAACAGTTCAAAGCCACAGTTGTGAATTTCAGCCATTGACTGTACTGACGTGTGAACACGGGCGTTATCTTGATGAAACAGGACTTTTCTTCTGAGCATTCCTCGACGTTTTCTTTTTATTTCCTCTCGTAAACGACGTAGTAAGGTGCAGTAGTAATCAGAGGTTATATTCTGACCCCTTTCAAGATAATCAATCATAATCACACCTTTCGAGTCCCAGAATACTGAAGCCATCACCTTATTTGCCGACAAAATCGACTTAGCCTTTTTAGGGGGTGGTGAACCAGGTCTTCTCCACTGTTTTGATTGTTGTTTTGTTTCCGGTGTACAGTAATGAACCCATGTTTCGTCTATAGTAACAAAACGATTCAAAAAATTATCTGCATCGGCTTCAAATAACTCCAAACAGTCGCGTGAAATAGTCAATCGCGTCCTTTTTTGTTCAACTGAAAGCAGTCGCGGAACCCACCTCGCAGACACCTTGTGGAAACCCAACTCGTTGACAATGATGTTTTGAGTTCGTTCATAAGAGATGCCTATAATCTCGGCTATCTCTCTAATTTTTAATCTGCGGTCTCCCATTATTAAATCAAGTACTTTTTTAATATTTTCGTCAGTAGTTGACGTCGAAGGCCTTCCAGAGCGGGGTTCATCTTTCACACTCTCTCTACCACGCTTAAATTCTGCTATCCATTTTTTGACGGATGAATATGACAGAGCACAATCGCCTAATGTACTGACCATGTCATCATGGATGGCTTTTGATGTTAGCCCCTTCTTATGGAGGTACTTAATGACGGCACGCTGCTCGATTTGATCCATTCGCGGAAATTATGTCCGATTACTATGTTAATAAATTTATAAAATCACAACTAATTATCGCACACGTTTCGAACTTCACACAATGAACTAGTATGAACTGAACTAAATAATGTGGGTAGATTTGATTTTTAGAATTGAATGGATCTGTGTTAGGCCGAGTACTTTTCAATCCACCCTCGTATCTATCTATCAACATTTGTATTGTCTTTTATTACTTACAAGGGATCTGCCCCGCCTTCGCATAGTTAGGACCTATTAATGTGGTGTTATTTAGATTTAAGTTAGTCAAAGACCATTTATTTTATCAAGGTCATTTATTCATCAATAAAATATAGCCTAAATCCCTCCTGATATCGTACTCTGTGTTCGTAAAGTTTCGTCACAATGTCCTCATAATGGGGATGCTACTTGCCATAGTCGTCATGCATGGAAGGCGAGTTACGCAGTTCTATTGAGTTTTTATGAGTTGCTGCTGTCCATCTCCTATTTCATTTACCTTTGTCGTACTTCACTCATTGTATGGGGTATTATAGAATGGGGTACTGGATTCTTCTATACGGTGATTATATAATTAATTAATAATAGGTAAGCATTATAAATTAATATTGTTCTATTTTAAGTTTTGTATTGAATCATTAATTGTCGGATTACAATTTAATTATTTTTCAGATATTTAGCTATCTGAGAGCATCTAATATTACACTAGAAGATGAAATTGAAATTTTAAATATAAGGTAAGCGTGAATAATATTATACATTTAATATTCAAAAAATATATTGAATAAGCTCAATACTTAAGAATGCGTAAAATAGTTGAAATAAGAAAGAAATATTGTATAGCCTATGTTACTTCTACAATCTAACTATACCACATATAATAATATGTTTAAAACCATCAAACCGTGTATGTTACAGAGTGTTCAAAGAAATATACATACATTCATACGTACACTCGAAAAACATTACACTTCTTCTGGTATTATTCTTCGAATTTTAGATGCATTGACATTTTTTACACACACACACACACACACGCACGCACGCACGCACGCACGCACGCACGCACGCACGTACGCACGCACGCACGCACGCACGCACGCACGCACTCACGCACGCACGCACGCACTCACGCACTCACGCACGCACGCACGCACGCACGCACGCACGCACGCGCGCGGGCGCGCACGCGCGCACGCACGCACGCACACACACACACACACACACACACACACACACACACACACACAAGTACGCACACACACACACACACACATATATATATACACACACACACACACACACACACACACACACACACACACACACAAGCACGCACACAAGCACGCACACAAGCACGCACACGCACGCACACGCACACGGCCATGCCCACGCATGCACACGTACACGGCCATGCCCACGTACACGCACACGCACACGCACACGCACACGCATACGCACACGCACACGCACTCGCACACGCACACGCACACCCACACGCACACACTCACGCACTCACACACTCACATACTCACACACACAATTAGATTTTTTGTAGTTTGTGAGAGCGTTGTACTTTCCATGCCAAACCATTCGTATTAACTAAACAATAATATAGGATATTTAAATTTCACGGAAAAACTCACATATTTTAAACTTCATTTGCATTTTCTAACAATTGCATTATATTTGTTTTTATTATTTTATTTCGGCTCAGCTCTCCGGAAATAAATGGCGCCCGAACAGTTTGGTTGAGAGTGTGGAGCACGCGTCGAGAAGCAGGCGCATTGAGAGCGGCTTTTTCTCGCCTTGCTGCAACGCGGACTCGCACTGACTACCTAAGACTCTTACCAGCAACTTTACATTTTGATATGCAGCCGGCTCTAAGTTTACATGTGAATACCTTTTTTATTACTTTTAAATCCTTGCATATTTACTTATTTTTAATTAAAAAAAATAGAAGATTTAAAATTTAAATTAAACTAATTTTACGGATTTTATCGCGAATATTAACTTATTATATTTTCCCAACGTTGCGAGCACTTTACAGCACCCATGGTCACGGGAGGGACTAAGATGTATGACGTCCCAATGTCATAGTTAACCACGGCTATCTTAAAATTAAAATTATTAATTTTTGTTTGTTTTTATTATTTTACTATTGTTTTTTTTTATTTTTAATAAATAAAAGATTTAATTTTTTTATTAAATCATTCATTACAAATCGTTTAAAGTCTTATGCTGAACATGGGCCTCACGCATACATTGCTTCACTGTGAGAGTATTGTCCATAGATGCTACGTTTTGCAGGCGGGTTGACAATCACAGTTTTTTTATTATTATTATTGCTCTTATCGGTAAAACACTGCTGCCCATCTCCCATTTCAGTTTCTATCTGTCGCTTCTGATTCTCTTACTCCGCCAGCTCAAGGCGTGCTGCACTTAATACATTGACTATTTTTAGGATTATATTTTGTTATTGTTGTAGGCTTTAATAGTCAACCAACGACCAGAGGTGTGGGAGGGATCCGAGTTTATTCTCAGCTGTATGGCGTATGGATCACCGGATATTGAATTTACTTGGTATAAAGATGGAGTCAAAATCAACTTTAATGGCACTACAAGGTATGGAAATATAGCTTTTAAATTTCTAATTTATGTGTAAAAAGAAATAGCTTGTTTAATAATCAATAAAAAGTACTTTTGTGGATAATTATTTTATTAGACTGCCTCTATGGTCTAGAATTCGTAAATATGATTTGTGATTGAGTGGTCCTGAGTTCGAGTCCCCGGTCGGGTCAGAATCTGTCATTGGATTTTTCTGTCAAGAAATTCGCAGCAGCAGCCCTCAGTAAGTGAGTTGGTGTGTTTCACTTCAGTAACTTGGAAAGCACAATAAACCGTTTGTCCAGCGCCTGATCTACTTCCAGTTGTGTGGGATTGCTTTCCCATCAGATTATGAGATTGAGGGAATGAAGAGTGTACCTGTGTTTGCGTATACACTCATGCACTATAATTCTGTCCTGCACAGATGGCTAGTCCCAGTTGAAACTGGCCGCCATGACCAAAATTCGGTCTAGAGGACATTTTTTCATTGATTTTAAAAATCGTTTAATATCCTTAACTAATTTGTTCTTTATCTGCCCGTAGCCACTATATTATGATATGGAGGTTTTGCCTAGATCTCGCTTAGCAGGTGTATTACCAGAAATCTGCGATCTGCAATCTACACAACTTTATCTGCCATATTTTATAACTAGAAAAGGTTAATCTAGGCAAAAACGTTTTATTTATTTATTTATTTATTCTTTATTGCATTCCTTAATCTAAAAGAACACAAAGGGCGGACTTAATGCCTTGTGGTATTCTCTACCAGTCAACCCATGGAGTGGTGAGAGTTTGAAGTAGGTGTAGCAATAAAGAATAAAAACAAAATAGACATTTATAATTAATTACGTTATGTATAAATTTTACTAATATATACAATAAATAAACTATAAAAATATATCCTATTTATACAAGTATACAAATATATACGTACATTCATAAGCATACATATATTCATACCGACATACATATACAAATAGTATATATAAATAACTATATATATATATATATATATATATATATATATATATATATATATATATATATATATATATATATATACGTCCAAAATATAAATGACATGGATGATTCATCTAAGAAGCGTTGTCTTTAGTAGATGATTACGCACCAACTTTTTAAAAGCAATCTTATTGGGAGCTTTTCTGATGTCGTCAGGCAAGGAGTTCCAAAGGCGTGCAGCCTGAACTGTAAAGGAGTTACCATAGAACTCGGTGAAGTGAACTGGAATACATATTTTGTTGTTAGAAGAAGAACGTAGAACCCTATCATGAGATGAGGAGAGACAGTGAAATTTACTCTTAAGATAAGAAGGCTTTTTATTCGGCCGCCAGCGATGGTGCAACGTCGGACGTGTGCGAAAGCGATCCAGTGACCTTTTCGTTATGCAGCGAAGTTTGACGGCTCCGTGACGCAGTGGTTTAGCAATGAGTTGTACAGCTTAAGACTGCGGGTTCGAATCCCGCCCGAAACAAGTATTTGTATGGCCGACAAATAATTGTTCCGGGTTTGCATGTTTGTCCTTGTAAAATTTATGTATGTAAACTGCCCCACGATAGAGTAGAAAATGCTAATATGAATGTTACGTTTAAAAAAAAAGAAAAAGAAAAACACCACTGGGCTTTAGTCGGTGCGGTGTTAAAAAAATGACAAAGACGTTTTACTTAGTTAAAAGCATTAAATATTGTTTAACAGCTTACTATAAACTTAATAATAACTTCTCTGTTTCTATTACTGACTGCTCCCAGAAACCCTATTTAAAAATTAGAACTAAATAAAGCTTTTATATTCAAAAATAACAAAATATTTTTAGGGATATTTGGACCCGCACAGTAGCTGAAGATGCTTTGGGGAGGCGTATGTCAGTGTTAGGAATTTCTGAAGCTAGAACACTGGATAGTGGAAGATGGTCTTGTTCTGCTGATGACGCAGGCAGACGACGCTGCAGAGCATTGAGGCTTGTAGTACTTCGTCCACCTGACATTCGTCTTGTGCCATCTGCCTTGACCGTTAATAAGGTAATTTTGTTAATTTATTGGTCTGCGCGCATAGAACGAGGATAGAATTTTCTTTTGCATTACTACCCAAACCATAAACTTTGTAAAATATTTATAAAATCCCAATAAGTTGAAACTGGTCTTCAAATTGATTACAATCTACGGGAATTTAGTATTTTTTTTTCAAAGTACGTTATAACATAAGCTCAATAACTATTTGTTATGTTCTTGGTACGGGAGACAAGTGAAACACAACACAGCTATTGACACACTGCCTGTATTCTCTGTTCGACACATATCGTGGGCGCAGCCACGCACACATACATATTATTAACGTACATACACAACAGTCCCTCCCCCTATTTAACTTATCTAGGAAATCACAAATTAATTTTAGAAGAACTGCTTATAGTCAACCCTGGGTATATCTCGCAACAGTCTTCTAGAATATCTCGGGTTATGAGGAGATGGTGAGTATGAGAATTCCTCCTCATCTCTTTCTCCCTCCCCTCTGCTTGGCAACTGAGAACCGCTATGTTCGCTTTGAATTGGGTCGCTTTCCCACATAAAATCGCCCAAATCCCCGGGTGGAGACATACCTTTATTTAAAACAATTTGATTTTTATGTTTTTTGACGTGAGTAGAAGAACCATGGTCTTTAATCAAATATAGCACTTTACCGAGTCTTTTTATAACAGTACCTTTGCACCACAAAAATTTGCTATTATTCAGAAACTTTTTAAACATAACCTCATCGCCTGGCGCATACACTTGTTTATTATTGCCGCCATGGCATTTAATTTGCGAGCACTGTTTTTGTTTAACATCGTCATTTAGTGATGTGAGTGGGGTCGACGTTAACTTTGGGTGAAGTAAATCTAGACGTGTTCTCAGCTTTCGCCCAAACACCAACTCAGCCGGTGAGGAACCCGTGACAGAATGTACTGAATTCCTATAGTCAAACAGATATTTCAAAATTTTTAGCCTACACTCATTCCTATTGCGTGAACCTAAAACGCTTGACTTTATGCCCTTTTTGACAATTTTTACGAAACTTTCTGCTTGTCCATTACTAGCAGGATTGTAAGGTGGTGATGTAATATGAGCAATACCATTTAATAAACAAAATTTTGTAAACTCAGCGGATGTGAACGCAGTACCGTTATCGCTAACAATTGTGTGGGGTAATCCGTACTTAGACATAAAGTCGTAAAGTTTTTCAATAACGGTCGCCGAGGTGGTAGAAGTGCTCACGTCGTATACTTCTAACCATTTGGTGTGCGCATCTACCACTACTAAGAACGTTTGATTATTCAGCGGCCCAAGAAAGTCGACGTGTAACCTATGAAATGGTGTATGGGGAAACTCCCATGGTGCTAAAGGCGCTCTGGGCGGCGAGGGCCGTAGCTGTTTGCATATTTCACACGAGTGTATCATTTTTTCTAGCATTGCATCAATGCCTGGGAACCAAACCGAGACCTAGCTTCTGATTTCGTTTTTACGATACCTAAATGCGAGCTATGTAACTCTAATAAAACCTTCGACCGCAAAGATTCGGGAAGTATCACCTTATGACCCCTCATTAAACAACCGTCTTCATATGATAATTGGGTCTTACATAAATGATAGGGTTTCAACTGCGAATCCACTATTTTTTTAGGCCAACCGTTTTGAACATAATTTACCACTAACTGTAATACAGCATCCTCTTTAGTAGCTTTGCGTAACTCATTCAAGGTTAGCGGCATGTCGCCTTCGACAACAAAGTTAACGTATGATGCGCGATCAATGGGAGCGGCGGCGGCGGCGGTGTGTGCGCCGATGTTGTCTCCCTCGCTCTCGGCGCGAGCCCGCGGTGACTCACCCTGTAAACTCGCGCGAGACAGAAAATCCGCGTTGTTGTCGGCACTACGAACATACTCGATTATATAATTGTATGCACTTAAAAACATTGCATATCTCTGCAATCTATTAGCCGACACTTCCGGTATACCTTTGTGTGGGCCGAAAATAGAAATTAACGGCTTGTGATCCGTGCGTAATATAAATGGATCTGATCTGCCATATAAATATTGATGGAACCGGCGTATTCCAAATATTATTGCAGTCGCCTCTTTCTGTATCTGTGAGTAGTTTTTCTCAGCTGCGTTCAACGTGCGGGAAGCGAATGCTACCGGACGCTCTAACCCCTCATTGTCTATTTGGGACAAAATAGCGCCTAAGCCGCACGGGGAAGCATCGACAATTAAAACTATTTTAGCGTTTGAATTAAAGTGTGTTAAGACCTGATCCGACGTCAAACATTTCTTAATTTTATCAAACGCTTGTTGATGTGACGTAGACCAGTTCCACTTAACCCCCTTTTTTAATAGGTCATACAAAGGACTCAAGATGCAGGATGCTCCCGCCACGAAATTCCTGTAGTAGTTTACAAGTCCTAAAAATGATTGCAATGTATTAACGTCAGATGGAATGGGCGCATCAGCTATAGCCTTCACCTTTTCCGGATCTTTCTGTAATCCATTTTTGGTTATTATATAACCTAAATATTTTATTTCATTTTTAAAGAAATCGCATTTATCTTTCTGCACAGTTAATCCTGCATCCTGAAGCCTTTGCAGAACTATATTCAACTTCTTCAAATGTCCCCCCGGGGTCTGGTCAGTGACTAAAATGTCGTCAAGCAGACACAGGACCCCGTCTAAACCTGAAAGCGTCGTTTCCATGGCGCGCTGGAATATAGACGGCGCAGAAGACAACCCGAAAACTAGTCGAGTGTAATTAAATAGACCCCGATGTGTATTGATGCATGTGACAGGTTGAGACTCTTCGTCTAACAAAAATTGATTATAGGCCATAGATAAGTCAATTTTTGAAAACTGTTGACCCCCGTACAGCCTTGAAAATAGTTCGTGTACCGTGGGTAGAGGATATTGTTCTATCAACAGCTGTTTGTTAATAGTAACCGAATAGTCGGCGCACAACCTAACCGAACCGTTGTTTTTTAGCACGGGAACAATAGGTGACGCGTACTCAGAGTGCGATACCGGTTTAAGTACACCTAGATCCACTAAACGTGTTATTTCTTTATCCACCTTGTCACGTAACGCGAACGCAATTGGACGCGCTTTACAGAATATCGGTTTCACATTATCCTTTAATTTTAATTTAACACGATATTTATTAAATTCACCCAACTTATTCGAAAATACTTCCGGGTAACGCGATTGGAATTGCTCCACCGTACTCTGCTCACACTTCAGAAAATTACAAGGCGTCAACTTAAGTTTAAATTTTGATATGAAATCCCTGCCTAATAATGGTGGTCCGCCATTTTGAATGACGTAAATGTCCAATGTGTGAGTGTGTTGCCTGTACGTCACCGGCAAGTTTAAGTACCTATACATTTCATAATGTTTCCGGTGTAGCTAAAAAAACTTTTATTGGAATCTAGCAACGGAATATTACTGAACATGTTTTTATAAGTACCCTCGGATATAACTGATACTGCTGATCCACTATCTATTTGAAATTGTACATTTTTCCCGTAAATTGAAACTGTTTCTGTCATAGGTTCCCCACGGTCTGAGCGTATGTTAAACAATGACTTACCGTCGTCGTCCTCACTTACATCACCTGTCAACACGTAATTAACCTTATTACACATTTTACGTAAATGACCCTTGGTGTTACACTTTTTGCATTTATAGCTTGCAAACCGACATTGGGATGACTCGTGATTATTACGACCGCACACTGTGCACTTTATTTTACCGGCACTAGTGGCTGTAGCACTATTTTGTTTGGCGATCCTGAACACCGGCTGCCCAAGGCCGGCCGTAGTAGTTGCGGCGCCAGCGCGCGCGCACCGCGCGCTCTCCGCCAGCTCCACTGCCTTGGCAAGGTTCAGCTTGTCAATGTCCTGCGCGAACAGCTTCTCTCGTTCATGGCCTGCTACCATGCCCATCACAAACCGATCTCGTAACGCTTCCTCGACGTTACTAAATCGACAATGTGCTGTAAGTCCTCGTAGCCTTGACGCCCATTGCGTATAATTCTCGCCCGGCTGCTGCACAGCCGCATAAAAATTGTAACGCTCGCTGAAGCCGCATATTTTTGGAAGAAAGTGCTCATCCAATAACTTCACTATCTCATCATACGGTACTTCCTGGATATCCTTTGGCAGTGCCAGATCCGCTGCCAACTTATAAGTACCGTCGGTTAGTGCGCTGAGCAGGATCGCCCGTCTCTTGGCTCCAGCTGTATCATTCTTCTGGGCGATGTCGTTTGCAATAAACCATTGCGTAATTCGGCCTTTATACGACTTCCATTCTTGCACGTTGTGATCAAATGTAGACAAAATACCAAAGCTATTCATTTTCCGATTATAAAATTAAGATGTGGGTAGTACTCTCGTCGCCACTGTTATGTTCTTGGTACGGGAGACAAGTGAAACACAACACAGCTATTGACACACTGCCTGTATTCTCTGTTCGACACATATCGTGGGCGCAGCCACGCACACATACATATTATTAACGTACATACACAACACTATTGATGCCTTTTTCTTAATTTTCAATGAATAGTGTTTTCCGTTCTATCCTATCAGAAGGTCTCTATAATATTCGTTTAAAAAAATATCAGTGTTAGGGATGATGAGTGACGAAAACCGGGAAACTTTATACTAAGAAAGAAACGTTTTATCTTAGTCTTCAGAGCTAACAATGCAGAGGTGTATATGGGTCACAATATCCATTTACGAGTACCATCAGGTGGGCTGTGTGCCGGCCTAACTTTTATAGAAAGTGAAAGTCAAAATTGTCGTAAGCAGTCTTTGAGTCTAAAAAAAGGTTTCTTATTTAATCTTTTTTATTTCTTATACAATCAATGTATACTGCATTTTTTACCTTGTAAAAATATGATGTTTACTATATATTTATTAATATTTTGTTACTCAAGATATTAATTTTGTAATTCTTGATGTGCCTACCTAGCTTTGACGCAATAAAATTATTAATATCTACAATTTTTTTTGCGTTATTTTCAGTTGTTTTCATTTAATTATTAAAATCTTCCACTGGCGGTCTGATTAAAACAAATGGATATTTCCTCAAGATCCTTTATTTAAACTCTTTAATTAGAGAGAATTAACGCTGCAGGTCTTTGAAATAATAAAAGTAAGTGTAGTTATTATGACTCGAGCGGTGAAAAGAGGCTTAAAATCACACTGGATGCTATCAGTTTTACAATTCCCTGGAAACTATATCTAAATCTTGTACTCGCACATATTCCTATAAATGCAGAACGAAAAATACAAATCTATTAAACTTTTGCTTATTACCTTACTTAATCCTTCCTCTTCTCTTTGCGGTAAAATTATGTCCAGCGGTGAATTTTTAAAGTTTAATGATAATAATGATGATGATAATATTTCGTTATATTATTGATATTCATATTTTAAAATAAACATTATATACTTTCTATATTTTAACAGGGTGATAACGTAAGCATCACGTGTTTAGCTGGAGCTAGTCGAGTTCACGGAGCACTTGGTTTTAGTTGGGCGAGGGAAAGAACCCTGTTGAAACTTGCTCCTGGACGAGAAGTTTGGGAAGACCTTTACCCCGTCGGTAGTGTGCTTAAACTATATAACGTTCAAGTAAGTTATAATTAAATTTACTCTAACTTGTTCATTTGCCATATTACATTGAAATCTCTTATTATATTGAAATTTATTGAACTAGGCATGGTGCATTTTCTGTTTAGGAGTCTATCTGGGCGTTTCTCATTTATTTTTGCCGCTAAACAATAATACAACAACTATTGTGATTAAGTTTGAAGCGTGGTAAAGCCAGTATAATGACTATGAGATAGGTATTCCATTTTAGTCCCCATGGCTAAATGTTGACAACATGCCCCTAGTCTATTTTATTTTTTGCCAGACATTATCCTTTAAATTTTTTAAAAGTCTGACAAAAAAAACCTTGATACACGAAATAATTCATATCCCATCTCTTATACCGGGAGAGTTTCACGGAAGTCGACTAAAGGATATTTAAAAAAATAAAAATTGGGTACCTTGACCATTGAATAAGGTAGAATAACTTAATAAAAATAAATTAATATAAATAAATTTAATTAAAATAAAATAGACCTAAATGACTTATTTATATTTAAACATGACTGATTGCTGATTGGTTGCTTGCCAAGCGTGGTATTTAAAACAAATGAAGGATACAGGTAAAATACAGGGAATGTCCTACGGAATAAATTATGAGAAAAAGGCAATTTATAGTATAGAAGTTATAATATTTTTTATGAGATCAAAGTATGCAATAACTTTTACTTGTAAATAACAATGATTAATTATTAGACATATGTTAATATCAGACCTTTCAGTGCTTGAATAAAAAAAAAACAACTGAACCTTAAAGAGTTAGAGTGTTCCCCTAGTTCAAGAGGAGAAAGGCGCAACTTTTTTATGATATCTTGAGTTCTACCGGTCTTTTTTCTTTTCTTTGTTAATCTGTTAGTAAAACTGTTATCGTTTTCATTAGTCTGAGCCAGAAAGCATCGATTACTAATTCTTAACTCAAATTGCAACGCAAACAAACAATGCAAATAAAGCAAACAAATATCCAAAGAACTCTTAACATCTAAATCACAAGTTCACAACTGTCATTTTTTGAACAATACTCGTTCTTTACCATTATGTTTGTCATGAACATTCCCAGTCTTATTCGGATTGGGCAATGATAAAATCGTATTTTTAGCAACATCTGTTGAGTATTTGTAAAAACTAGTGGTTGGTAATGCAATTTCCATAGACAAAGATTTCTTACCAGCACAAAACAAAGAAAAACTAAATTGTGACAATCCCAGTTCTTTGCCTGTATCCTTCAAATATCTTCTATTAATAAGGCTCGGGTTGTTAACACGTTCACTGTCCGGTTTTAAAACACAATAGTAAAACAATAGCAATGACCTATATGTAGTGCACGGGACAGCGAAAGGGTACGTGCAGACGATAACGAATATTCATTATTAAAGATAAAAAATTATACAGAAATCTGGAGAATTCCGTTGCCAAGTTTCTTCGGTGGTGGGAACAAATGCAAAAGGAGTTACCTTGTGGGCTCTGGGAATGCACGATGAAGCTTGTGAAGCTGAGGCATCCTATGGACTTCGTTGGCCTAAAACTGCACCTGGTGCTCACGCTTCTGCATCTTGTCCTCCTGGTCATACTGGAGAGACTACACGGTACTTTCAATATTATAAAATAATCTATGCCATTACCTTTAATTACAACACTACTAGTTCCAATAAAACTCAAACGATATTTTTATTAAAATCCACATTAAAATCTTTTAAAAGTCTTTTTCATGGAAACAATAAATCATTTTAGCTTTTGCGAACCAAAAACTACACAACATGGAGTGAAATGGTTGCTGCCAGATTTTTCAGGCTGCATTCCTGATTCGTTACGAGATATTTATGATCAGGTATATTTTTTCGTTTGATTTATATAATTTGAGGATCTAATAAAGACTATTCTAAAAAAGACTGAAATGCAGATACGTTTTTATTGTTCTTAAAAATGGATAACTTAGATTGAAATAAAAATTTAGGTTATTCATGCTTTATATCATTGCAGTTTATGCGTATATCTTATGGTTACTCATGGTCAAACGTAGCGGACATTGCGCATCAGTATGGTGCTATACTACAATCTCTCCCCACCCTTCCTGGAGCAGGAGCAATTCCACTCCTTCATTCTCGCAGCATGGTTGAATACCTTCTATCAGAAGCTGGGAATTCAAGAGATCGATTTGAAAGTGTTGAACATTTGCTAAGAATTTATGATACGCTTTTGAGGCATCCGGATTCATTTCTCGACGAAGAGGTGAGCGCCTCCTTTACTGTAAATATAACTAAAAAACTAATTTAAAAATGTTTCTTCAGACTGGATTTGAAAAAAAATTACGTTTTACAAACAGCAATAATTTTTTCTTCTTCGAATAACTAAATATATGTCATGACATTGTAAGTGTACGTACAATAGACATAATAATATTTAAAAACAAACTTTGCTTACAATTTTTTGAACTTGCATAAATTAAAAAAATTTAAGTATTAGACTTAATTTAATGATATTAACAATCTTCAAGTGCATATAATTTGTTCATGATGTGTGCAATGTTCTTATGTAACTCAATGTTTTGTTGGATAACAAAAATAACAGATTTATATTAACAAACTTAAACTTGAAAATCGTAAATTTTTAGATCTTTAAAATTTATGCTTTAATAAACGAATTAAAGTCCGACAATGTAGCCTGACTTGTAATTAAAAATCCACTGCGATGATTCATTATTCTTACCGTAGTTCATATTGTGTTGTCATCTTTTATAGTTCTCTTTAAGCAGTTAAGATGAGCGTTGATGTCGATAAGTCGTGCTGGAATTATAAACTATTTCAAAAATATTTACAAATTACTTATAATATACTTACTTACTTAACGACTCCGTGGCGCAGTGGTTTAGCAATGAGTTGCCGCGCGTGGGGCCGCGGGTTCGAATCCCGCACGGATGTATGGCCTGCAAATAATTGCTCCGGGTCTGGATGTTTGTACCTTGTGCAATTTGTGTTTGTAAACTGCCCCCACGATAGAGGAAAAAGTTCTAGTGTGGTGGTAACTTTTTATTTAAAAGAAGAAGAAATTGTATTATACAGTAAATATGTTTTTATTAAACTGGTTGTTTTAGAAAATATACGAGCTCCAAAATACAATTGTCGAAACGGTTGGTATGAAAGAATATGTGAACATTTTAAACCGAGAACTTACAGTTAAAACCAAACCGGTAAGAGAAGACAACGCTGCGCATTTTAACTTTTCACCCATCTTCGGCACTTACGATTGGATACTTACATCTGCTGGCGTGGAATTAATAGGAAGGATCGGAAATGCTTCAGTCATTGTGATTCAATATCGCGACTTAACGTCAAGACTACCTTCTTTGAGAAAATCAATTGAGCATAAGTAAGTCACTATTACCTATTACAAAATAAAATTAATCAAACTATTTAAACTAATTATCATTTAGTTTGTGTCATGTTTTAAATAAAATGTTTAGCGCAAAGTATAAAAACCAGGAAACCAGGTTTTACTTACTGCAAACTTTACAAATGAAATCCATGAAAAGCGATTTGATGTTATTATTGAAAACAAAGTATCTTTTAATAAAAATAAGTGTTTCATCAAACTATATTTACTCTTGATTAAAAAACAAAATGCAGATTAGTTTTTACCCCTACGGGGACTCTGTACTGGTAAAAAGGGTCTTCGGTTCTAGTTGCACACAACAACTAACTAATGCTATCACGTCGCTTTTACGCTCATATTCTGTGCGAGCATGGTCCTTTCCCAGTAGAGCCAACATATAACTGCAGCAACTATAACGTAGCTGCAGTGTGGCTTTATCATGTACTATGCCATTTTAAATTATTAATAAAAATGTGACTATAAAATTTTACATTTTTTTAATCTTTTTATCTATCATACCAAAATAAATTTGTCTATACTTGTAATAAGAATTCAAACATGATGTATAGTACGTCATTTCAACGTCTAAAACCCTTTCTTAGTATTAAATCCATTTAACTTGTAGTAGCATTACAATATAACCGATTTTCCAGTCATCCAATTTCCCCAAACGGACGTGAGCTGGAATATATGCCGACGTCACAACAAATTCAAGTGTCAGCTCACGCCAATGGTGTAGATTTATCACTGCAACATTCAGTGACTCTGCTTTTTACACATTCTAAGAACTATAGCGCTATAGGTAAGAATAAATTATCAGGTATAATATATGTATGTGTAAAACAATATTATAGTTTAACAAAAATAAATTAGATTTCTAATGATCATTTCTTTCTTTGCATCTAACGATACTTGAGCTTTGGTAGGCTGTTATGCATATTGAGAAATTAGTTCAAAAATTCATGCAAGCATTTAAAGCCTATCAAAATTCCATTGCTGAACATAGGCCTCTCACATAGATTGGGTCACAGGAGAGATTTGCGATAGTTGCTGCGCTTGGCAGGCGGGTTGGCAATACAGTTATTTATTATTTTGGATCATTGTCAGGAATATTCTCCTGACCATCTCTGTTTTATTTCCTTCGGTCGCCTCTTATGAAACTGAACTTCTACTGGTAATAAAGAGTAATGCATTATCGTACTACGCCACAACAATAAAAAACACGACAACATGAAGTAATAACGATGCATAATAAACTTTATTATTGCACCTTACTGTTTTAAAACTTTTCGTTAATAAAAATATATAGAAGAGACATTTTAGTAGTAAATACTTCAACTTGACTAACATGGCACATTACTTATGAATCCATTTTGCAGCATCTAGATTAGCTTGTGGTTTACGTACAACTTCAGAACCTCGTATATGGAACATAAAAGCATGCGACGTGCGTATTCCAGAATCAACTTACGTTTCTTGTCGATGTCGTGGACTCGGCACTTATGCACTGTTTACAATAGCACGATCTAAGCTCGTAAGTATACACGTAGCAAGTAATTAGTATCACACAAGAATCCTTATATCTTACCATAAAAACTATTTGTAGATAGAATGTTTGGTCAGTAAAAATAAAAGGAGCTTTTGGAAACAAATACTAGAAATGAAACTTTTTGGGCATAAACCCAAACGATTTTATCTAGCAATTGCCGAAACTTTGTTGTCGTCCCACCCTTAGGTTGTACATGACGCGTAATTTGATACGTGTAACCTTATAGAAAAGAGGACTAAAAGATACACTTGAATATTTTCAACGAGCTATATTTAATTTGAATTAAATACAATCATCTCTTAGTTTAATCAAACACAATATAACAGGAATTGAGTTGTATGGAGCCGGAGTAAGGGAATCAGCTACACCATATCACGACGACAGAGGAAAACTCTTTTACTGCCAACTCCGAGTTGGCAGTTATTTTAAAGTTTGAGTGGCATCTGTGATAAATACCCTCCCTTTTGTGGCAACGCACGGAGGAGCTGCGTGCTTCGAAGCTGGCACCGGTTCTAACGCGTCTTTACCGGTAATCCTACTCACTAGGCGTAGTGCCGAAATTACGGAAGACAGCTTTTGTCCAACCCGATCCCTAAAAAAGGTGACCGCTCAGACCCGTCCAACTACAGGCCTATCGCCATCACCTCCTTGTTCTCCAAAATAATGGAATCCATTATTAACTGCCAGCTCATGCGTTGCCTTGAGGATCACCAGCTGATTAGTGACCACCAATACAGTTTCCGTTGGGGTTGATCAGCTGGTGATCTTCTGGTCTATCTGACTCAAAGATGAGCGGAGGCAGTAGAGTCCAAGGGAGAGGCGTTGGCCGTTAGTTTGGACATTGCGAAGGCCTTCGGTGGAGTTTGGCACAAAGCGCATCTTTCGAAGCTCTCTTCCTATGGGCTTCCCGAGAAATTGTGCAATTGGATCAACAGCTTCCTTGCAGATAGGAGCATCAAAGTTGTTGTAGACGGTGCATGCTCCGTTTACAAGCATATTAACGCTGGTGTTCTACAAGGCTGTGTGCTATCATCATCGCTGTTTCTTCTGAATATCAATGTTATGTTGCAAAGTGGTCACATTCATTGCTATGCGGATGATAGCACTGGTGATGCTCTATACACCGGCGGTGCCAATATTTCTCGGGAAAACGTCGCCGAATACTGGAACAACCGGTACCTTGGGTCTGAAGTCGAGTCTTTGCTGAACAAAGTCACGGACTGGAGGCGACTAAATCTAGTTAGTCTAGTTTAATCCTCAGAAGACACAAGTTTGCGCGTTTACCGCTAAAAACCCTTTGTCGTATCTCCTCGCTTTCAAGGCACTCCCCTTCTTGCCTCAGCCAGTAGCGGAATCCTCGGCGTCGACATATTGAGTGACGTGCAGTTTCATGGTCATTCATAAAAAAAGGCCCAAATGGCCTCTAAAAAACTTGGCGTGCTCAGCAGAGCGGGACAATATTTCATGCCGGCACACCGCCTGCAACTTTACAAGGCGCAGGTTCGGCCTCATATGGAACACTGTTTTCATCTCTGGGCGGAGGCTCCCCAGCGCCAGCTCCTTCCACGTGACTCTGGGCTCGAATCGTCGATGACCGAGTCCTTTCCGATCGGCTCGATTCATTGGCACTGCGAAGAGATGTTGCATCCATTTGCATTTTCTTTCGCATTTACCACGGGGAATGCTCTGAGGAATTATTCGGATTAATCCCACCGCCAAATTTCACGAACGCACATCGCGGCAGAACTACCTTCACACCATCTGGATGATTGGCGGTCCACCACTGTGCGATTTAGAAGATGTTTTCTTCCTCGCACAACTTCCTTGTGGAATCGATTACCGTCAGCGATTTTTCCGGACCGATACGACTTAGGGACCTTCAAGAAAGCAGAAAAGCCTACTCCTTTTTAAAAGGCCGGCAACCCATCTGCAATTCCCCTGGTTCCCCTGGTGTTGCGGTTGTTCATGGGCAGCGGTAGTTACTTACCATTAGGTAAGCTGCATGCTCGTTTGCCCCCTCTCCTTTAAAAAGAAGGAGGCATATGTAAGCGGTTAACTTTTGGTGGATTGTAATGATGATGATGATGATGTTGATGAAATTAATAAAAACGAAAAGCAAATGAAAAATGTTATTGAACTCTCTGAAAAACAATTATTTCAGCAGTATAGCGTGTTTGGACACTAATACTACAGACAGTACTTGACATGACGTCACGTCACCCGTTCGATGGGGGCCCTACATACCTTACAGCAATTCATGTTAAACTCTATATGACACTACATGTGACAAATCCACGCTCTTTAATTAAAGTGTCCTGAGTGGAAACCGCTCAAAATGTATATCGAACACACTGCTCGGACATATCAGCCAAACGATTATTACTCAGATCGTAGACCTAAGAATTTAGACTAGTAATACTGCAGCCACAAAATGATTTCGCCACACTGGATACCAAACATGCCGTGACAGCCGTCGCAAAACTTCATTCGTTTAGAATGAACTAAGCGGTTTTACCTTACGGTATCATCATTAAATATATAATATAATCATTAAATACCCCGATGACGCTGTAAGGCAAAAACCAGTCGCTTCTATAGTAAATAGATGGAAATGTAAATAAAATAAGGACAGGTGTCAATCCTTTACAGATTTGTATATGTTTTATAATTTTCACAGACTGATGTAGAAAAGGATCTACGAGGGGTGGTGAAAATTACTGTTGGCTTAGGCGGAGCGATGTGTCTTACGGCTGCAGTTTTACAGCTTTTGGCTCTAGTTCCAGACAAAAAGCCTCGACTACCCGTCCTACTAAAAGCTGCAACAGCGGGCACACATTCCGCTGCAATATTAACGCTGTTAGAATGTGATAGTAGACAGGTAACTATTTTTTTTAACAATGATTGCTATACTCACTTTAAGTTGAGCCTAATAAATGTAGTTTTAGGGATGATTTACGAGTAATTTACCTTCAAATATTATATTACGTATATTTTCATCATATATTTGAATAGAGAATTTACAGCGAGAGTAAGCACCTGTTCTTAGTGATAGAACTGTTATTCTAACTTGTATCATCATGAGGAAGGGGTACGAAGAATCTCCGGGAGAAAAACCGGCGACGAGCTTCGCCACCCATCACGTCCTGTCTCCCGGAGGAGCGAAAAGTGGATTGCGGAGGCCCGTCTGGCTACGCTGAATGTGTATGGAGCAATGAATGATAAGATGGATGAAGTATGCGGAATGATGAAAGTACAAATGAGATGGTGAAGACCTCCTCACCGTATGTATGGAAACAATATTTTAGTGACGAACACTTTCTTTCGCCATAAGAGGATTCACATATATACATGGGAAAGAGGAGATGATAGAAGCATGATAGATTTTATAATTGTGGATGAAAGAATGAGAAGCGCAGTGATAGATACATTTACCGGGGGTCCAACGTAGGGGTGGATCATAACTTGGTCTTATGCCGAATTAATGGTCTATTCAGACATTAGCGGCGTAGGACATCAGTGTTTATCACAGCGTTACAGCGTATGAGAATAGAGAGATTACAAGATAAAGGTGTGAAAGAGAAGTATAAATTTAGACTAAGGGAAAATATAAGTGGTTTGAATGAATTATGTATGAATGATTTAGACTTGAATACTGTATGGCATAATGTTAAAAAGTTTTGGTGGAGGCAGCCATCGAAGTATGTAGTGTAAGTAAGAGAACGAATTAAAGGAAAAGTAATACGTTGTGATGGGATGATGACGTACGGATTGAAGTTGAAGCAAAGAAGAGGCAAATAATAAAATGTTCTGGAAACTCGTAAGAACTGCCAGGGGAAATTCAAAACAGCCTAGAACGAATGCTATATGAGACGAGAATAGCTGCATTCTAAATCATGAAGTTTCGAATTTAAAGAGATGGAAGGAATACTTTAAAAGCGTGTTTACGAGTGAAGAGTCGTCTGAACCAACTGAAATAGAAATCCCTAAAGAAGTGGAGAGAGGTAGGGAGATAAGTGTAGATGAAGTAATGAAAGCAATGAAAAGTATAAAAGCAGGTAAGGCAGCCGGATATGATAGAGTATCACTTGAAAAGCTAAGGGCTGGAGAGAGTGTGGTTGCAGGCCTGCTGTACACCTTGTTTAATTTATGTTGGGAACTGAAGCGGGTACCGAAAGACTAGTGCAAATCTGTTACATCCGGTATAGTTGAATAGTGTGCAGTTTTGTGGTCACTTAGAAGGGAAGGCCAAACTGGCCTCCATAAAGCTTGGCGTGCTCAGCAGAGCGAGACAATATTTCATGCCGTCACATCGCTTGCAACTTTACAAAGCGCAAATCCGGCCTTACATAGAATACTGTTCTCATCTCTGGGCCAGGGCACCTCTGTGCCAGCTCCTTCCACTTGACCGCATCCAGCGCAGAGCGGTTCGAATCGTTGACGACCGAGTTCTTTCTGAACGGCTCGATACATTGGCACTGCGTAGAGATGTCGCATCTCTTTGTGTTTTTATCGCATTTACCACGGGGAGTGCTCTGAGGAATTGTTCGGACTAATTACAGCCGCTCAATTTCACCATCGCACATCGCGACAAAACTTGCGATACCATCCATACCACCTGGATGATGCGATTTAGAAGATGTTTCCTTCCTCGCACAACTTCCTTGTGGAATCGATTACCACCAGCGATTTTTCTGGACCGATATGACTTAGGGACCTTCAAGAAAAGAGACTACTCCTTTTTAAAAGACCGGCAACGTGTTGCTGCGGCAAAAGTGTTGCTGTTGTTCATGGGCGGCGATAGTCATTTACCATCAGGTGAGCCGCATGCTGGTTTGTCCCCTCTCCTATAAAAAAATAGTCCCAATATATAAGGGAAAGGGGTCACAGCAGGACTGTAAAAACTACCGTGGTATCAGCTTGCTTAGCATTGTGGGTAAACTGTATGATAAGGTGTTAATTGAAAAAGTTATGGAAGAAACCGATGGAAAAAATTGGAATGTGCAAGCTGGATTTAGAAAGGGGATGGTGTGTACGGATCAAGTTTTTTCTATGCGCATGAAGTTTTTGGCCAAAAACCAGAAAGTATTTTGTGCTTTCATGAACTTGGAAAAGGCTTATGACAGAGTGGACAGGAACGTGTTATGGCAACCACTGAACTCATTTAGGTTGAGCGCTGGTTTGATACAGGCATTAAGTTCTCTTTACAAACTTTGAAAGTTTAAAAATGTGGGTTGAGAATGGGTGAGTTACCCGTCAAATGCCTTTTGTACACCGATGATCAAGTCATATTTGCATCGTCGGCGGCCGAGTTACAAATGATGGTTACTTTAATGAACTGGTCATTAAAAGAAAGGGGTATGAAAGTGAACGCAAGTTGACGAAATTGATGGTTTTTGAAAGAGAAGAAAGTAAAATGTTATGTGAAAAAAGAATAAAAGGGGAGTTAATGGTCAATCAACTCCCCTCTTATTGGATGTTTTTTGTATATTTGTATATTTTCGTGGATGTATTTGTATATTTGGGATGTTTATTAAGCAGGTATAGTAGATATGATAAGGGTATAAAACTACGTGTGACCGCAGGAAATAAAGTGAATGGGGCTCTACACTCACATTTTGAAGAGTCAGAATGTGTCAAATAAAGCACATATGGCAATTCATAATGCTGTGTTAGTCCCTACTTTAATGTATGGAAGTCAAAGTTGGGTGTGGCAAAGGAAGCATGAGAGTAGAATAAATGCTGTAGAAATGCGGTCATTAAGGAGTATGCTAGGGCTGAATCTGAATGACAGTGTGAGAAATAGTGTGATAAGAGTAAAGTGTGGTTTGCAAGATGACGTTGTGACCAGCATTAAGAAAGGAATGCTTTGGTGGTTTGATCATGTAGAAATAATGAACGAAGAAAGAGTGATAAAGCAAATTTATGTTGCAGAAGTGAACGGAAAAGTCGGGAAGGGACGCCTTAGATTAAGGTTTATCGACCAAATCGGCGATGTAAGAGGATGGAGGCGAGAGAGGTGTGTCAGGATCGCGCCAAATGGAAGTCCGTACTCTCTGTCTACCCCTCTGGGTGAAAGGCGTGAGTGTTTGCGTGTATATGTGCTGGTATGTAGCTACTAAAGGCTGTGAAGCTGTGATGACAACGCATCTGAAGGTTTTTTCCACTTAAATTAATCACATATATGTGCTTTTAGTATTTTATTCGTAAAATTATAAATATATTTTGTTTTTTTCTTTCAAATCCTTATAAAAGTATAAAGAAAATATAGTGGGTTGCATCAAACATAAAACACTTATTTAACGATTTAAGCTAACAATATGCTACCATATACTCGTATTTACAGACATTTTTACTTTCTATGTTATGGGGTTGGTGTATGTTTGTGTTTTCAACAGTGCCACGTGGCAGCTTTTGCTGTCGCACGGATGTGCCGGCTCGAACCGGGGTGGTACCACGACCTCACAGAATACCAGCGTGAAGTAGAGGTTTACCTCTGCGTTTCGCTTGGTGCGTGCAGGTGGCCGGAGGCCCTTTTTTACTGGAAATGCGGCATTCCATCTTAGTCCTCACGGGTGACAA
The DNA here is from genome assembly GCA_033319125.1 of Parnassius glacialis. NCBI lineage: Eukaryota > Metazoa > Arthropoda > Insecta > Lepidoptera > Papilionidae > Parnassius > Parnassius glacialis. The sequence continues at coordinate 13,649,016 of JAVANC010000012.1, forward strand.
CGTATCTGCATTTTAATTCGCAAACGAGGATAGATGTAGATGTCTATGGGCCGCAGCAACCACTTACAATCAGTTGGACTGTGTGCTCGTTTGTCACCCTCATCCTATAAAAAAATATTTGTAGCAATTAGTCAATAAAACTTGTTTTTGATAAGCAGCACAAGTTAAAAAAAAACATTATTATAAAATGTAACTGTTACTATTAAATAATATAATATTTCTTTAGTTCTTATTTTCATTACGGTAACGACAGATGCATTAAATAAATGGACTTCGTGAAAATAAACCTACAATGTTTATTATATAACTTTAATATAAAATAAAATTAAAAAACAATCTGTCATACAATGCAACTGTGGTATTATGTCAAGAATGCTGGCTATGTTTCATCGCCGAATGGCTATACTAAGCTTTTGAGTGAAAAAAGAACCAGCCTCTTACTTCCTCTCATCAGCTCTTATCGTCATCGGCGACGACAAGTCGTTGATACAGTTCCTACAGAAACTTCAGCGCACGTGGACCCTACAGACCAAAATGAACCTCTCAGAGCCTCATAATTGCATGATTATGTTCTATTTCATTTTATTTACAGTGTATCTGACCGGGCTTCGAATACTACGTACTCGCATTGTGTGTGTTAAAAATAAAGCACCTAGAGGTTTGGAGGATGTTAAAGCATGTTCATTTCATAGTCTTTTTAGTTGTGGTGTGAACATAAAGTGACAAAGGGTGGATTGATAAAGAATAATATTTTTTTGGAGTAGCTTCAAAAACTAATAAATGTTTTAAAAGGAGGAGGCATGCCCAGGAGCACTTGGTTGGATTTGCGCAGCATGCTGGTGTGCAGGGTGGGCAGCGCTATGTGCGCAACCGTTAATGCTTCAGGCTGAATTAGCTGGAAGGGGTCAACGAACGACATCTGTTGGCTTAGTGGCAGGTTAGAAATTTTAACTTCTACACCATTATCCTTTAGCAATTGGAAATATGACGGGCTTATTAATCTAAAAGTTTGAATTTTTTTAAATAAACTATATCCGTATAAAATAAAAAGCCCCCGATGGGTTTCATTCTGTTCTATCCAGTTCCGGTCTGTTCTATTGTGTGCTGTCCTATATTTTCTGTTATACTCTATTCTATTCTATTCTATTCTATTCTGTTCTATTTTGTTCTATTATGTTCTATTCTGGTCTATTCTATTCTATTTCGTTCTGTTCTGTTCTGTTCCATTTTATTTTATTCTATTCTACTCTATTCGTATACTTTAAACCAAATTAGGTGTTTTCATCGTTTGTGGGCTGTTATTTAAAAGTAATGTAAAGTTATTGAAAGGATGTCCCATTTTTAGAGGGCTTTGGAGTATTTAGTCCCCCGAGCTGTTGAAGTTTGTGTTAACGTGTTTAGAAATCTTCTAAATATTCCTGAGACCGGCAGTAAATCAAACTTAAAATTGTATTTCTTAATTTTGTCGACATCGAACTGGGTGTGCTCGCATATTATGCAATTTTATCTGTCGTCTAAACTCGTGCTGTTTTATTACTTTGGTTAAATTTATTTATTTTAAAAACTTTCAAAGTCAAAGTCAAAGTGAAAATACTTTCATAAAGGTTGTCACAAAGCACTTTTTGTAATTCCAAAAAGGTTTACTATCGCATCAACAAGTTTCTACTACAGGGGACCTTCAGAGAAGAAGCGGCAAGATACTCACCAGTAGACTATTTTTTTTCAGGAGTATGCACACTTGCTTGGCTGACTGCCCGACTTTGGGGAGGCGCTCCATTGCAATTGGGATCAGCTTCGCAAGTTGTGTGTGCAGCTGGATGTGCACTTCTGGCTGTTTTGTGTATTGTTTTGGCTTTATGTGTATCATTGCGACTGAGAACAGTAACGCATAAAATACCAGCAGAAAGGAGAACATATCTTAGGGATCGGTAAGTTATATTTATGGAAAAGAATAAAATGCAGTATTTACATGATAAAATAGTAAATATAATAATAATAAAAAGGGGGAAAAGATTTCTATATTGGATTTATATGTTTGCAGGTTATATATTAATAGGTTATACTTTTTCACTGATTCACACAAGTTTTCAATTAATTTGAACTAATCAAGGAGACAATTTCTTTTTGTATGGAGAATGGGCCTACCAAAAAGTATGACGACACTTAATGAAATTCATGTAGATTTATTCCTTGTAATCTTTAGATTACAATATCACGTAAATAAAAGTGAGAAAACGTATATTGGTATATTAATTATAAACCTGGGGGCTGAATATTTTTACATTGATTCACAATAATTTTCTTTTACTTTGAACTAGTAATTTTCTTTTTGCGAATGCAGCTACGCAATGTTTCCTTTCCATATTAAAAACTTCAAATTTAAATTCATTTTTCTACTGACTTCAAACAGAAGGATGTACTCAATTCGACTGTATGTTATTATATATTGTGTGTTACCTCATAACTTTTTTCTGGGTAAACCGATTTTAAAGATTCTTTTTTTTATTTGAAAGCTGGTGCTTCACACATGGTTCCATATAAATTTGATAAAGGTTTGACCAATAATTTTTGAGTTATTATTAATAATTTATATTGAAGTCGATTGTACAAAATTTATAATTTTTAATTATTTATGTTATAACCGGTCCGTAAACGTATGTGTGGTATTATTATATTATAGTATTAAATTAACCTGTTTCGTTGCGGACAAACAGGCGCCGTATTATTCGCCATACGCTTGTGTTGCTGTTCACAACATCCGCTGCACAGGCCACAGGAGTAATTTACGTTCAACCAGGCACACGGCACATATCACAGGTTGCCGCCTTTTCTGCAGCTGCTTTAGTTAATGTGAGTAATTCTTTATTCTCATTTTTATTAAAAAATCTAACCTAACCCACCTTAACCTCATGTTTAATTTTTTTTATTATAAACCTCTTGTAGGGCATAGCCATGCTGGTTTGCTACGTTATACACGACGACGAGTGCTTACAATCTGCAAAGAGAGTACTTTCGTTGCCATCGCATCGTGAATGGGAAGACTCACCAGCCGGTGAAACTTCACTGAGCTGTCAGTAATCTCGAGTAAATCTATCTTTTTTATTCATTATATCAGTTGTTTATAGTAATAACACTCACTGCTTTGTATTTGTACATTATTTCATTCAAATTAAATACGCATTTTTTTTTAGAATTTAGAGGCAATCGCGAGTACAAACACAAACATTACAATGTCAAAATTTGTGTAATATGGTCTTAATATAAATTTCTAAAACGTGAAGTTAAATTTTAAACGTTATCCTTGTGTTTATATTATGTGATCATTAAAAAGCGACTGTAAAATTTTATACACCATAAAATGTTACATATTTACTATATTATAACGAGGCTATGCTACGAGGGTAGTTTTTCAAAAACCAAATACATTATTTACCACACTCTTACCCATTTCTGACGAATGCCAAATAGAAGTGCCTATACTCCTTTGTTCCGGTTTGAGGGGTATAGAAAGCCAGTATAATTACAGACTGTTAGACATTCCATCCTAGTCCTCTTAGGTGACAACGCATCTGTAGTCTTCATTGTTTAAAGTTGGCCGCAGGTGTCCAGGGTTGCAGCAGCCACTGACCATCAAGTGAACTATAAGTTCCTTTGTTAATTCAGTTTTCATGTTCTTAAAATTTGTTACTAAATCTTAAAGCTATTATTCGTTTTATTTGAGACAAATTTCGTATACAGTGTTTTCAAGTATCACTGACAATATTTTTTTCTTCGTTAGCTTTTCTATTAAGAATTCAAGTAATGAATTATCATTACTTGAATGATTTGTGACGGAGAATGGATAATTAATAATTGTGCAAAATATATATTTTTAACTATAATAGTACTTATAATTTTTAACTATTGTTTCGTTTTAAACATAAAAATATTTTCAAACGGTGTATTTACATATCATGATATCTTATATTTACGCTAATAAGACATATAAAATAGAAATAAATTTATTACTTTGTAGTGTTTCATTTTAAGTAATTTTTAATGCGTACATTTTCTTTTATTATTTTTTTATTCAAATCATTTATAAACGATTTTAGTGTATATAAAACAAGGCGGTGAAATGGAAAGTCGGGGAGGTGTTGGTATGTTGGAATCATCGTCTTCGCCAGTGTCTCCAGTTGCTTCTTACTGGCGAGCACCAGGTCTAGAAAGTCCTGCTGGAATGTATAGGTAATATTTATAGGGTAACCAAAATATATGTATAGAGGTAGATGGTAGATGTAACATATCGAGATTTAGAAAGAAATATTCTGCTAACCACATTGATATTTTTTAGTATATCAATGTCTAACGACGACTTTGTATGGCGGCATCTTTATTACTCATGCCTGTGTGACGTTTTGTCGCTGACTTGTCAGTCGTTGTACAAAATCGGCCGCGATCATTCTCCAATTCAAATGTGTAAAATGGTGTATTAGCATCTTAATAATGAAGAGGTTTCCTCATTATTTAAAAATAAAATTAATATTTTGTAAAAGTTTGATTTTCCTTTTTTTTAGCGTTTATATTTAATTACAAGGACATTTCATGATATGACGCTTTATAAAGCCGAAGCTAGCAGTTTTTCTCTTGCTAAAGCTAGATGTGTATTGTATTGTATCTTATATTTGGCGAATTTTGTAACTATAATTCGTTTTTCTTCTTATTTGAATTCTAAACAAATCCATGGTTACAAATTTATATTGTTTAATATGTTAAGAAAACTTTTTTCTGAGAATAAATTTTAAAAAATACCCTAAATAAGGGAAGATTTAATAAAATGGTGAAAATTACAACGCAACACATGCGCCGAACTATATAATATAGGGGTCACGACTTCCAAGCCAAGCCTTTACTTATTAGTTTACCTTTCGTTCGTTAGTATTTTAATATTGTATATATTTCAACGTTATGTAAGTAATTGTTAGTAACAATGCATGAAAAACGCTCCATCTTTGCAGTCACTTCAAAATAACGTCACAGACGACGATGTTGTAAATTGTAGTAAAAACTTGTTATTTAATAAATATATTAGTAATAATAATATTGATGTTTTTGGTAGTATCATCCCGGTACTTATGTGACTTTTGGATCGGATAGGGTATTTTTTTACATATTGTATACGGGGTTTAGGTTCCCTTTTCTACCTAAAAGTCCGTGTAGTTTAGTACCAATATATAATATATTTCGACGGATTTTATAGGGCTAATAATAAAGAACAAGAGTAAAATACGTAAACATCACTTTTGTTTAATCTAATTGCAGGAGGCAATCAATGTCAGATAGCCGAGCTGATATAGTACGTTGTGTAGAAGTCAAGGACTCAATGGCGACCTCGCATCGATATGAAACTCGACATATTACCACAACCCACGCAATGTGCGATCTGATTCCACACTCACCAAGCCAGACAGAATACATAGCGAAGGTTTGCTTGGAATTGGGAGTCGTCAACACTCCGCCTCCTAGAGAATCATCTGTACCTCTCTTTACGTGTTCTATGGACTTTGAACCGTATTCGGAAAAAAGTTTTGATATATCCAAAGAATCTTGCTCAATATGCATTCAGTCCAATCCCGATGTTTCAAGAATATCTTCAACACCTATTAAAAGCTGTTTAAAAAAGAACAACAAAAGTCAGGAATTTACTTATAGCATCTCACTGCCGTCCATGGATGTAACGTGTGAGGAACCGAAAATGAAATCGGATATTGATCAAATCAATAGACAGTGGAAAAAAGCATATGATTCTCCTGAAACGAATAAAATGTTAAGTAAAATATCGAATGATTTAGATTTTTTATTAAATAGAACCCAGGTAGCAAACAAAAGCAGTATACACGATCACATAGAAAAAGCCCCAACTTAAAACTGTACGAGAGAAATTAAATTTTAAGAAATAACATTAAGAAAAAATGGAAACAGGGGTGCAGTAAGCCAAATATTAGATAAATTATTTTGTGTATATAATTTGTAAATGTTTAAAACATACTAGTTATTATAATCTATTCCAAAATCTTTTGATATTTTTGAAGTATTCGCTTTAAATATTTAAGTTAATGATACAAAATGTTATGAGAAAGTTGTAAATAATTTATTTCACTTTAATATAATTACAAATTAATAATGTATTTGTAACTATTGTTAAAAATATATTCATTTGTAGCTACAATCTCTTTTATCCTTTAATTTTTTTTTAGATTAGCAATATCCAAACGCATTAGTAACTTAACTAGCTAAAAGAAAAGCTAATGGAGAGACTATTTAAAAAAATACGTGCAGAGCTCAAATATTATGTACCTACAGAAAAAAAGTTAATAAGTCCCAGGTATGATATATTTAATCTGTAAAAAAAATTGAGTTTATAAATTATTTTTTAAAAGACTGACAGTTTTAACATATTAAATACTTAAATCATAAATACACAAAAAGAAAAGTTTTAAAATTTTATTTTTGTTATTTACAGTTATATTATAATTTATTATATTGTTATTATCATAAATTATTATTTGCCTATGATAAAAACTAACAATTTTAGTCGCAAATATTCAACTAGTATGTACCTAATAAAAAGTCTAATTGAATAATTAAAACTGGTATCGCATTTTATTTACTTTCATTATATCAGTACCTCATCTGAAACAGTTAGGTTATAAAATATGTAGGAACATATTTAAGATTTTATTTACATTACATAATAAACACTCCCGGCTGTCACTCAAAGGGGTTGGCAGAGACTACGGATTTCCATTTGGCACGATCCTGAATGAAGTAATTTTTTGGTTATATTTGTAAAAATATTATTATTTTAAGAAAAACAAATAATTACAATAATTTTTCTAGTGAAATTTATGAACACGTTGCTTTTAAAATCCCTCCAATGAGTTTTGCCCTAATCAATTCTTATATATAATTATTCACACAGCCAACCCATTTAACCTCAATTTTATATTATAAAAACTTCATTAAGTAATGAACGTATATTATTTAAACGTGTGCTTCAAAATAATATTATATTGCGAGACTATGGATGAAACATGCACGTGCTTGAACTTGAAATTTATCAAAGCGTCCGCAATTAAGTTTGCTTATTATAATAAAATGTTATATATTCCTATATACTACATATTTGTGCCATATGCAGTAGAGACTATTGGTTCGTGGGGTCCACGTGCAGTGCAGTTCCTAAGGGAACTCTACTCGCGGTTGGTCGTAAGGTGATAAGATAACTGTTTCTTTTCTCGCTCAAAGACTAAGTAAAGCCATTCAGCGAGGAACGCAGCCAGTGTTCTTGGCACGATACCACGAATAGGACTGCATGATAGTTAAGTTATTGGTTTTTTTTATTATAGTTTTTAATATTGTATATATTAATAGATATTCTTATAAAATGAATATGTTTTTAAATAATGAAGATGCGAAATGTTACCGACTAGTTGCCGCCAAGTCAGTAGTCGTTATGGTATAGAGTTGAGTCGATATAATTTGCAACAGTCATTATGGTAAGAGTACAAAAAAATATTACCTTTCTCTATGGTTTTACCTATGAAATTGCCGTTTTTTATAAAATAAGATTTTCTCTATAAATTTTATTTCTATTAATCAAAGTGATCACACATGCAGTCGACGCATCTTTGCCAACGCAGTGGCAATTTATCGAATGCCCTTCTTTAAAAAACAGATGGACGTGAGGCAACAAATTCTTCAAAGGTATTTCGCGGGTATACAATTTTTTTCCCGCCAAAATTTATCTAAATTCTGTAAAAGTAGTAGTCCGTAGGCATAAAGTCTGATGAGTACGGCGGATGACGGAAAGCTTCCAACAACTTGGAGACCGTCTGTTGTGCAGTATGAGGTCGCGCGTTGTCGAGCAATAGCAGCGAAAACGAGCGATTGACCAAAGCTGCTTTGAAACGTGCGAGATTCTCTATCACTGTGTTCATATCTTCACAGTACACATCTGCAGTAATGCTCATTCCGTGTGGTAAGAAGCCGTGATGAATCACACCGGCGCTAGACTACCAAACAGTGACCGTTACATTTCTAGGGGTAAGTTTTCGTTTAGGGCATTGTTTAGGTACAGAAGCAGGATCCAACCAACTTGCTGAACGCTTGCAATTGTCGAACAGAATTCATTTTTTATCACTGCGGTAACAATGCGGCTTAAAATTCTTCAGTTCATGTGCCTGTTGAGCAGTGCAAGACACGTCTCGACGCTTGCGAACATTGAGTTCGTAGGGCACCCATTTGTCAAGATTATTTACCTTGCCAATTTGATGCAAATGAACCAATTTTATGTTGATGCTAACGTCAAAAGCTTTTGCTAATTCAGCCGCAGTTTGAGTATCATCAGCTTCACAAATGCCTTTAAGTCGTCATTGTCGACCAAAGTTGGAGACCACGGAGTTAGAATGGAAGCGGGCAAACCAATAACAGGTAGTGCGTTCGATTGTAGTATTCGCTTCATAATAATATTCGTAAAGTTTATTAATAAACAAATTACTTATTATGAAAAAAAACAGTTCCATGTTTTTAAAATAAAACTAATGTGAAATTAGAATTCTTAGTCAAACAAAAATGATTTTGATTACAAATGGCCAGTACCGCAGAACGGCAATTTCATAGGTAAAGACCTATTCAAAAGCGAGAAAGAAGAGAGGTTTTAAAATATAAATGAATTTTACACACTTGAAATAACCATATTTAAAACAGTTTTTAAATTAAATTATTGAATATTTTTCAGAAGATATATATATCCATTTATTTTTGTCAGTTTATTTTATCAATAAACTTAGTAAAACTTGATGAAATTATTTCATATTTTGGACCATAAATTTTATCATCCAACTTGTTTGTACATAATATAATAATTGTAGATATTGTTAAGATTATTAAATACGAATTAAAATTTATGTTAATAGAATACAATATATTTTTGTTTAAAATAAATTTTTTACCACTCATATAATGTTTCATTTCTTAACAGTCCGTTCAGCAAGTATTTAATTTTTTTTAATTACCATATTGTTATAACGTCCTATTATTTATAAAATATACGATTTTCGCGTATCTAAATATACGCAAATTAATATCGATCTGCTTATGTATATAATATATAAAAATGCCTTCTATCATGTTTGAGAAAGCAGTATAACTAGTGTCAGTCACGAAAATTCTGTAATTAGTTATTTCAGAGAGCATTATCATATTTAAGAGTCCACCGCGCCGCCCCAGTGCTAATTGATTGAAATATTTTTAATTTCTGACAAGCCGGTTACCTCATAATGTTGACCGCCGAAATAGGAACTCAACTTAACACTTACATTACGTTTATAGTGATTCCGTTGCGTTGGGGTCGAGCTCAAATTGTCTGTAGATCGACAGCTATAGGAAGCGGCAAGGTTCATATGCTACTTCCTATATTTGACGACATTAATGCTGCCCTATCGGTTTATTGCAAGTTCAGAAATCAATAATTGATCCAGATATAATACGAGTTTGAAGCCTACAATTATTGTGAATAGTTTTTTTTATAGGATTACGTTACAAAGGAGCACAAAGTACATCTCATGGTAAGTGGTTACTGTGGTCCTTAGACATTTATCCTCGTTTGCGAATCAAAATGCAGATGCGTTGTCACCCGTGAGGACTAAGATGGAATGCCTCTTTTCCAGTAAAAGGGCCTCCGGTTCTCTACACTCACCAAACGAAAAACAGCAGTGTTAGGCTGCTATTTTACGCTGGTATTCTGTAAGAGCGTGGTCCCTCCCAGGTTGAGCCGACCCATTCGTGCTACAACTACACTACCAAATAGCTCTGCCCGCGCCGTAGCTCGCGTACATAGGTTTTTCTTAAAGAATTTGATGTTTAAGGTAAGAGAATATTAAACGATTTATATCATTACTGTATGAATAAGTGGTAACAAAATAAATCGATATGCTCAATATCTAAGTCGTTTATGATAGAGGTTCTGTGTATACCACGTTAGAAGTAGACTTAGCCGGGGCGTACAGAAAAAAGGTTACGGGGACTACTAACGCGGGAGAAAGCAACATAGAGTTGGCCATGTGCAAAACAATGAGTACTGAGGTCCACTCCTGCAACGCGTAAAGTTTGACCTTTTGCTTTATTTACGATCGTTGCATAACACACGGTGAGTGGGAAACACGCTTAAAATAGGGATATTCGATGATCATCGATGTTAAAAATTAAAACTTCGATGTTTTAACATCGATGTTGACACATGTCAAACATCGAAACATCGACGTCAATGAACCCATAATCGATAATTGGGAACTTGCAAACAATGCGAACCCGCAAAATCAATATCAACTAATCTTGCATCTGTCTGAAGATTAAAAATTTTGAATAATTTAGAATTCCTGAACGCATCGTTAACCTAAAAAAATGTCAGTATGGTGTGTCAAACTTAATTGTCAAGTGTCACCTGTAATGTCATTATGGTCACTGCTTTCGCTTTATTTTGTAGTGTCGTTGTTGGTTGTCGCATAATAACTATTATACGTAAATTGATATTCAAGTTATTTGTTTCTTTTTCCTTCATGTATATACCCACATAATTTGGAAACAGTGTGTAAGTATCTACAGATATACAAAAAACATCGATAATGGTCAACATTGATATATAGAGTAGGCTAAACATCGAACATTGATGTTGAGCTATCGATGCCAACATCGATGTTTCTTATGTATGTATGTATATATTTGTATATATTTTTATAGATTATTTATTGTATATATAAGTAAAATTTATATATAACGTAATTAATTATAAATTTCTATTTTGTTTTTATTCTATATTGCTACACCTACTTCAAATTCTCACCACTCCATGGGTTGACTGGTAGAGAATGCCACAAGGCATTAAGTCCGCCCTTTGTATTCTTTTAGTTTAAGGAATGCAATAAAGAATAAATAAATAAATAAACATCGATCATCCTTATCTTAAAACTGAAAGGAAAGTTATTTGGTGTTAGAGGGATTCTGGGTATAAAACAATATCACGACATTTTATTGTAATTTTGCTACTTTTAGTCGAGTTTTGTTTAATAACTTGGACGTACGTATCTTTTTTCTGGTTTTTGTTTCTGATGATGTTTGTGATGTTAGCCTACACGGCTCTTACAGGCTTACAACTTTATCGGACTCATGGACATAAATTTCTTCAGTGAGTCTAAATACGATTCACCGGCTAAAAATCTTAATACCGCAATTCAGAAAATGTTGTAATTTGTACAACGTATATTACGTTCTTTGTGAGAAAACATCCTTTTTTAATTTAAGGAAAACATATAATAGGTTAACATATTTTTTACTGTGTTTTAAGTATAAATATATTATAATACTCGTAGAACGTTTTTATTTTACACACTTTTTATTACTATTTCTGAGATTTTATGGCACCATTAAACAAATTCGAACCTACATTTCAAAATAATAATCATGACTTTCGATAGAATTAACCAATTTTAATAAAACAAAGATTAAATGAACTCGATAAATACGCTTTATGATTTTCTTAAGGATATAATTGAAATAAAAAAGACGGTTACTCAAAACGTCATGCGTTCTTAAACAAACAGACGGACCGTCAGACAGTACAATTCTAAAAATTACAAAAATGTACTTATTTAATAATTTTCAGTCCCCATAATGATTTTAGTCACAAATTAATATACTATACAATGTAAAGCAATAGTCACAACATTCTATCACCATTTTTATTATATGTATATGTATAGATTTAAAGAGAGATGGCGCTGTTAACATTAATTCTAAACATAAGAGATTAATTAACGCGATTGATACAATAATAAACATAAAAAAAACTTATAAATCAGTGCCTGCATAGTAAGCCATAAATGAAAGTTTGATCCTCGCCAAAAAACAAAATTGTTAATAGCTCTTTTGAAATTTGATTTACCACATAGAGTACTCGGCGGTAAAAAAATAATGAGATTGTCAACACGCAGTAGGGCAGCGTGTTATACAAAGATTGGAAGCAAATATGAAACTCATCTACAGGAAAACCTTAACCTGCCTATTTGTATCACATTTGTGCCACACTACCATCTATCGATGAAATTTATTAACTATTGTACTTTAGATGTAGATAATAACGTTAATATATTTTTGTATATATTTATTACGTTCTTTATGTAATACTTTTGTTTACTGCGTTTTAGATATAATTATATCATTATAGAACATCATTTTACCACATTTAATTATGATTTTACCACATTTAATTATGATATTAATTTAAAATATACTTGAAGACTCATCCAACGCCACTATTGAACAAATTGGCACCTATACTTAGTACCCATACTTCAGAATATTTGTCACAACTTTTGATGGAATCAACTGATTTTAATGAAATAAAGACTAAATGTAACCCGAAGATAGACTTAATAATTTCCTTAACGATTCTTATGATATAAATTAGTACTTGATACGTGATACGTTAACAAACAAACAGACAGACAGACAGACAGAGAAAAATCTAAAAATGGTAGAAATGTATTTAATTACTTATTTTTAGTACCTCTCACTTTTATTACAAAAAATTAAAATAAACAGACATCTGCTATTTACATTTTTATTATATGTATAGAAGAAGACGATATAGCTGCAGCATGGCTCTACCACGTATAAAAATATACCAGCAAACTAGCCCAAACAAAATTGACCAACGCACGTAACATGTGAGAAATTCAAATATAGATTTTTTTTTTAAACCCTTAACACCTTTTTTAAAAAAAGACGAATATATCAAATTCCAATGATAACGGTATTAAGCTCAAGTTACTAAAAAAAAATTAATGCCTTCACACTACTTCTTACTTCATAAAAAAATTAGAATTTTCTTTGCGATTGTTGAACAGTTCTCCGTTGATTTAAGCTGGAGTAAAATTCCTTAATATTACACTACGATTTTCTACCAATTTCAAAAAGGAGACGGTACTCAATTCGACTGTATGTTTTTTTTATGTACCTCATAACTTTTTTCTAGGTGAACCGATTTCGACGATTCTTTTTTTTTATTTGAAAGCTGGTGCTTATCATGTGGTTTGATCAAGGTTTGGCCAATAGTTTTGAGTTATTCTTAATAATTAATATTGAAGTAAGTTGTACAAAATTTTTATTTTTATTTATTACTAGGATTTCTTAATTTTAAAATCAGGTTACGTCCTCTAAAATATAAAAAAATATATTTTAGAGATTTTGAAAAATAATTTCGTGCGATGATCAATAAAGACATCTTGTTAGTAATTAAATACAAGATCGAATTTTATTTTTCGACACTTTCTAATTTGTTTAATAAAATTTAGCTTACATACATACATACATCACGCCTCTTTCCCGTAGGGGTAGGCAGAGACCACTTCTTTCCACTTGCTACGATCCTTACATACTTGTTTCACTTCGTCCACTTTCATTATTCCCTTCATACATGCTCTTCGGTTTAGGGTACTCTTAACCTGGGGTGCAAAGTCAGAAGTCCTCCACGTGTGCCTGGTAGTTGCGGGTCCCTCTCGATACGTCTGGAGGGAAGAGCAGCTACTGGGCCGGTGCACCCTGGGCGCGGCAGTAAACTTCCTCGAGAAATGAGAAGAAATTCTTACTACTTGGGGAATATTACTGCCGCGGCTAATTATTCTGACATGGGTGGGGTCCGTCCCGGACCAACGGTGCGTTCCACTGCGTGACCCTCTTATCAGCAGAGGGCATAGCAGAGGAGTGAGGGCGGGCTCGGTGTGCACTTACCCTGCCTCCGGGCAGACAGTGAAGGATTCATCCTTTGCTGTCACCGCCGGTCTCGTAATCCCAGTATCGAAGTGTCGTAGATCAGGTCTCGCGGCTTTGATAGGGACCGAGGGTCTTGGCTTAACCGCCCGGACCGCGAGGGAGAAACCTCTATAAAAAGTTACCCCGAATTTCAAGCGGCGACGCACCGCGAGGGGATGGATGGCTGACGGGGTTTTATGAACAAATCAGTCGCTAGTGCGCTCCTCGCCAGGGTATCTGCAGACCCCCTGGCGAGTAATAAATCCCCGAAACCTGCTTACCTTGGTAAGGGGTGTCTGCCAAGGTGGACCTTTAATTCCCCCATACTCGTGGGTACAAAAAATGGAACACCAAAAACAAAAAAACAAAACCGCCGGCAACGGCAACGTAGAGGAGAGGAGGAACGATGCGGGGACAGAGTCCGACGCCGCATCGAGCAGCGTGGGAGGCTCAGAGAGCTCCCGACACGTGGAGCCTGGGACCGCGGAGACCAGCAAGTTCTTTCGCAAGCGGTCCAGGCGGGATGGCGACCAGGGGTCGGCATCCGGTGAAGAGGAGGTTTCGGCCCGGAAAATCCCCACCAACAGGCGGGGCGGGCTGAGATGCAAGGATAGGGAGCTCTCTGCCAATCAGAGGGCCGAACGAGCGGCAAAGCTTGCCGAGGAGGGGCGCCAGTCGGACGATACGGCTCGGGTCTCAGGCGAAAAGACGGATGCGACTGGCGGCTCCAAAGTGGAGCGTAAGGCCAGATTCGTAAAAGAGGTGGAGGCCGCGATCAAGGTCGTGGCCCACAAGCAAAAGGCCTCTTCGAAGTTAAAGGCCATTCCCGCGGCCTCCGCCTCCATCATGGCGGCTGCGGAGGCCAACTTTGTTGGGGCCGGGCCTAATGCGGACAAGGTGGCGAAGCTGCGGGCGGACGTGGCCCGCCTGACGTCCGCCATGGAGACTTTCCAGAAGGAGAATGAGAAGCTCCGCGCAGACCTAGCCAGTCTACATGAGCCTGCCTCTCACGCGGCGCCCCAGACTCAGCGCCAGCCCGTGCCGGTGGAGAACCAGGTTCTGAACCTGGTCCGGCAGGAGCTGGCTGCCTTCCAGCACCGGTTCTCCGTGCTGGAGGGCATCGTCCTGCGGCCCCCCCTAAGGGCAAACAAGACGGCGGCGAGGCTGGCAACGGTCTCGTACGCGGCGGCCACGGCTGCCGCATCCAGGCCGGGGCCGTCCAGCCAGCCCTCGGACGGGGCTGCAGTTGCCCCTCCCCCCCCCCCCCCTGATAAGCCGGCTCCGGCAAAACCGATACCGGCTGAACCGGCTCCGGCTAAGCCGGCGACGGGAATGAGAGGCAAGGCGAAGGCGAAAAAGGGCAAGGCGGCAGCACAGGTGGTGGTTGCGCCAGCCCCAGTGCCTACGGCGAATAGGCCAGCGCCAGCGGCAAGCCAGCTGCCGCCGCCGCCACCGCCCCCCAGCTCCCTACACCTCCCGCGGCTGAAGCCGGTTGGCAGGTGGTCTGGGACAAAAAGAAGGGGAAGAAGGCAGCCAAAAAGGCCAAGGAGCAGGAGCGGCAGCGCCAGTTCAGGGCGCGCAAGATCGCAGCTAGGCTCCGCGCCCTGAAGACCGCAGCTGTAGTGATTACACTACAGCCGGACGCGGAAAAGAAGGGCGTTACCTACCGCGATCTGCTCGCGAAGGCGAAAGAGGCGGTGGATCTCGGGGAGCTCGGGATCACCGGGGGCCTCCGGCTCAAAGTCACCCAGACGGGGGCTCGTATGCTGGAGATCCCCGGGGAATCCAGTGGCGCGACCGCGGACGCTCTGGCTGCGAAGCTCAGAGCGTCCCTGAACGCGGACGAGGCCCGAGTGTCCAGGCCCGTCAGATGCGCAGACCTGCGCATCATGGGTCTGGACGACTCGGTATCGGAGGAGGAGTTTGTGGCCGCCGTCGCCAGGTCCGGGGGGTACACAACTGACCAGGTCAGGTCAGGCGCCATACGCCCGGACCAACAGGGTATGCATGGCGCCACGGTGTGCTGCCCTGTTACGGCGGCCAAAACCATAGTGGAGGGCCGAAGGCTTCTGGTGGGCTGGGTCTCAGCGCAGGTTAAGCTGCTGGAGCCCAGACCTCTGAGGTGCTACCGCTGTCTCGTGGGGCATCACGTATCAGTGAAATGCGCTTCGGAGCTTGACCGCAGTGGCCTTTGCTTCCGCTGCTGTCAGCCCGGACACATATCGGCGACCTGCTGCGCCACGCCGCACTGTGATGCATGTGCGGCGACCGGCAAGCCAGCCGATCACTGGGCCGGAAGCAGGGCCTGCGTGCCACCCGCCAAGGCCAAGGCCGCGGGTAGGGAAGGGCCCTCCTCCGCCGCCACCGCCTCAATGGCCACCGCCGCAGCCGCAACTGCCGCCGCCGCCGCTGTCACTGTCGCCGCCGCCGCCGCCGCGACACCGACGCCCGCAGAGGGGCGCCCCGTGGAGGAAGCTGAAGTGGAATGCCTATAACGACCCCATTATGCTTCCTCCAGGCGAATATCAACCACTGCGCCTGCGCTCAGGATCTGTTGCTCCAGAGCATGGCGCAGTGGTCGATTAACATCGCTGTGGTTGCTGAGCCGTATTTTGTCTGGCCTAGGGATGACTGGGTGGCGGACCTTAACGGCTCAGTGGCCATCATTTCTTCGGCCGCCGCCGGTACCCCGACCCTTGAAGGTGTCAGGAGGGGTCTGGGGTGCGTAGCAGCACGGTTCGGGGAGTTCGTCATTGTGGGGGTGTACTTCTCCCCGAACCGATCTATCGCCGAGCTCCACAACTCTCTTGCAGAGCTGAGAGCAGTCGTCGTCGGAAGCTATCCCCTCCCCGTACTTGTCCTCGGGGACTTCAATGCCAAGAACTTGGCTTGGGGAACTCGTCGTACAGATGTGCGGGGTAGGATGGTGTAAGACTGGGCTCTGGAGACAGGCCTGGTAGTCCTAAATCGGGGTTCTGTCCCCACGTGTGTGCGGATGCGGGGCGAGTCGGTGGTGGACATTTCGTTCGCTAGCCCCGCTCTGTCGCCGCGTGCTATTGGCTGGCGAGTCATGGAGGGGGTGGAGACCTACTCCGACCACCGGTACATCCGGTTTGACGTCTCCACCCAGCCCTCGAGCGCGCCAGTCCAACAGGCCCCGAGTGGTCCGCGTTGGGCGCTGAAGCAGCTGGACCGGGAGCTCCTCCTGGAAGCCTCAATCGTACAGGCCTGGGTGTCATCACCGGATAGACCTGCCGACGTCAATGATGAGGCAGGGTGGTTCCAGGAGGCCATGTCCGAGATATGTGACGTGGCAATGCCGCGCGTCCGGCCAGGAAGCGCCCGGCGTCAGGTGTATTGGTGGTCGCGTGAGCTGACGTCTCTGCGCGAGGCGTGTGTCGCCGCGCCGCACCTGTACGCCAGGCATCGCAGGCTCCGCCTTCGTCCACCGAATGCGGCAGCCATTGAGGCGGAGCTGTACGAGGGATACAGAGCGGCGAAGACCGCCCTCCCGGAGGCTGTCATGCGGGCCCGGGATCGGGCCCGTGAGGAGATGCTGGAGACTCTCGACAGAGATCCGTGGGGGCGCCCTTACAAGATGGTGCGGGATAAACTCCGCACCTGGGCCCCCCCGCTGACGCAGAGTCTCCGGCCTCAGCTCGTGGAGGACGTGGTGAGCGCTCTGTTCCCTGCGCGAGAGGAACATCCGCCCCCGCCTATGGCTCCGCCACCTTCGGTGCCGGAAGCGGACCACCAGGACGACGACGACGACATCCCGGAAGGGACCGGGGTAGACCTGAGAGTGGCGGTACGTAGGCTCAAGGCCAGGAATACCGCCCCAGGACCATGGCTTGCCTGGTAAAGTCTGGGTCCTGGCCTCGGAGGCTCTTGGGCCCCGTCTGGAGGGGCTCCTAAGCGCATGTCTTAGGTCTAAGGCCTAAGGTCCTCATTCGGAAGCCGGGGCGCCCTGCGGACTCTCCGTCCGCATACCGGCCCGTGGTGCTGCTCGACGAGGTGGGCAAGCTCTTTGAAAGAGACATTGCAAACCGCCTCGCCGAGCACCTTGCGGGGACGGGCCGGATCTTGCTGAACACCAGTTTGGTTTCCGCAAGAGGCGCTCTACTGTGGACGCCATCATGCGCGTGAGAGCCCTCACGACGGGGGATGCAGTGGCCAGGGGGGGGGGGTTGTTTCACCTTCAACTCCATGCCCTGGAGCTGCATTAGTGAGGCACTCCGGTGTCACCGGGTGCCGACCTATCTCCGTCGTATAGTCGGGGACTATCTGACGGACAGGGCCGTCATCTACCCCGGTCGCAACGGTGAGTGGAACCGGCGAGAGATGTCGTGCGGTGTCCCACAGGGTTCGGTTCTGGGACCGTCCCTGTGGAACATCGGTTACGACTGGGTGCTGCGTGCCGACCTCCCTACCGGCGTCAGCGTAGTTTGCTACGCTGACGACACGCTGGTACTGGCACAGGGGGGAGGGTCGTACGAGGCGGCGGCGGAAACTATGACACGCAGGGTTGCGATAGTCGTTGAGAGGATCCGGCAGCTGGGTCTTGAGGTGGCTCTGCACAAGTCCGATGCCATGCACTTCCATGGTCCTCGGAACAGGCCACCACCGGAATCCTCAGTGATGGTAGGAGGGGTATCCGTCGAAGTCGAGTTGACGTTGAAGTACCTAGGACTCGTCCCCGACGGCTGATGGAACTTCGTTGAGCACTTCCGACGTTTGGCTCCCAAACTGGAACGGACCGGGGCTGCCTTCAGGCGGCTCCTGCCGAACCTGGGAGGGCCAAACGCCTCCTGCCGGAGGCTCTACGCGGGGATTGTGCGGTCCATGGCCCTTTACGGGGCCCCGGTGTGGGCGCGTGGTTTGGCGCGGCTTGCCGTCCACCACCTGAACGCGCCCCAAAGGGTGGTCGCCGTGAAAATGGTTCGCGGCTACCGCACGATCTCCCGCGAGGCGGCGTGCCTCCTTGCCGGATTGCCGCCATGGGATCTGGAGGCGATAGTCCTCGCGCGCCTGCACGAATGGCGCGCGGAGTCACTATGCCGGGGGGAAACCTCGCTGCCGCGGCAAGTTGTCGTGCAGCGGACAGACTTCCGGCATGATCTCATGGCGACATGGAGGGAGCGACTGTCGCAACCCCGTGCTGGGCACGCCACTATAGCGACGATATGACCCCTCTTTGAGGAGTGGCTTGAGAGACGCCACGGCGTCCTCACCTTCCGCCTGACGCAGGTCCTCACCGGACACGGTGTGTTCGGGAGGTTCCTGCACCGAATCGGGCGGGAGGAAACGCCCGGGTGCTCCCACTGCGAGGATCGACCGGAGGACACGGTGGAGCACACCGTGGAAGTGTGCCCTGCTTGGGCGGAGCACCGCCGTGTCCTCGTAGCGGCGATAGGCGGCGGCGACCTCTCGCGTCCGGCCCTGGTCGAAGCCATGGTCCGGAGCGAGACGGAACGGGATGCCGTCACCACCTTCTGCGAAGCAGTGATGCTAGAGAAGGAGGTGGCGGAGCGGGAGAAGGAGAGAGTAGCAGCTTTCCTTCCCGGCCGCCGCGGGAGACGCCCCGGGCGTCGGGGTCTACGTCGTGACCCCCGGCCACCGTAGGCGCAGGCCTGTGGACGGCGAGCAATGGGTAGCTCGCCGTCCGTCCGTCTAACGACGACAGGCCGTGTCGACGGCGCGTTTTGTTCCACGCGCGCCTCAAAGAGCTGTCAGCAGCGTGAAGGGGCCCGCAAGAGCCGACGCCTGCCGGGGCTGCGGGATGTTCGAAAGAGATACCGCGGCTCCGGAACGTAAGGGCACTGAAGGAACACGGATGGTTTTTAGTCAGTAAAAGTCTGACACTCCCTTCCGCTCCACCCAGAGCGAAAGGCGTCATTTGATGATTTTCCATCCGCAAAAAAAAAAAAGGGTACTCTTAACCTGGCCTTTTTTTCAAGACGTCCCTGATTTGATTTAGAAACGTCCGCCTAGGTCTACCCCTTCCAACATTTTCATTCAAACACGCCGTATACACGTTTTTCGTCAATCGTTCTTCATTCCTTCTCTCGACATGGCCAAACCATCTTAGCATACCTTTCTCAATTTTTGTTACTACATCTTCTTTCGGACCACAACGTTTCCTTATCTCACTATTTCTTATCCTGTCACTCAGTTTAACTCCTATCAAACTTCTTAACCCTCTCATCTCAACTGCATTTATTCTGCTTTCATGTTTGTTCTGCCATACCCAAGTTTTACTTCCGTACATGAGTGTTGAAACCAACACACCCTCATGCACAGCCAAATGAGCCTTGTTAGACACCTTCCGACTGCTCATAAAGGAGTGCAAAGCTCCATTCACCATATTTACTGCATTCACTCTTCTTTCGATATCACTCTCACACTTTCCATATCTCGTAAACTTTGAACCCAGATACACAAAGTCTTTCACCTGTTCAATTTGATCTTCTCCAATCACGATATTGCAGTCTGTCACTGCCTCATCTCTTTCAAACACCATCACTTTCGTCTTCTTTACATTCATCTTCATTCCCTTTCTACCAAAAGATCCACTCATAGCAGTTACCATCTCTTGCAACTCCTCGGCCGAAGACGCAAGTAGTACTTGGTCATCAGCATTGAGAAAAGATTTTACGAGTAACTCATTTATTCTCAACCCACTTTCATTCTCTTTTAAATCTGTCAAGCAATTTAGCTTACTAACTTACATTATATGAGTATGAAGAAATAATTTACCTACATATTATGTTACACATTAGGAATACTATAGTAGCAGTGGAAGAATATCCACTACCCCATATCGTCTCGTGGGTGTTGTAAGAGGCGACAATTATCGACTGTACATGATTATAGAAAATTAAAAATCCGTGGGTTCAAAACCGCCTGCCAAGCATGACAACTACGGCAAAGTATCCCTTATGTGGGGCAATATTTGGGGAGGACTGTGTTCTTCATTGGAATTTGATAGTCTGTAATGATGATGATGACGATAATTAGATAGGTACTGCCTTACACAATTTAGACCAAGAAACTTATAACATTATTACTCTTCTAAAAGATTTTTGCGAAACATGCGTTAATTAATTAAAGAATCCTTTGTCTAGTCTACGCAAAAACTAAACTAATTAATTAATGAGCACAAATTGTCGAAAACAACATTATTTCCTTTTTATTGCTTCGTTGATTTAATTGTTCTATTGTTCTCTACATCTTAATTTCTTTTTGGTGTAACTTGTGATCAGTATTTAATTTATTAACATCATTAATGAGCTTCAAAAGATAACTGCTGAACATATGCCCCCCCATAGAATGCTACAAAATACTATCTTGAGCCATCTGTTAATGTTTTATATAGAATAAGGACGACAAACGAGCACACAGTCCACCCGATGGTAAGTGAATGCTGTGGTTCAAAGACACCACATTTATCCTCGACTAGGAATAAACATGCAGATGCGCTGTTTCCCCTAAGAATTAAGATAGAATGCCTCGTTTCTAGTAAAAAGGGCCTCCGGTTCTCTACACTCCCCATACGAAACACAGCCGCATGAATCTGCTATTTTACGCTGGTATTCTGTGAGAGTGTGATCCTACCCTGGTCAAGCCGTCCTAATCGTGCTAAAACTTATCTTACCAGGTCGTCACTCAATCTAACGATCTGCGTTTTATGGCTTACAAAGGAAATTTATTCAACACTTACTGATATTCACGGTCATATTATGTTTTAAAGTTAGGCCAAAACTATAGTCTATGTATGCAGAAATAATTTATGCCTCAGAGTCTGTCCGAGATTACCATTCCCTGCTATCATATTTGTGACGCGAAGCTTTAGTCAACTCAATAATTGTGTCCCATCAAAGAAGAATATTAGACTATCAGTAAATTTCAGCCTGTGATGGATTTCATCTAAGCCTTGAATCAAAGTTTGTCTAATTTGGAGAATTTTTTTAAATGTTTCCATTATCTATACACAATCTTCAGAGTTTTAAAGCACCTGCTAATATTCTTCCATTGTTAATATAAATTTTCCGTGAATTACAATCACTAGCATGTCTGGGCTGCCCGAAGGACCGAGCCAGGCAACTGAGAGAGATAAATGCTACTCGGGCTGATTGTGTCTACAATAATGAATGATATTATTATCCCATATTTTCCTGTTTACTACTTCAAGACTGGACTCTTTTTTTCAAAACGATGGATTAAAGTTATGTCTCTATGTTTGCCCTTATTGTTTTATGTTCGTTAAATTTATTTGCTGGGTCTACTAACGGCGGCATAAGACACCGTTACTAACGCTAACTTATACCACCGATATTTAAGATTTTTAAAATAATTTGTTCTGGGAAAAAACAGCATTGTAACTACAAACATTTTGATAGGTTATTTAAAAAAAAAACATTAATTTGTCACTGGCACACATCACTTTCATGAGTTTTTTTCGAAACCAGTTTTAACAAACTTTTTTTAATCAGTGGCACATTTTTTTAAGCTATGGAAAACAGTTAATATGTTTCTGATACATAAACTTGTCGTTAAATCAATGTCCCACCATTAATGTTATAATATTTGCAGCTAGTCATTGCGTCGGCCGCTATTCACCGTCGCATGCAAGCTTTACGTTTTCGTTATTGAAAAACGTTGCGAGTCGCCCTGACGGAAAACGCACCACATGAATTTCACAAACGAGTGGTTTTGTTCGTTTGTGGAAATAAAATTTAAAGTTACTCATCATTAACAACTACGAGCTTGCTATAGCATTAATAAATAAAATGTTTAAATCCTGTTCAACATAACCTCAAAATCAACACTGTTCATTTTCAGTATTTTTTTTTAATTGAAGCTTCAAGTTACGATTTTTATATAATAAAAGCTATTTTATAAATTGGGCGCCAATTTACTTTTATTAAAAGTAATTATTAAGTCTACCATGGATGCCGTTGTAACAAAATTATAGATTTTCGTACCTAATGACTGATTCAGGAAATAGACAGCAGCGCCTTTTTGATAACAGAAATAGTACAATAAAAAAATGCCGTTGCCAACTGATACACCGTTAACGTCAATAAATGGACTGGGATTAAAAAAATGTGCATGGAATTATGTACAAACATTTGATATAAAACTTCTTTACGACATACCATTCTTATTTTTTCTATTTAACTGACTTCAAAAAAGGAGGAGATATTCAATTGCACTGTATTTATTTATTTGTGTTACCACAGAACATTTTTTATATGTGAACTGATTTTAATAATTATTATTTTTATTTAAAAGCTGGTGCTGGTTCATGTAGTCACATATAAATTTGATCAGGATCTGACCAGTTTTAGTTATTCTTAATTATGCGTATTTAATTGTCACCCATATCCTATAAAAAAAATTGACTTCAACTACACTAATGATTAAAAAAAATCCATTTATTTCTTTCTCAACGCATACTTAATAATAAAGTAATTGGAGCCTCCTAGTAAGTATAAAAGAATACCTGTGTCAGGAGGTACCACTCTTCCTAATAATATTAATAATTAATATTGAGCCGAGCAAGATTACCTATGATTTAGAGTAGGTGTGTGTTTGTGTGTGAGTGTGTGTTTGTGTGTGAGTGTGTGTTTGTGTGTTATATTATATTATCTTGTAGGGTACAATCACGAT
Source organism: Parnassius glacialis (assembly GCA_033319125.1). Taxonomy (NCBI): domain Eukaryota; kingdom Metazoa; phylum Arthropoda; class Insecta; order Lepidoptera; family Papilionidae; genus Parnassius; species Parnassius glacialis. Next base: position 13,672,536 of record JAVANC010000012.1, read on the forward strand.
ATAGTATTATTTGCTGACGATATCTCTTTGATTTTCAAACTCAAACCACAGTTAATTAGTTATGACGATGTAAATAATGCTCTATCGAAATTGGTACATTGGTTTAACGCCAACAATATGCTCTTAAACGGCAATAAGACAAAGTGTATTAAATTTACAATACCTAATGTAAAACATTCGAATACCAATGTGCTGTTAAATGGGGAGGAGTTAAGTCTTGTGGATACCACTGTTTTTCTTGGTATAACTATTGACGCGAAACTTCAATGGGGTCCCCATATATCTAAATTAGCAAGCAGACTTAGTTCTGCAGCATATGCTGTAAGAAAGATTAGAAGTCTCACAGATGTAGAGACAGCTAGATTAGTGTATTTTAGTTACTTTCATAGCGTAATGTCTTATGGAATTTTGCTATGGGGTAATGCGACTGATATTGAAGCTATATTTGTTTTGCAAAAGAGAGCCGTACGGGCGATTTATAACCTAAATTGTAAAGAGTCCCTCAGAGAAAAATTTAAAGAAATAAACATGTTAACTTTTGCATCGCAATATATTTATGAGAATGTAATGTATGTGCATAAAAACATAAATAGCTTTAATAAGAATAAGGATGTGCATACTTTAAATACTAGGAACAAACATAAGCTTGTAATGCCAGTTACTAGACTCCACAGAATCAGTAATTCATTTATGGGGCAATGTATACGCTTTTACAACAAAATCCCAGAACATATTCAAAGTTTGTCAATAAACAAATTTAAAAGTTTTATTAAAGAAAAACTGTACAAGAAGGGTTATTATAATATCAAGGAGTACATGAATGAAAATAACCCCTGGGAATAGGGTGATCGCCACCATGCTGGTTCTATGAAAATATCATTTAAAAATTGTATAAACAAAATTATTGTTAAGTGAAATTATGTTTAAAAAAAAGTCCCGCTGGGTTTCTTGCTGGTTCTTCCCAGGACTGAGGTATTTTCCGAACCAGTGGTAAATAAAAAATGACTTTCAATAAGTATTATGTAATAATCAATATTGAATAAAAAATTATTCTATTCTATTCTATTCTATTCTATGGGTATGAGTGCGTGTGCGTGTGTGTGTGTGTGTGTGTGTGTTTGTGTGTGAGTGTGCGCGTGTGAATGGATGTGTGTACGTGTGATTGTAGGTGCTTAAAAGTGTAAGCATTTTTATTATTATTATTTTATGTAATTTTATTTAATTCTATTTTATTCTGATAAACAAATATATTATTTAAATCCGTGACGTAGAATGTTTTCTGTATTGTGATAAGATAATTTTTTAAGAAGATCGGTAAGTATTTTTTTACATTCGCGATAATTAAGCCGGTGAAAGTTTAATTTTTTATTTAAGTAATTATACATATATCTTGATTGGGCACAGTACTGTCTCTCAGCAAATTTAGATTTTACATACATTTGTTTAATGACGTTATGTTTCTCCGGGGAGATGTTTTTTTTGGATCATATGGCGAGTTAGTATGTGTTTTTAAAATTGACTGTAAGATATATTATAGTTGCCTAACCGTAAGAACATCACTAATATTATACAGTTGTTCGGTATTAAATCTAATGGGCTTAAAATACATAACTTCAAGAAGGTATCGTTGTCCTCTTTCTATGTTCAGTAAATTAGTTTTTGCGGCTCCTCCCCATACCGTAATGCAATATACTAGAACTGACTGAGCTAAAGATATGTAAATTTGATTTATCAATTTAGTCGTTGTAATGTAACGCAGTTTTTTAAATATCCATATAAGCTTACGAATTCTGGCGTTTACGTATTCTATTTGATTAATCCACGAAAGATGTTGGTCAAAAATTTTGCCAAGGTATTTTGTGTTATGTACTCGCTCAAAATTTTCACAATTACAATTAAAAAAATCCATATCATCACATTGATGAATTTTTAGTGAAGTTTCACTAGGGGGCTGTGATGATGTTCTCATTTTATTTATATTGAAGTCGGTTTTAAATTTTAGCACTTGTTTACATAAGCAGGTGAAATAAAACTAGCCCCAAAAGACAAATGTTATAGTAAAACGTGACGTTTTTAGGATTCCGTGTCTCAAAAGTAAAAAACGGAACCCTTATAGGATCACTTTGTTGTCCGTCTGTCTGTCTGTCAAGATCCTTTTTCTCGGGAACTTCATTCAAATACTCTAGTCTACTACCCCTTAGAGCTGTGCAAAAATCAAACTTCTAAGCCAACGCAAACAAAAGATACAGCCGTTTATGCAGTAAATTTTCGACATTCGTAAGGGAATCAAAAACTATAGGGTACTTCCCGTGAATTCAGAATCTTGATATTTGGTACGAAGCAACGCTTTATAGCATAGACAAAGCAAAAATTACGAAAGGCATAAAATTTTAGTTAAATCATATAATAAATATATTTTTATTAATTTTAAACTTATATACCCACAGATTTGTTCGGAACCCTCGGTGCGCGAGTCCGACTCGCACTTTGCCGGTTTTTTTTAATACCGTACGCTTTTCGCGCTATCCAGAACGCTACCCAGCCAAGTTGAATCCGTTGATTGACCTCTTGGTTGACGTTGGACTTACCTAGTTGGACTATTTGCCCAAGGTAAGCATAATAGTCAATAACTTCGTGCTAAATGCATTTAACAACTACCGGCATAGTATGAAATTTTCGGGCCTTTGGATTAGAGCATGAGGGACAAGGAGCATCGATTTCATGAGACGTGACCTCTGCAACTTAACGTTTAAGTTTAGTGTGCCTCTGACCATTCGGTGATCGCTATCAGTTTTTACCCTCGCGATCACAGAGACATCACTAAACTGTTGCCGACTAGTCGTCATAATGAAGTAAAGCTCGTTTTTGTCGAACCGTCGGAACTCAAGCAGGTCCACTTCCTGTGAAAGCCCTTCTGGAAAAAAGAGTTCATCATAAAGGGTTCCTCTTTGTCTTTCAAGTTGGCTAGCTGCTGGTCTCTTGGGTTTTGTTGCTTTATCCCAAACTACCCTACCCAGCTCACCGTTTTCTCTAGTGCCTAGTTTTGCGTTGAAGTCTATCAACGTAAAACTAGGCACAAGAAAAATGTATGGCTTAAGAGATTTCTTTCACCTCCATCTACGTGGTAGAGCCATGCTGCAGCTATATAAGTGGTATAGTTGTAGCACAAATGGGTCGACTCGACCGGGGAAGGACAACGCTCTCACAGAATATCAGCGTAAAATAGCAGCTGAACGTTTCTGTGTTTCGTTTGGTGCATGTACAGTACCGGAGACACTTTTTGCTGGAATTGAGGCATTTCATCTTTGTTTTCACGGGTGAAAAAACATGTACATTTTGATTAACATTCGAGAATACATGTAGATGTCTATAGCCCACAATCACTTACCATGAGGTGGATTGTCACTCGTTTGTTAACCTTATACTTTAAATAAAAACCTCCTCATCGAGATGTGCCAAGGTTCGTGCGTAAACCTGTATGAACCTCAACGAATACTGTTTGGTTATTCTGATTATATGGTACGCAACCTTCGACATACTCCCAATCTTTACAACGTTGTTAACAAGAGACTAATGAATGATAAATACGACACCTCCTTGGGACAGATTGTCGTCCTCCCGGTGATAGAACATGTTGACAGATTCAGAGATTACCATGTCTTCTCCTATCGTCGGACCTCAGATAATTCTATAATATCCCAGCGCAACTTGTCTATCTCTTCTTCTAGCTCCAGAATCTTCTCGTCAGTCCTCAGGGTGCGTGCGTTAAATGTTGCCAGTTCGAGTATTTTAGGTGACAACCAAACCTCCACCGGATATTCTTAGCACCCCTTGCCCGACAACAAAACAAAATCATTCGTAACAAAACAAAACACCTTTAATGCTCTCAAGTCCCGATCACGAGTTAAAAAACCGTTTTCAGTGCCTAGAAGACTGCAATGTAGTGGATGATATGAATCGCAAGCTCGTGGAAACTGTCCATACGGTCGGAGCTAATAATAGTGTTAATATTTTATTACCATATACTACATACATACCCTTGGGCAAATTGTACAGAAGACCAAAGAGTACAATCAGTCACTTTGCCTTGCGTATGTGAATAACGAAAAAATCTTTGATTCCGTCGAAATTTGGGCAGTGCAACAGTCCCTTCAGCGGTGCCAAGTTGACTGACGTTATAACAAGGTGTTGATGTGTTTGTACAGTTGGGCTACGGTGGCTATCCGAGTAGAGAACCAAAGAATCAAACCCATCCGACTGCAGAGAGGTAAGAGCCAAGGTAACGTTATATCTCCAAAACTCTTCAACACTTCATTGGAAGACGTTTTCAAGCTACTGGGCTGGAAATGATACGGTGTTAATATTAATGGCGAGTACATCACTCACCTTTTTGAACAGTGGTAGAGCCACGCGGCAGCTTTTGCTGTCGCACGGATGGGCCGGCTCGAACCAGGGTGGTACCACGACCTCACAGAAAACCAGCGTGAAGTAGAGGTTTACCTCTGCGTTTCGCTTGGTGAGTGCATGTGGCCGGAGGCCCTTTTTACTGGAAATGAGGCATTCCATCTTAGTCCTCACGAGTGACAACGCATCTACATTTTGAGTTGTAATAGAGGATAGATGTAGATATCAATGGGCCGCAGCAACCACTTAACATCAGGTGGACTGTGTGCTCGTTTGTCACCCTTATCATTTAAAAAAAAAACTTTCGGATTTCCGACGATATAGCCCTTATGGCAGAATTGCTGGAGAACCTAAGCTCTATTCTCAGTGACCTCAATAGTGCCTTTCAAAAGATAGGTGTTAAGATGAACATGGACAAAACAAACCCCATGTCACACCTATGCCGGTAGTTGTAAAAAACATTAAGCTCGAAGTTATTGACCATTATATTTAGGACAAATAGTCCGTTTAGGTAAGTCCAATATTAACCGAGAGGTCAATGGCCGGATTGGCTCGGGAGATTAAGACACATCATCTAGTCAGGTATACGTCATAACTTGAAACCGAGATTGTACAACCAGTGCGTGTTGCCAGTGGTATCTTATGGATCTGAGATGTGGTCCTTCATTGCTGGCTATATGAGGAAGCTCAACGTCGCTCAGCGACGTTCCCAGCTATGGAGAGGTCTACGCTCGGGTGATAAACTTAGAAATGAGGATATCGCAGTCCAGAGTGACCGACATAGTCCACGGATCAGTAAGCTTAAGTGGCGATGGGCCGGCCATATAGCTGTAAGAACCGATAACCGATGGATAATAAAGTTTCTTGAGTGGCAGCCTCATACCGGTAGGCGAAGTATAGGGCGACTCCCCACTAGATTGAGTGACAAACTGGCAAAACATTCCGGATGTAGATGGATGCAGGTGACTCAGGATCATGCATTTTGTGATTCTTAGGTGGAAGCCTATGTTCAGCAGTGGACTTATGAAGGACTGTAATGATGATACCTACCTACCTATATACCACATAATAAGTCTATTATGGTAAACATAAAAATATAGATAAAATCAAACTTTTATTGAAGTGAAACTTCTTTAACGAGGTGTTGGAAAAATTAAGTAAGGTATTAAATTTTTTAATGAAACTACCGTGAGCCGTGGTAGCTCAGATGGTTAGCGCTCGATGTTAGCTTCACAGTACTCGAGCAACCCGGGTCCGATCTCCGCCGGCACCAATGATATTGTTAATTGCAATTTTAAGTGCTGATTTACCTTGATTTGCTCGGCGGTGAAGAAAAACATCGTTAAAAACCCACATGTCTGAGAAATAAGAAAAAAAATATTTTCGAAGGCATGTGAATTTCGCCAAGACGCATTGGGGCAGCGCGGCGGACATTTCCTTGACCTAAAACCCTCTAAGAAATGAGAGGAGGCCTGTGCCCAGCATTGGGACGTAAATAGGCTGCAAGTTTACTTTTTTATGCTTCATCTTTACATATTTTGATATATAATCGATACCCCACTATATCAAAACTTCGACTATATTCATGATGTTGTCATCTGATTAACATTGGAGTCGGTTGTACAAATTTTTTAGTTTTGCCGCTTGTTATTAAGTGTTGATTTATTCTTACGTTATGCAAATAATAAATTAAAGAACATATTATTCAGCATTTCATTAAAGAGAACATATATTTGAATTTGTCAAAAGTAAGGTATTAAATTTTTTCACAAATGTTTCATTAGCATAATTACGCGATCAAAGCATGTTACAATGCTGTCTGCGACTACATTTATACCAACAATGATTTGGTTTTTTTACATAAAAATATTTGAAGATACGCGGTCATAATAAAACTTTAAATACACCTAAAATGTAATAAAACATTTTATTTTGTGCATAACAATAAAGAAAGAGAGTTTGTGAACTGTCAAACCGGCGGTTCGAATGAGTCGCATTTATTATTAATAATAATAATAATAATCTTTATTTCGGACCAAAATTAATCCATAGTAGTGTTAGTAACAATTGACTTATAAACTAGTGTTAGTAAACATTGAAGTATGTACAAACTTTTTCAAAATCTGAGAATTATAGTTCTCCGCTACTGTTTTCAAAATGCTGTTGTGACTATCTCTCACCCTTCTAAGCAGCGAAGCTGTCTTCTTACGTATTATCGCATGAAAGCCGTCCGTGCGAGCATACGCAAACATCTCCGACGCACTACAGTATCGAGGCAGTCCCAACAACATTCTGAAAGCATTATTATATTGAACACGCAGGGCATCCAGCGACCTTTTAGTGTAAAAATAAATAAAATAATAAATTAAATAGGGTAATTTTAACTAGGTCAGTACATCGAGCAAATCTACGGGCCAGCATGTTACTCCTGACCGCTAGAGCCCTGCATTCCCTTTCAATATCTACATTGTCTTTCAGGTCATCGGCAAAAAAATGGCCAAGATATTTAAAAGACGTCACTTTTTTAATTTTTGACCCATTCAATAACAGGTCAGGTTCATCAGTCCTAGGCTTGCTTCTGACCCCAAAGACAATGTACTCACATTTTTTGACATTATATACCAAACCATGCGACTCAGCACTACACACACCTTCAATAACTCTCTTACTGCCCTCACCGACGGTCCCAGCAGCACCATGTCATCTGCATAGCTGATGTTGTTAATACTAACCCCACCAACACTGCATCCGACACGCTTGCTGCTGAGCTCGCCTATGAGAGCATCTATATATAGGTTGAATAATCTGGGAGACGTTAGACCCCCCTGCCTTACCCCGCATTCCAACCTATACGGTTCACTAAGAGTATCGTCCCATATCACATGATTTATTTGTTTACTGTACCAATATTTGAGCAGACCACATATCTCTGACGGTACACCCCTGTCCTCCACCTTCCTCCAGAGCACGTCATATGAGACGAGATCAAATGCCCTGGAAAGTTCAAGGAAACAGGCATATATCGGGGTACCCCGATCTACGTAATATCGAACAGTGTGCTTCAGACTTAAAATAGCACTTTCTGTTGATAGTCCTGGTCTAAACCCGAACTGTGTGTCATGCAGTTGAATGTGGTCACTTAAGATGGTATCAAGCACACCGTCCAACACCTTTGCTATGATAGTCGCTAAGGAAATAGGACGATAGTTACCCTTGTCAGAGATGTCTCCCGTCTTGTTCTTCACAATGGGAACTACTATTGTCTTCATCAGCTTTGTAGGTAAGTAAGAGTGACTAATACACATTGTGTAGAACATTGACAGGACTCGCGGCAGGTGAAATCCAGCGTGCTTCAGGTGCTCAATGCTAAGCCCGTCGTGTCCTGGAGACTTACCTCGGCTCATACCTGTTATGATACTGCGTATCTGTTTAGCAGAAATATGCACAAGAGGTTCCTCTCCCCCACAAGCGGTCCCAGCACTACCCACCTGTGTTGAGGGCCCAAGCGGAGATTGTACTTTAAAATGTTCCATGAACATATTTGCGATGTCACTGGGTTCACTAATTCCTTCCACGCTCGTAGCAAGACTAGGCTTAGTGTCCAACTTACTGGTCGACTTCCAGAAATTTTTAAAATCCCTATCTGCTCTTTTTTGAGCTAATCTATTCATTTTGATTTGTTCAGCATTCTTCTGACAAAATTTGAGTTTACTCTTAAAAATTTTTCGTGTTTCACTCATTTCATCATAAATAGGACCAGATAAGGGACGACCACTGAGTACCCAGGCCTTAAAACTACATCTGGCCTCATAGTGAGCGTCCTTTACATAGCTGTTCCACCCACATATCCGCTTACCCCGCCTTGGTCCCCCCTTTCATTTATTATTAATTTCATTTTGATAAATTACTTAATGAAGCAAAATAAGCAAAGACTGTCGCAATTTTATTACAAATTGATATTTTGGCAATTCTTAGTTCATATTTCAAGTGTTTTATTATAATATAGCTGTTCCCCGCGACTTCGCCCGCGTGTAATTTGGGGTTTTAATTATATTGCGTGGAACCCTAATCCTTTTTCTCAAATATAAGTAGCCTAAGTTACTCCTTAGAATATTAGCTGTCTGTTAGGGAAAGTCCAGTCGAAATCGGTCCAGCCATTTCGGAGATTAGCCGTAGCCGGAACAAACAGACAGACAGACCGACAGACAGACAGACAAACATTTTAAAAATTGTGTTTTTGTTATAAGTACCGTATATACATTCATATGCATTTAGTAAAAAGCTGTTATATAAACATTACAAACAGACACTTCAATTTTATTTATTTGTAAAGATGTATAGATTAGTTGGCCTGATAGTCAATGACAGAATTAAATTAGGAAAGTTCATGTAAAGCAGGCCATACACGCTAGGGTGTGCTTGACAGGTTTGCCTATACAGTTCAACTGTACATGTAAACTTGAGCTGAGAAGAGACCATACACGTAGCGGTAAACCTGTATAAACTCTCAGTTGAAACCACGGCACCGGCAACGGCGCTTGATCTCGACACAGTAGCGTTAATAGGTTTATTGTTTGTTTTATTAAAGAAAAGAAAATTTAAACAAAGATACCATCAACAATAGTGCAAAGCATGGTTACTGCAAAGAAAACAGTACTCTCATGACAAGTTATTGAAACAATTGAAAGGAGACAGTTTCTTTTTGTATGGAGAATGGGCCAACCACAAATTTTAGAGAACCTTAATGCAATGCATGTCGATTTATTTATTATAATCTATAGATTACAATAGTAATATTAGTTTTACCGTATCTAATGGGAATACTGAGTAATTAGCAAATAAAATATGTATCTCACTATAACCTAAAAGAAACTTAAAGCTATCTGCCGTGCCCCCGCTAAGTCGAGCAAAAAAGCGGCACGGCCGTACCATCCTTTCCTCGAAGTAGTTCTGGCTATTTTCGAAACCCCATAACTTCGTTTTGGATAAAACTAGATGCCTGTACTGCGCCGATACAGTCCCTGTATCGGCGAAACACTAACCCAGAGGGCCCAAAGTCAGGAGCGAGGAATGTATCTTTTTGTTTTGCAGAAATATGAAGAAACCTGGAGTAAAATGGAATTAAATTACCTACGGCAAAATATGAAATAAACATTATTGACACTTGAAATTTATATTTCATTACTTTTTCCTATTCTATTTTTATTTGGTGCGAGTAATAAGTAAGTCCAGTTTCTGCGGCACTTACTTCCCCTTTGCAAAGAAAAATGCTCTCGGCGTTTTCACTCCACGGTAGCCACCACTACTCTGTCCAATTATCAAGTAGTTATAAACTTTTGAAAACAGCCTTACTTTAAAAAGTTTCCGCGTAGTATGAGGCTCTTAATAGGCGCTTTTAAAAATGCTAGCGATTTAACTTAGAAAAATTTAAATGATCAATTATTTTAATATTAAAAATGTTATTCATTACTTGATGATAAATACTGCATTGATTTTTAGTCTGATGAGACTTCGCAGGTTGTTTGGAACTCAGTCAGATATATTCATAGATATCTACAGGGATACTATTGTAATAAAATTTACGGCTTCACTCAAGATTGCAGCAACTCAGCAATCAACAGTTTTTTAAACCGGAACATGTACGGTTGCGGACTAATTTGAAGGATTAATATATGATCTTTCATAAATATACTGGCCGCAGTCTTCTATGCTCTTCAAATTGGTATTAAAACAGTAGTAACGCTGTTGATTTTTGTGCCAGGAATGAGTAAATAATTTGTACACCCAGAGAAATTACTAACTAGAAAACGAGTTCAAAGAGCTATTTTCCGAAGTCAGTTACTAACTTTTATTTTTTATCATTGAGTATATTTCAGTATGTAATAAGTTTGAAGTGACAATGAGTCCCCCAATATAGATTCGAGTTTAGCGCATGTTTAAAGATAGGAGTCGTGCATGATAAACGACGTGTTAACGATAAGAACTGACTTATAAAAGTTAAAGAACGGTAATCACATGTGAGCTGATACGTGAGCTGCATGCTCAAGACTCATGAATTCAACGTTCCGAAAAAGAAAAAGGTCGTAACAATGGTTACAACAGTTCTATACTATAAATACCAAAGTTTCACAGAATACCAGCGTAAAATAGCAGATAACACTGCTGTGTTTCGTATGGTGGGTGTAGAGAATCGAAGACCCTTTTTACTGGAAAAGAGGCATTCCATCTTAGTCCTCATAGATGATAAAGCATCTGCATTTTGAGGCTTTATTGAGGATAGATGTAGATGTCTATGGATCACAGCAATCACTTACCATCAGATGGACTGTGTGCGCGTTTGTCATCCTACCCTATAAAAAAAACTTTTTGCTCCCATAATTTAATCAAAACTGTGAGATCTTTTTCCTTCAACGTTCATCAATCAACTCTGTCACGGGCTTACAAAATCATTTAAATATAATGACGTGAAATTCTACATCAACAATAAAATGGCGACAGCTTTGTCTACGGAGTCCAATCCAATCTATTTATTTAGAATATAAAAGATTTTTAGTATAGATGTGGTCACTATAAGATGTTGTTAGGTTAGGTAATTACGTAATAACTTAAGACAGAAGGACCCTTAAGTAGGGACTGAATAAATTAACCGACTTGGTATTAAATGGATCTCACAACTTTTACGGGTAGAAGAATTGAGTTGCGAGACTTCGTTTTTTTACAAGTTATGTTTTTGATAGCAGACCTAAGTTTTTATTGTAACCATTTAGACGATATTCTAGTTGTTTTGCTTGTTATATTGCTTAGTCCACCCAAAAGGTAGAAAGTTTAGCTTTAAACCGGCTTCATAAAGTAAATAGAATAAAATAATTTTTATACTATATTGCTTTTGCATTCGTGGCTTTCATTTTTCGACATACTACGCATTACACTTTGCATTGAAGCTATATTGTATTATAATTTAAAAAAAATATTTCAAAGGCGACAGAAAACAGAAATCGGAAACCTTTATGTTGTAAAAGTGTCCCGCGACTAGTACCGCTGGTTGCTGGTTCTTTTCTCGCGTAAAGGCTTATTAAAGTCATTCAGCGAGGAAATGCAGCCTGCATTCTTGGCACCATACCGCAAAGAATAGGATTCAATGATAATTTTAGTTTATTTTTTTTAGTAATTATTATGAACTATGTATGTAATTATGCTATGTTAATATTGTCAAGTGTATTATTAGTTATTATTGGGTAATATTGGTAATTCATTAGATGTTAGGACTCTATATCGGCCAAAATGTTTGACAGCAAATAATAGTATAAGTAGTATGTTTAGATAGTACTGAGAGTGCACTCAACACCTCCGTGGCTCACTTAACACTAATGTGCGGAGCTGTTTGTATTGCTAACAAATAATTGTTACGGATCTGTATGTTTGATCTGGAATTTATGTTTGCAAATTGCCCCCATGATACAAGAGAAAATCCTAGTTTGGGGGTATAGTTTAAAAAAAGACAGCAGTGCACATATACTTTTCGGGCTTAAAATAAAGACCGCAAGTCTAATTCAAAATTTACAGATTTATCACAATATGTCTAGATGAAGAGAATTTATCATACCGAAACTCTGATTTCCAAGAAATAAAATAACAACACTCAGAAGCTAATCAGGAATTAGGGTAAAAAATGAAGGAAAGTACAAAAAATTAGGGTAGAACTGTAATCTCCCACTTGTTCTAGCAGTATAAAGTATCGCGAGCAAGTTGATCATCCGTGCTCACACTTTTATTATTTTTAACAATTAACTTCCAGAATAATTTCTAATAGTAAATAAAGTGTGTTTCCGAGTAATATTCTTTTATTTAAATAATTTTGAGAATGTTTCTAACATCAGAAGTGGAATAAATTCCTGTTATCGTCCACATAAGATAGTCGAATTGTTTGAGGGTTATTACGTTTGTGAAAGAATATAATGCGCCTCGCATTGATGGCTTTGTTTTATGTTAAATGTGGTAAATAAATTTGCGCTTCAATTTACGACATTAAAGTACCACTAAAGTGTAGAGTAAAAGTTTAAACTGATATGTTTTGAGCCAAAAGTTAAATATTTTTGTTCGATTAATATTAAAGGTACCCGCACGTACTTTAGTTATTCCTTAACGTACCCAAGTATGTTAACAAATGTTGAAAGAAATATTGAAAAAGATAAATAAATTTTGCATTTAGTGGAAATTTAATGTTCTCGAGTTTTATGTTATCATTTAATAGTTCATGCGAGATATTAATTTGTGTGACTTGGCACTCACAAACCAATGTCACACATATTGCAAAAAACGGCAACTATGTAGAAAGTCGGATCTCACCACATAAAAAAGGTACGCATTGAAAAAGAAAAGATCTCACCACATATTCCAAAAGGGAGAAGGCAAATCTCAAAGGCACATTTCAAACTTCAAAATTTTAAACTATGTACCAAAAAAATGTTCAACTTTAACGTGCTATCAATTGAAACAATAAGTAGTCTTTTGTGTTCTAATGTGTTGATAGTGTTACAGTTTTCTCCGAATATTACGTAGTCGACAAAATTGGGGTCAATGTAGAAAGGTTCGTGCAAATCGCTACAACAATGAGGAAGATCTCTTGACGTCAGACATGGTCAGGTGCAGCCGTGCCTTTGAGAGTTGCCTTCTCCCTTTTGGAATATGTGGTGAGATCTTTTCTTTTTCAATGCGTACCTTTTTTATGTGGTGAGATCCGACTTTCTACATAGTTGCCGTTTTTGCAATGTGTGTGACATTGGTTTGTGAGTGCCAAGTCACACAATTGCTGTTTCTTATGACAATGTGTTGTGAACTTTGGTAGTCCGGAATTTTATGGTACGCAATACATTTATCCTCATTTGTTTTAATTTTATAATCTGCAAAGCCGATTTTTTTTCATGCACCTGAAAGCAATAAGTATCTATCTTTTTACATTTATGCCAATCTTAAATTCCTTCGGATACCTATTTAGCGAGACTTGTGTTGGGTGACTTCAGTGCACTTTTGTGCATCTGACGTAGTCTTTTACATGTCTTTTACTTTTACTGTTATGTATTTAAATTTTACATTAAAACTACTTAGAGTAAATGGAATATGAAAAATATTTCAGGTACTAATTAACGCTAACTTTGTGCTTAAGTCAACAGCTACTGAGAGGTATGCAATCTTGGTTCATATGCCTACAGTGTTGAAGTCTGGCGATACGCTAACTTGGTGTGTATTCCATCGTCTATTGGGCTGGGTGAAAGTGCTAGTCCATGTGGTACTAGTCACTTAGGCGTTCCTCGCTAGGCGTTTGTCACTACACCTTAGTGTTTATCACTTTAAAACCTAGCAGTTTCAAGCTTATTGCATAGCGGGAGAAAGACGATAAGACAGCTCGCTTGCGTGATTGCGTCAAGACGGCTCGCTGGTGCAAGTGCACCGAAGCGGCTCGCTAGCGCAAGTGCATCACGGCCGCTTTTTGGTGCTGGTGGAGCATGACGGATAGCTGGTACAAGTGCTGCACGAATGCTGCGCGACTGCTCGCTGGCGCGAGTGCAGCGCGAGTCCCGCACTACAGCTTGCTGGCACGAGTGTAGGGCGACGGCTCGCTGGCGAGAACGCATCTTAGCCGCTTGCTGGAGCGCGTTTACCTGGCTGGCCTGTCTTCAGTATATTATAGCACGATCTGTGCCGTGTGCGCAGTATTCCTCAAATAAGATTATGTTATCTGTGACGTGCATGAAGCTCTAGTATGAAGCGTTGTAAGCGTATCAGTAACGTTACTTTAGCCTTCACACGAGGACGTATTAGTTGTCAGGAGAGGCCAAGTTAGGTATGAGGGTAAAAAACGAAGGAAAGTACGAAGAACTGAGGGTAGAACTGTAATATTCCACTCATTCTAGCAGTAAAAAGTATCGCACAGGCAACTAAGAGGGATCCGTCGGTATTCTACGAGTTTCACTATCGTTAAACAAGTGAGACAAGTGTCGTAGTTCTGTTCGTTTTCGTCGGGAATTAATTACGTAAGCTGCACACTTCTCAATTTTGCATGATAAGAGCGCTTAAAAATCCGCGCCCACTATATTTCGCGGCAAATTACTAACGATTTTGGATGACGCATCCTGTGGGACGCCATAACAGTGCGGACTTTTCTATCCAGACCGTTCAGTTCAGTCTGAGTTTACCTAAGTATGCCGAAGTCACACATGAGAACAGACATGATTCAACCATTATATGCGTGTATCTCATTAAACGCCTGACAAAAGACTGTTAAGTACTTTTGTCAAGCGTGCACAAAACACATCGAAAACTGACTGTTTCATGTCCGCCTCATTTCTCATTTCTCGGTATATTTTAGCCTCGGATAAGACCCTTATGATGATGGGTATAGATAAGTCTATGCTCTTAGAAAAGCATCCCTACCCCCTTTCGAGATGGAGGGCCGCACACTTCTCCGTCCCCAGGGTCAATCTAATAGAATTGCTAAAATCACAAGTGATGTTTAGCAATTCCATAAGATGGGAGTGACTGAAGACGAATACTTGAAATCATCCATATAGAAAATGTGGATCAGTTTGGATCTTCTTCCCGAAGCTGAAATCCCCTCCCGGAAACCTCCAGTAAGGTACTGAGGGGGTTTAGAGAGAGGCAGAACCATATTGGATTGAAACAATCACCCTGTAAGAATCCCCATCTTATCCTTATGTGGTTCTCCGTAGCTATCATCCGCTCGCCTAGATGACAAAGGATCGTACTTCACTGCCCCATACGCTGCCTGAGGAAGTCTCTAACTGTAAAGTTAACCTTGTACAGCTCGATCACCCTCTTAAGTCATGTATCAGGCACCGAGTCGAATACCTTTTTGTAGTCTAAGCAGGTAGCGGAGAGTTTCTAACGGTTGCGTTTAACCATCTTGCCAATGATCGCGTAAATGAGGAGTGGTTCTTTGGTTTCACGGCCACCGCCCCGAAAACAGTTTGGTCGAGAGCCTCTTGAAACCGTCCGGCGAGCACAGCGTTGCACACCACGAACCCCTTCGGCGAGTAGTAATGCAGTCTGTCGAGCCCCGGGCTTTTCCAGTTTGAGGTCCTTCGGACCATCTCAGCTATGAAATCAAATGATATGTAATGAAGATTTATTTGCTTTGAAAAAGGGGTACATTTAGGTGGTTATTACGAGTTATTATTATGTATAGAGTGTAGTTCAGCTCTTTCAGCCATCTATAATAGCATGCAAATACATTTTCTATAATTACGAGTAAATGTATTATATTACAGTATAAAACTTATTAAAATAGTTATCATCGTGTCATTGTTTACAAATTGGCAATACCAATACATACAAATTTAAATATAATTAAGATTAAAATTTAATTAAAAATATATAACTACTTTTGTGGTCACATCATGTCTAATTTAGGGTCATTCACATTATAAAAACAATGTTCATTTAGCCACCTGTAAAAGGCGCCTTTAAATTTATTAATGGGTAAGTCTTTTATATTTTGGGGTATTTTATTAAAAATGAGAATACACATCCAGAAGCAATTTTTTTTTAGATCACTCTTGGGTATAATTTTTTTTTTTATAGGATGAGGGTGACAAACGAGCACACAGTCCACCTGATGGTAAGTGGTTGCTGCGGTCCATAGACATCTACATCTATCCTCGTTTGCGAATCAAAATGCAGATGCGTTGTCACCCGTGAGGACTAAGATGGAATGCCTCATTTCCAGTAAAAAAGGGCCTCCGGCCACCTGCACTCACCAAGCGAAACGCAGAGGTAAGCCTCTACTTCACGCTGGTATTCTGTGAGGTCGTGGTACCACCCCGGTTCGAGCCGGCCCATCCGTGCGACAGCAAAAGCTGCCGCCTGGCTCTACCACTGTTTAAAATTTTAAATTTCAGCAGCAAGTATATTGCCATTTCTGGTATTTCGTGTGTATATCTCTTTCGCTTGTCTAAAATAATACATGTTTTGTTTTACAAACTTTACTATTTCAAAAATGTACAGGCATGGGAGGGGTAGTATTTTCAGAGATATAAATAACGGCCTGCAAGGCTCATCAGGTGCAGTTTCACATATTGCTCTAATACATTTTTTTGGGAAATGAATGCCTTTGTTGCATCAGTGCTATTTCCCCATATAATGAGTCCGTATCGCAAAACAGATTCCACATAGGCAAAGTACGCAGTAAGTGCTGTGTTTTTTGTGGCTACTTTGCGTAGTTTGTAAAGTGCGTACGAAAATCTATTTTTTTTTACAAACATTTTCAACTTGACTTTTCCAATTTAATTTTGATTTATCCATATACCTAGGAATTTTGTCATATTTGTAATTTTTAGGTTTTGTCCTTCAAAATTAATGTTCATTGTCTGGTATAATATGTCATTGAAATTTATAAAATAAATTTTGGCTAGATTTATAATTAGATTATTATTTTTAAGCCACTATTATTATTTTTACTGTACTTTTAATGTCATTTATATAGTCTTTTAGAGATTGTTTACCATCTGTTTTCACTATTATAGATATGTCGTCAGCGAAAAAAATCCATTTGTGTTTAGTTACATCCGGAAGGTTATTTATATAGACTAAGAACAACAGGTATAATATGTCATCCGGCGTTATGATGACGGGGTCCATGGGCGTAACATTTGCACACTGACTAGCCACAACTTACGCCCAAGGGCCCACGCTGTGATTTACGGGCTCTGACCACAGGCCGCGCCAGAATGCGACAGTGTTGGCCTGGGTCGGTTCTGGGCCCGTTCCACGTACCATTGTCCGATGTCCAATAGTTTATAGAGGCTTTTTAGATTACTCTGGAAGAGACTATTCTGGTTGAATCGTGTCGACCTCCCGATATATCGCCGAATCCGCTTTCCCCAAGCAGCGATGCTCTGTTTCAGGTCGTCTATGCGCTCCGTCAGTTTTTGCGTTTATCTGGCTGGGACAATCAAATATTTGTCCCAGCTAATGCCATTCTGACGGTGCGCACAATTCTCTGCCTATTATTGCTAGAACTAAAGCTTATCCGTCTGCCGATGAGGACCCTTGCCATTGCGATACGTTCCTCAACCCTTCTTCTCCAGACTGGGATAGCGCTACTTTTCCCAGTAGCACGTCTAGACGTGGGAAGTTTAGTACCAACGATGCGGCAAACTGCTAAAGTGGCGCCAAAGAGTATTGAGTCCGTATCGCAAAAGTCCAGGCTGGTTTCCAAGTAGGTTGTCAGCAATGGGCTGAAGGCCTTCACGACATCCCGATTCCGCTTGCTTAGGATTATGCGCTGGAGTCTCGGTTGATTTTTGAGAGGCGAACAGCGCGTTTCCACAATCGTCTCTTCCAATTTACTGCTCGTCTGCTCTAGTTCGTGAGTGGGCATTCCATCATCGTCTAAACCAACGAAAGTGGGAAGATCCATGGCGGCTTCCATATATCGCTGCTGGTATGTGGCCTTAAAAACCGCATCCCCAGCTAGTATGTGGCCTTAGGAGTCGCATTGACAATTATTATTATTATTTTGGGGTATCTATAAAGTTTTCTCATCTGGTTAGGTAATATAAATATATAATTGTAAATAAACATGGTAAACGTACATAAATATCAATAAAATAAAATAAATACATAAAAATACATAAATATATTAAAACCCAACCAGATGGAAGCCCTCGGCAGAGGAGACCAGACGACCGAGGGTAAGGGGGAAAGGGAAAGAAATCGGCGGACGATGCGGGCGGTATCGAGGAGCACCGCCTTCTGCATTTGAGCTTGGAGCGGTCCGTCACGGAGTCCCAGTCGCCTCAGATGACCCTGAGGCTGACTGGAATTAACCCATTCGCAGAGACGACTACAGGTATAATTTCGGCCGGCAATTCACCCCACATGTCGGTCACCTCGTGAGCCAGGTCCAGATATTTAGTCAGCTTATCTGTTTCGGCTTTCACGAGGTTCTCGTCATGAGGAATGGTAATGTCGACCAAAAATATCCTTGACTGTGCCTGGTCCATCAGCACAATATCAGGCTTATTCGCAAGAATAGTCCTGTCTCTGATGATGGCCCGGTCCCAGTAGAGCCTGGCGCGGTCATTTGCGAGCACGGCTTCCGGCAAGTACTTATAATATGGCAGTTTCCGATCCACGAGACCATATTTCAGAGCGAGCTCCTGGTGTAGAATCCTGGCTACTAGGTTGTGCCTATGCAAAGACTCAGAGTTAGAAAGCGCCGAACAACCGGAGATGACATGCCTAAGTGACTCAACGGGATGGCAACATGCTCGACAGACGTCAACGGTGCCATCCTTTAGGATGTATCTCCGATAATTGTTGGTCTTAATAACCTGATCCTGTATCGCAGAGACAAAACCCTCGGTTTCCCCAAAGAGGTCACCGAAACGTAGCCAGTGGATGGAGGCGACTGTGTCTACGAAAGGCTCATGTAGAGCCTTGTAGAACTTCCCGTGGAGCTCCTTCTCCTTCCATACGGTCTCTCTGTCGGAAATGCTCTGTACTGCCGGGTCTTGCCATTGCTCGTTGGCTTAGGATAGAGGGGTAAGTCCTTTATCACAGGAAATAACGTCCCTATAGTATGGATCATCCGCTCTCGTCAGAAAGTAATTACGGAGGCTGCATACTTTGCGATTTTGCATGGTGAGCGCGCTTAAAAAGCCGCGCCCACCATGTTTCCGCGGCAAGTACAGCCTCATTACTGACGATCTCGGGTGATGCATCCTGTGGGACGTCATTATAGTGCGGACTTTTCACGTTTAAAGACGTGCTGGTATTTGCTTAGCAGGCGGTGCTGTATGGTTGGTATCTTCGTGATGGTACGCGGGTTGGACGATATGTAAGATTGGTAAACGGAAACGAAACGCGTGGAGGAACAAATTATTTGTCAGCTTGCCAGTTTTTTATAACGCTCAATTTTTCAAAAGTCAACTCTTATATAATATTTTCTTAGCATTTTAAATATAAATGCAATGTGACTGAAATAAAATATAACATAAAGTGCCAGGACAAAGGAAAATTAATTGATCATTTTTTATAGATATTAATTCATTGTTTCAATATTTCAAGAAGAAAATCTATGTAAATGAAGCAAGAGTATTAAATAGAAATATTAGAGCTAGAAAAATTCTAAGACTTCTGTTGAAAGGTAGTATAACCTCCTCGTCGAAAACATAATGTTATGTCAATTATACTAAACTGTGACATTTTATGTGCTAGGGGGTTAAGCCAAACGGCCTCCTAAAACTAAAGATTATGCCTTTGATTAAGGTTTTAATTTTTCATTTAGATATTATTTATTTACGTTTCGAATAATTTAAAGGTTTGTTATAAAAATATAGCATTATTTTGTATTATTTTGTCAGTAGGGGGTGTAGTGTAACTCCCACAATAATATATATTTGTATTAAGTGTACAATAAGAATCAGTATAATTAAAGATTTAATATGAACAATACATATCCTGCAATAACACATTTGCTACTTTACATCGTCCTCACGTACCCCATCCATTCATTCTCGAACAGATATTGTCTGCAGTCTTCAGATCCTGCAAGCCATCTAACAACAAGGTTCATCGCAGCACTGGAATAATGATTACTGTTCCTTCAAGTTTTTTTTTTGGAATAGGGGGCAAACGAGCATGCGGCTCACCTGATGGTAAGTGACTACCGCCGCCCATGAACAACCGCAACACCAGGGGAATTGCAGATGCGTTGCCGGCCTTTTAGAAAGGGGTAAGCTCTTTTCTTGAAGGTCCCAAGTCGTATCGGTCCGGGAAATTCGCTGGTAGTAATTGATTCCACAAAGAAGTTGTGCGAGGGAGAAAACATCTTCTAAATCGCACAGTGGTGGACCGCCAATCATCCAGATGGTATGGATGGTAACGCGCGTTGATGTTGATTGATGCCAAAAAAAAACATGTCTATTTATAATACTGTCAGGAATTAAAAAGACATTTTCAATAATAAGAGATAAGACATTAAAGATCCTTCAATGTCATTCAACTATATTTCCATATTTTTGTCAGAATTTTGTTATCTATGCCTATATGTTAAATAAATAGGAAATTATTATAAAATATACACGATTAATTAGCTCCAAATGATCAAATACAAAAATAGTAATTACGGATTTACATCAGCAATATTTGACTATTTAAAATTGTCTAACTTTTTATTTTAACTGGTTTCATGTAGGAGAAAAATATATAGTTTTTTCATGACAAAATATTATTCCTTTCTGCAGAGTTAACAACACAGCAGTATATGCATAATAGAAAAATCTGATTCCGTCGCAGGATATGGTCCAAAGTTATATAATCCATATGATTTTTATATAATATTGTAATTACTCAATTTACATAATATATAATCAGTCTTATGGAACAGTGAATGTATTAACAAAATCTCATATGATTTAGAGAATATAGCTCCTTAAGGCGATTTGTCTGGCAGTTTGGAGTTTATCAGCTTTATTACAGTCCTGTTGTGCAAATGGATCACCAGTTTCCTTGCTGATCGGAGCATCAAGGCCGTAGTAGACGGTGCATGCTCTGATTTTAAGCCTATCAAAGCTGGTGTTCCACAAGGCTGCGTGCTATCACCAACGCTGTTTCTCCTGCATATCAATGATATGTTGCTAATTGGCAGCATTCATTGCTATGCGGACGACAGCACTGGTGATGCCTTATATACCGGCCGTGCCAATATTTCTCGGGAAAACGTCGCCGAGTACCGGGACAAACTTGTGTCTGAAGTCGAGTCTTTGCTTAACAAAGTCTCGGATTGGGGGCGACTAAATCTAGTCCAGTTCAATCCCCAGAAGACACAAGTTTGCGCGTTTACCGCTAAAAAGAACCCCTTTGTCGTATCTCCTCAGTTTCAAGGCACTCCCCTTACTGCCTCAGCCAGTATCGGAATCCTTGGCGTCGACATATCGAATAGTGTGCAGTTTCGTGGTAACTTAGAAGGGAAGGCCAAATTGGCCTCTAAAAAGCTTGGCGTGCTCAGCAGAGCGAGACAGTATTTTATGCCGGCACATCGCTTGCAACTTTACAAAGCACAAGTTCGGCCCCACAAGGAATACTGTTCTCATCTCTGGGCCGGGGCACCCCAGTGCCAGCTCCTTTCACTTGACCGCATCCAGCGCAGAGCGGTTCGAATCGTCGACGTTCGAGTTCTTTCTGATCGGCTCGATACACTGGCACTGCGTAGAGATGTTGCATCTCTTTGCGTATTTTATCGCATCTATCACGGGGAGTGCTCTGAGGAATTGTTTGGACTAATTCCAGCCGCTCAATTTCATCATCGCACATAGCGACAAAACGCGCGTTACCATCCATACCATCCGGATGATTGGCGGTCCACCACTGTGCGATTTAGAAGAAGTTTTCTCCCTCGCACAACTTCCTTGTGGAATCAGTTACTACCAGCGCATTTCCCGGACCGATACGACTTAGGACCTTCAAGAAAAGAGCTTACACCTTTCTAAAAGGCCGGCAACGCATCTGCAATTCCCCTGGTGTTGCGGTTGTTCATGGGCGGCGGTAGTCACTTACCATCAGGTGAGCCGCATGCTCGTTTGCCCCCTATTCCAAAAAAATGTTGGTGATAGCACGCAGCCTTGTGGAACACCAGCTTTGATAGGCTTAAAATCAGAGCATGCACCGTCTACTACGGCCTTGATGCTCCGATCAGCAAGGAAACTGGTGATCCATTTGCACAACAGGACTGTAATAAAGCTGATAAACTCCAAACTGCCAGACAAATCGCCTTAAGGAGCTATATTCTCTAAATCCCACATACTAGCTGGGGATGCGGTTTTTAAGGCCACATACCAGCAGCGATATATGGAAGCCGCCATGGATCTTCCCACTTTCGTTGGTTTAGACGATGATGGAATGCCCACTCACGAACTAGAGCAGACGAGCAGTAAATTGGAAGAGACGATTGTGGAAACGCGCTGTTCGCCTCTCAAAAATCAACCGAGACTCCAGCGCATAATCCTAAGCAAGCGGAATCGGGATGTCGTGAAGGCCTTCAGCCCATTGCTGACAACCTACTTGGAAACCAGCCTGGACTTTTGCGATACGGACTCAATACTCTTTGGCGCCACTTTAGCAGTTTGCCGCATCGTTGGTACTAAACTTCCCACGTCTAGACGTGCTACTGGGAAAAGTAGCGCTATCCCAGTCTGGAGAAGAAGGGTTGAGGAACGTATCGCAATGGCAAGGATCCTCATCGGCAGACGGATAAGCTTTAGTTCTAGCAATAATAGGCAGAGAATTGTGCGCACCGTCAGAATGGCATTAGCTGGGACAAATATTTGATTGTCCCAGCCAGATATAACGCAAAAATTGACGGAGCGCATAGACGACCTGAAACAGAGCATCGCTGCTTGGGGAAAGCGGATTCGGCGATATATCGGGAGATCGACACGATTCAACCAGAATAGTCTCTTCCAGAGTAATCTAAAAAGCCTCTATAAACTATTGGACATCGGACAATGGTACGTGGAACGGGCCCAAAACCGACCCAGGCCAACACTGTCGCATTCTGACGCGGCCTGTGGTCAGAGCCCGTAAATCACAGCGTGGGCCCTTGGGCGGAAGTTGTGGCTAGTCAGTGTGCAAATGTTACGCCCATGGACCCCGTCATCATAACGCCGGATGACATATTATACCTGTTGTTCTTAGTCTATATAAATAACCTTCCGGATGTAACTAAACACAAATGCATTTTTTTCGCTGACGACATATCTATAATAGTGAAAACAGATGGTAAACAATTTCTAAAAGACTATATAAATGACATTAAAAGTACAGTAAAATTAATAATAGTGGCTTAAAAATAATAATCTTATTATAAATCTTGCCAAAAACACTTAGGTGTAGTGACAAACGCCTAGCGAGGAACGCCTAAGTGACTAGTACTACATGGACTAGCACTTTCACCCAGCCCAATAGACGATGGAATACACACCAAGTTAGCGTATCGCCCAGACTTCAACACTGTAGGCATATAAACCATGATTGCATACCTCTCAGTAGCTGTTGACTTAAGCACAAAGTTAGCGTTAATTAGTACCTGAAATATTTTTTATATTCCATTTACTCTAAGTAGTTTTAATGTAAAATTTTAAATACATAACAGTAAAAGTAAAAGACATGGAAACGACTACGTCAGATGCACAAAAGTGCACTGAAGTCACCCAACACAAGTCTCGCTAAATAGGTATCTGAAGAAATTTAAGATTGGAATAAATGTAAAAAGATAGATAATTATTGCTTTCAGGTGCATGAAAAAAAATCGGCTTTGCAGATTATAAAATTAAAACAAATGAGGATAAATATATTGCGTACCATAAAATTCCGGAGTTCCAAAGTTCACCACACATTGTCATAAGAAACATCAATTGTGTGACTTGGCACTCACAAATTAATGTCATACACATTGCGAAAACGGCAACTATGACGAAAGAAAGACGGATCTCACCACATAAAAAAGGTACGCATTGAAAAAGAAAAGATCTCACCACATATTCCAAAAGGGAGAAGGCAACTCTCAAAGGCTCGGCTGCACCTGACCATGTCTGACGTCACGAGATCTTCCTCATTGTAGTAGCGATTTCCACGAACCTCTCGATATCGACCCCAATTTTGTCGACTACGTAATCTTCGGAGAAAACTGTAACACTATCAACACATTAGAATACAAAATACCACTTATTGCTTTATATTTTATATTTATATATATACTCTTTAAAATCAGAGTGATAAAGTAGCCGTTTATTAGTGATGATAATTGCTTCGAAGATAAAAAGGGGTTTGTAGAGTTTTTGTACAGGCGTTGGATAAAAAGTAAAGTTATATATAACAACGGTAAAACTTACAACAACAATCTCAACTTCACATTTTTTTTTTACACTAAATCACTTTCTTTAGGCTACGCCATTGAGTTTATGCTTATATTCTATATTATTTTTAGTAGTACCTCCAAATTTCATATACTTTATATTATTATACATTATTATCATTTCAGACCTGACACCAGATTGTTTTACCTGATTGACCCGATCTTTTTATACTTTTTGTTGATACTGCCCTATATAAAACTTCTACATGGGACCTTATATTTTGGCCTTGCACTGATTATAATAATTACAAAATGTCCTATAATTAAACTTGTAGTTATAGCTACTGCAAGTTTAATTAAAGTATTTCATTTCTTCTTCTTTATTTCTGTATTTAAGTTGTATACGTGTAAACAGCTAAAATGACCTCATTATATGTGTATTACCAGAATGTTAGAGGGCTGAGATCTAAAACTGAAAATTTTTATCGTAATGTGGCGCTCAACAACTACGCCATTATTTCATTAACGGAGACGTGGTTACTTGGTGGCATATCTGATGCTGAGTTATTTGACGATCGCTACTACGTTTGGCGCCGCGACCATGATCTCAATAAAACAAAACAATCGCGGGGTGGTGGGGTTCTTATTGCTTTACACAAGAGAATAATCGCAAAAGGTGAACCTAAGTGGTATTCGGCGGCAGAAGATATTTGGGTTTCAATGAAACTAGAATGCCCTTACTCTAAACACCCCGTAAAACTCAATATTTGTACTGTTTGTCTATGCAATGAAAATATAGGCGCATGCTTCTTTGATCAAGTCTTCAATTTCTGTAATTCTCTTGAGTCAATAGTATCAGCTAATCCGAATGACAAATATTTAATTCTAGGTGATTTTAACATGAGCTCTATTACATGGTCCCATACACTAAGTGGTATCGAGGTTTATGGCGCCAGGGGCGAACATGTACAATATTTTATAGAAACTTTGAATTTTTGTGATCTTCAACAATTTAATACAGTTTATAATTCTTACAACCGAATACTCGACTTAGTTTTGTCGAATGACTATGTAAATGTAAATCATTGTCTAGATCCCTTAGTTTTGGAAGCCCAGCATCACAAGGCTTTGACAATTTCTGTTAACTTTGATGTCAATCCTCTGACTCGCAACAAATTGACCTCTTATTCTTACAATATAGACGACTATAACCAAATAAATTTAGAAATTAGTTCGGTGAACTGGGATGAACTTCTTAGTAGAGGCAATGTGGATGATGCTGTCGAACTGTTTTACGAGACAATATATAATATTCGTAACAAATATATTCCTTCTCTTATACAACGCAATAGCAAATACCCACCATGGTTTAATCGTGCTATTGTCAGATTAATCAAAGATAAGAATAAGTACCACAAGAAGTTCAAAATCTATGGAAATTTATATCATAAAATCACGTTTGAAATTTTGAGAAAAAGGATTAAACGGATCGAAAAGACACTTTACAATGAATATATTTGTCGCGTCGAAGATAGTTTAAAAAGTCATTCTAAATTATTTTGGTCGTATATATGAAACAAAAGTCGGGGTGCATCTTATCCCTCTCGTATGACTTATTCTGGTATAACATATAATTTAGAACAAGATATTTGCAATCTTTTTGCACAATATTTTCATTCTAATTACCTTCAACCAACTGCTTCAAAAAACTTAGCTCTGACCGCATGGTCAGTTTCCACGAGCTTGTCATTCATATCGTCCACTTCATTGCAATCTTCTAGGCACTGAAAACGGTTTCGTAGCTCGAGTTGAAAGGATTCGGGACTTTGGATTAGAGCAACGGGGGGGGGGGGGGAGCTTTGACGTCATTAGACATGACCTCTCTTACTTAACGCTTAGGTTTAGTGTGCCTCTCACCATTCTGGGATTGCTGCCGGTTTTCACCCTCGCGATCACTTTGACATCACTGAACAGTTGTCGTCTGGTCGTCATAATGAAGTCAATCTCATTTTTTGTCAAAATGTCGCGGCTCGACCAGGTCCACTTCCTATGGGGCCGCTTCTGGATGAAAGAGTTCATCATAAAAAGTCCCTCTTTCTTTATGAAGTCGGCCAGCTGCTGGCCCCTTGGGTTCCGTTGCCCTATTCTGAATTTCCCTACTTTCAGCTCACCGTTCTCTCTTGTGCCTAGTTTTGCGTTGAAGTCTTCCATTAACACCGTATAGTGGGTTTTGGAGGAATGCATGGCTCTAGAGATATCCTCTTACATTTCCTCCACCTCCTCATCGGGGTGTGCCGAAGTTAGTGCGTAAGCCTGTATCCTTCAGCGAACTGCGAAAAGCGACCTTCAGCGAATACCGTTTGGTAATCCTGAGTATAAGGTACGCAACCGTCGTCGACACACTCCCAATCTTTACAACGTTGTTAACGAGAGACTTGTAGACGATAAATTCGACACTTCTTTGGGACAGATGGTCGCCCTCCCGGTGATAGAACAAATTGTCGGTTTCGAGGATTACCGTGTTCTCCCCCTCTCTTCGAACTTCGGATAATCCTATGACGTTCCAGCGCAATTCGTCCATCTCTTTCTCCAGCTCCAGGATCATCTCGTCAGTCCTCAGGGTGTGTGCATTATAAATTGCCAGGTCCAGTCGTTGTAGGTGGCAACCGAACCTCCACCGGAGATTCTTAGCACCCCCTGCTCCGCCGTTACCATAGTCGCCACCGTAGATAGGAATAGCGGGGCTGCCGGGGACTGGGGGCCGACTCTTCGTTACTTTCAAGGGGGAGGGGGGTATAAGGGGTAGTGGGTATTCTTACCCGCCACTTTACGGGGACGTCCTCAGTTTAATTGATGCAATTCCGTCAGGCTCACTCGACTTGTGAATATCCAACGAGAGGAGTGTTTTGCGTACTGAGCACTGTGTGAATCGCACATCAGGTATAAAGCAATCACACTGCGGCATGAATACAGTTAAAACTATAGAAATGAGTTGGGGGGTGATTAGAACTTAAGGTCTAGTCTGTTTGAATAGCCTATCATGTAGAGGATGTTATGGGGGTTATGGTTGAATAGGGACAAAAAGTTCCCATTACACTCCTAGGTGGTCAAAATGGCCAAAAACCAAAAAAATCTTATTTCGGATATAACTCCGCCTTTGTCGGAGGTTCTTACACAGTCTTTACTTCCCGCATTGCTTAAATTTCAAATCTGAAATTAGTGAACACATCAAAAGCCAAATCAATAGCGATGATCCGTAAACTGCGTTCGCTTTGATGCCGACCCAATTTACTTTAAAACCTCGACTGCTCATTTTCGAATGCAAGCGACATCACGTTTCATAGTAGTATAATTAGCTTGGCTTCTTAATAGAGTTTTAGAACAAGAAATAAAAAAATCCGAACGTCCTTTTGGATAAATAAAAGGATTGGTTGTGCATTTTAGTTTACTTTTGGTCATTTTACGCTGATAACTTTGTGAAAATTGTTGACTGTATTTTTATTACTGTATTTATACTAAAAATCTTTCTTTTTTAATAAATTACGTTAAACTAGAATTATTCCCTGTATCGTGAAGGCGTTTTACGTACATAAATTACACATAGATAAAAAAGACATACTGAAAAAAAAAACAATTACGTGTAGATCATAGAATATATGACCATAGGTCATAGATTACACATCCCTAAAAATCTGACTAGGAGCGGCGATCTGTCAACCTTATCAGTTCCATTAGCTAGGTATTGGCGTCGAGTTTGGGCTTTGTGGACTTTCATGTAAGAAAAATTGCTGGTAGGTGGACCTGTCATGATTTCTTCAGAAAGTCATGACGATAACGGTATGTGGGTTCTTGTCTCTATAAAGGTTTTCTCGGTTTTGAGCCTTGTGTGATTGATATTTAGAGACGATGCTCCTACCATCGTACAACGGTATGACTTTAGTTCCTTGAAAGGGTTACAAAACCTTAGTGTGGGATACTACGTGCGTAGACTCTTTGGCGACCGCTAATCTCAGAGGTACATCGCTTAAAGCCGGGGTGGCGGCTGAGTTGGCTGAACTGAGTTTATATCTCTATATGTACATATATATGAGACTATATACAAATGTCTAGTAATTTGTTAGAGACTCTAAAAAATGACTAGACATTTGTGCAAATTGCTGCCTGTAAAGACTATCGGTCCGTGGGGTCCATGTGAAGTGAAGTTCCTAAAAGGAACTGTATCTCGTTGATACATGTGACAAGAAGGTATTTCTTTTATGATAATTGATAGAAAGAAGTTGTTATAAATTAATTTGCTTAATTCCGCGTAAAGAAAGAAAATGATGTGTCCTGCCCAGCTTTAAGGGAACCTCCTACCCTCCCCCAATGGCCAGCCTCCGCAAAGTCTACTTCTCCTGAGGATGCCTCGTGTAGAGGCGAAACACGTGTCGTATTTTCGAGAGTGGTATGTCATGCCTAGTGTGGTGGTGCTGGGGATGGTAGTGCTGGGATTGACGGCGACGGGAACCCCATTAGTTGTTTTATAGCTGAAACCTAAGTATTTATCGGGGAAACGCAGTCAACGTTTATAGCACTATAACAACGGGGTTTTTTTATCATAATAATACAATAAATACAAACACTCACGCCTGTCACCCAGAGGGGTAGGCAGAGACTACGGACTTCCATTTGGCGCGATACTGACACACTTTTCTCGCCTCCTTTACATCCATATATTTACGCATACACGCTCGTCGGTTAAGGATACTCCTAATCTGGCCCATTTTCAATGTATCGCCGATTTGGTCGATAAATCTTCGTCTAGGGCGTCCCTTCCCGACTTTGCCGTTCACTTCTGAAACATAAATTTGCTTTGTCACTCTTTCCTCGTTCATTCTTTCTACGTGACCAAACCACCGAAGCATTCCTTTTTCTTTTCACTACCATAAATATATATTATCATAAATATAGTAAAATAACATAATCATTAAATTAAAATTGTAATCAAAAATAAAACAAATATCATAATATCATTGTATTGTCTGCTATCTTCTCTAATCACTGTAGTGTAACACAGGCTCGGCACGCACTTAACTAAACACGTCCTCTCTCGCCCGAGGCTCTCGTGTAACTGACGCGGTGCGCTCGAGACTGTGACTTATATATAAATGTATGTTTGTGTATTTGTGCAAACACTACATCACTTTCTTATCAAGATTTTTTTTTGTATTTTGTCTCTATCCCTGATATCTGAATCTAAATGATTGTCTGTAATTTATTTCACCTATTGATGGAATTTTATCCCTACTTTTTCGTTGAAAAAAACAGTTCAGACGGTAACTTCCCGGTAACTGTAAGGAGGGGTGCTGTTATACATTAGAAGATACTCCCACAAACATTCTTTTAAATCCTTCCTCTCGATCTGGCTGATACGAAGACGTTTCAAAATATCTCTGTTTTGTCTTTCAACTTCGCCGATCATTTGAGGCCAATATGGTACAGTACTAAATAACTTAATGTTATATTCTTTGAAGAAAGATCGAAACTCTTCACCAATGAACTGCTTTCCATTGTCTGCGGTGATAGAAATAGGATAACCAAGTCTACTGAACATTTCTTTTACCATTTTAATAATCTGTAAGCTTGTGATGTTTTTCTAATTTTTTACTTCTTTGTATCGACTATAGTAGTCGACCACTACTAACAGATACTCATTACTTGGCAATGGTCCTATTAGATCCATTGTGACGTCTATCCATGAAGCTGCAGGCAACTCTCGTCTCTTTATTGGTGCAGGTGGGTTTGGCAAACCCACTAACGTACAAACTTTACAGGCCTTTACTAATTGTTCTACGTCTTTATCGATACGGGGCCACCATACCTTTGATCTCAAGCGTCCCTTCATTGCTACGATACCTGGATGACCCTCATATGCCGCATCTAATACACTCTTGAAGAGTTGCTGTGGTATTACAATTTTATTTCCACGAAGTAGAATGCTATCGTGGAAACAACTCGTTTTCAAAAAATTTGTAACTCTTAATTGAATCGTCTAAGTCGTTCTGATAGACACCTTTTTTCACTTTGTAAATCTCTTGGTCTTTTTCTAATTATGCTACAATGGTACTCATTGGTATAGCAACTGGTCTAGAATTTTCCACTATGTGGTACACATGCTGGTCTTTTCCTTTTGGTGGGTTATCAGGATAGTTACATAATCGTGACAAGGGATCAGCTATATTTGTTTTCCTGGCTTGTTTACAACCTTGAATGAATAAGACTGTAGCCTCAGTACCCACCGTTCAATCCTCGCACATGGTTTTGATTTAGACCCGAACAATATCTCTAGCGGCTTTTGGTCAGTGACTAAATCAATAGAGCTTCCAAATAAAAAAATATTAATGTTCGACCCCGCAAACGAATGCTAGTGCCTCTTTTTCCGTTTGGCTATACCTGCGCTCGCAGTCTGTCAAAGTTCGATTACCATAGGCAATAATTTTAGGGACATTTGTATCATTTTGTACAAGGACAGTAGTAGTGTATGCTATCACCTGTCTTGCATCTCTGACGTCATAATACCCTAAAATCTGTATTTCCGTGAGCATCCGGTTGAGTTTTTTGGAATGCTTTATCTTGTTCCCCAAACCATTGTTTTTTCAAGCTCTTCCTTTCGCTCATCTTCTGTCTAAGCAGGTGCTTCAGAAGTTCTGTCATGGCGGCCAAGTTAGGTATCCATTTGTTTATGTAGTTTAAGAGTCCTAAAAACTTTGGAGTTCTTCTATGGTCTTTGGAACCCTAAATTTCATAATGCTCTCAGTGTACTTGTTGAATGGTTTACTCCTTCATGTGTAAGCCTGTGTCCCAGAAAATTCACATCCTGCGTTTTATATATGCATTTATTGATATTCAGCACGGCGTTGTTCGTCGTCGTCATGTTTTTCTTCACTGTTCCCGAATACCAGGATATCATCAATAAAATTGACGACCCCTTCACAGTTTATCAGCATCCTTTCAATGATCTTCTGAAAAATCTCGGAAGCGCAGGTAATTCCTAGTATTATTCTTTTATATCTATATAATCTTTTAGGGGTTATAAAAGTCGTTGTGTCTGGATTCAGAGTGAATTTCCACTTGATGGAAGGCATTTTTTTATGTCTAATTTGTTAAAATAATTAGCTTTCTTCATTTTAGGCAAATATGGTCCATAGTAGGCAGGGGGTGGTTTTCTCGCAATATAGCGGCGTTCGTACATCTCATATCTACGGACAACGTAATTCACCATTTTCTTTCATGATTGGAACATTGGTGAAACCCATTTAGACGGGCCTTGCACTTCTTCAATTATATCACTGTTTAGTGATTCCTTAATTTTGATTGCAACCTTCTCTTTAATGGGGATCGGTACTCTCCACTTGATTTATCCTGATACCAAGTTTTAAGACACCTAGACGGACTGCTGTGTTCTTACCCAACAGGTCTCTAGTACCCCCCGAAATCACGTAAATGGTTGTATGTTCCTTTCGTCCATCGACTTTGAGTATAGTTTCAAATGCACCCTCTATCGCCAAAGGAGAGTTACTACTATATGCTAATAATGTCTTGCTTGTCTTAACATTTGATTAAAAGCATATACTTTTTAACTCTTTCCCACGTTTTGTTAGATATAAGGTTCTTGCGCAATTTCGAATTACACTTTTCCGCAATTTGATCTATGAGATGATCATCTTGCTTTTCGAATGCACACTTTTCGGCCTGTTGACGCAATCTTATCAAAAACTTCCCAAATTTTTCTCCTTTTTCATGTTTTAGCAATCGAAAACATGCCGCTCATAAACTTTGCTCCGTTTAGGTTGAAAATACTCGTAGAGTTTTTTTTATGGCTACTTTAAATGCATCAACGGTTTCTGATGATTCGACATTGGCAACCGGTAAATTGTAGAATATTTCTTGTATCCCAGAGCCACCAAAATACTATAGCGTAGCTCGTTACTTGAGTGCCGATGTAACTTCAACTGCGTCCAGATATATTAGTAGAGACCTTTTCCATTTTTCACACCTTATAGCCATAGATGTGCTATCATATTAAAACTGATAACGGTATTATTATTATTATTTTTTTAGGGGCAAACTGAAACAGTTTCTTATATTTTTATTTCCAATTTAATGCTGGTATTTTAATACCCAAAGTCCAATTTAATGGTAGTAACTTAGTACCCAAAGTCCAATTTAATGGTGGTAACTTAGTACCCAAAGTCCAATTTAATGGTGGTAACTTAGTACCCAAAGTCCAATTTAATGGTGGTAACTTAGTACCCAAAGTCCAATTTAATAGTGGTATCTTAATACCCAACTTCCAATTTAATGGTGGTATCTTAATACCCAACTTCCAATTTAATGGTGGTATCTTAATACCCAACTTCCAATTTAATGGTGGTATCTTAATACCCAACTTCCAATTTAATGGTGGTATCGTAATACCCAACTTCCAATTTAATGGTGGTATCTTAGTACCCAACTCAATTTAATGATGGTATCTTAGTACCCAACTCAATTTAATGATGGTATCCTAGTACCCAACTCAATTTAATGATGGTATCTTAGTACCCAACTCAATTTAATGATGGTATCTTAGTACCCAACACCAATTTAATGGTTAGTATCTTGGTACCCAAACTCAATTCCATGATAGTAATATGTTCCAAAACCCAATGTTCCAATGTTTATTTGTTATACCGACTACTTCCATTGCTGTGCCATTTATGCTTTGGGTGAATTCAATACATATAATGCGCATTTACAGTATTACTAGTTACCTACTATGCAATTTACAAAAGTCAGGCCCTGAAAGCGGTAAAATAGTATTTTCATTAAAGGCGATAAATATCACACCTACATGTAAAATGTCACTAAAATTTAGCTAACGACATTGTATTTCGGTTCGAATCGAGAGTAGTGATTAGTTACATCTACTATTTTTCCATCAAAATATTTTTAAATAAAAGTTGTGCTAATAGACATATGTTAAAATAAATCATTATTTTATCATTGCTACAAAAACAGAAACTTTTTTATTCAATAAAGATTATAAATAATACTTATTGAAAGTCACTCCTTTGTATAATTACCACTGGTTCGAAAAAAACCTCTGTCCTGGGAAGAACCAGCAAGAAACCCAGCGGGACTTTTTTTTTAAATAACAGCTTACAATCATGTATGTTACACAAATTAACAACACAACAAATTAGAAATAGCTTGGGAGCGATCACCTCACTTCCAGGGGCTATTATCATCTATAAATTCTTTAATATTATAATAATAAATAACTTAAAGACATAAAGAAAATAAATTTTTGCACACTATAAGCGTGGTCATATGCGAACATATAATTTATATAAATTATTAAAATGATCATAACAGGGTTAAGACAATAAATCATAATTCATAATGCACAGTTTTTTTTTTCCGCGGGTACTCTAGGAATTAATTTACAATTGCAATGCTAATAGTTGCACATTGCTAACCTATTTTTGATTATATCTTTATGCTAAATAGGTACTTATCCCATCCTCGTCGCCATTTGTATTGTCTGCTATCTTCTCTAATCACTGTAGTGTAACACAGGCTCGGCACGCACTTAACTAAACACGTCCACTCTCGCCCGAGGCTCTCGTGTAACTGACGCGGTGCGCTCGAGACTGTGACTTATATATAAATGTATGTTTGTGTATTTGTGCAAACACTACAATCATAATCTGCTATTAGTAAAGAAACATCCGTCACAACACATTTATTTCTAATATATAATAAAATTCTTTTGTACATGTAAATTGTAAAACAAACATTGTAACAAAACAACAGCTTGAATGATTTACAACGCTTTTAGATGAATTCCTTAATAACGAATATGGCGCCGCCTAGTTTCGGATTGAGTGTCATTCTTCTAAAAGACCTCCCCCCCCCCCCCCCTCACTACTAGGATTATCTCCTGTATTGTGGAGGCAGTTTACACACATAAATTCCACAAGAACGTTTGTTTTTAGTTCCTAGATCCGGAAGAATTGTTTGTAGGTCATTCAAGTTCTTGTTCTTTTCGGGATTTAAAACCGCGGCACTCAACGCCGCAACATATTGCTAAGCCACTGCGTCACGGATCCGTAAAATTTTCCAGCTGTTTGACATAGAATACAACGTATAAGACCCTGCCCGATCCAAAAAGGGATCAACAGCAAACACATAAATATACTGAATATAAAACAATTATTTAAGTAATAAATATAAAAGATTCAAGTATGTGAAGTTAAACCCCCCCCCCCCACAAGATGGAGTGACGACCTTATAAGATATGCAGGAAGTCGACGGATGAAAGTGACTCAGGAACGTGCTTGGCATTCCTATAATGCCATAACTATGGCATTCCTTGGGGAAGGCCTATGTTCAGCAGTAGACTTGTGATGGGCTTTATTGATGATAATGATTAAAACAATTGAATTAATTAAGCGTAAATCGTAAATTATACTATAACAAAAAAAAAAAATTCCGCTAATTTGAGCTAACTTTCTTTTTATTGAATAAGGACAATACGAGCACATAATACACGTGATGGTAAGTAGATACCTTGGCATGGGCTATGGATTATAGACATTTACATCTATTCTCGATTAAGAATCAATATTCAGCAGATGCATTGTCACGCCTGAGCACTAAGATGAAATGCTTCATATTCAGGGAAAATAACATATAAACTTTTCAAATCTGGTTTCGAAAAATTATATTCCGCGGCCCTGACTATCATTGGTGGGCGCGTTTGCATGGGCTCACATATTAGAGGTGTCGTGTTAGGTCTTAAACCTTGCCACTGCCTTGTCGCTTCATGCCGTGCACATGCAGACTACCTCACACACACTTGCAGTTAAAAATGCTTTAGCTTTGCACAGACAATGCACTTTATTTAAAAATTCAAAATTATTTTAACATGCTTGTGTACCTACATAAGAGCGAGTGCAAGCATGCAGCAGTTCGTGAGGTCGTTGAGTGCCGTGCGATGGTGTCTAATGTGTTATTGGTGGTGACTACTGAAACAAAAAGCGCAAAATAAATAATAAAACATTAGAACAGAGTATAATAATTTTTATTCAATATAGATTACAATAATACTTATTGAAAGTCATTCTTTTACTTTCACCAATGGTTCAGAAAAAAAAACACTGCCCTGTGCAGAACCAGCAAGAAACTCAGCGGGACTTTTTTTTAAATAAAATTGATGTACTATATATTATTTTATACAATTAGAATCAACATATTAGAAACAACATGTTAGCGATCATTTCATTTCCAGGGGTTATTATCAATAATGTACTCTTTAGTAGTTTAGTATCCCATACAAAACTATTTTCTCAACGATACTTAATAAAAAATTTAAACTATTTGATAGATAAGAACTGCATATTTTCTAAGAATTTGTTCTCAAAGCATATATATTTCCCCAAGAAGGAATTACTGACTCTTTGTAGTCGAGTAACTAGTATAATTAACGTATGCTTGTTTCTAGTATTTACATTTTGACAAAATGTACGCAAGAACCGTTGTATTTGACGGCGCCTGCGCAGTCACACGTAGTCAAGTTATGCAGGGGCTGGAGGACGTTTTAAAAATATTAATTTTATTAATTAAAAGATGTTTAATGGGTACAAGGACTCGCTTAGGAATAACTTAATATTCTATGCTTTAAAACTAATGCATGAGAGCCCACATAGCAACTCGGCAGTTTCCGTTTGTCCACTCAACACATGCCTGTGTTTTACAATCAGAATAGTTTGCTGATGCGGACATCTTGGTGGGTCACGCCACCCGTAACAACGTGCCTAGCAGGAATTCTTGTAAACATCCATATACTTTAAACATCTAGATACGTTTATGATCGATACCGGAAGTTCTAGATCTTTAATAAGCCGTTTACATATATAATCCTTGCTAAATAAGAATTATTTGAAACAAATCAAAATTATCTGCAAATAAAGTATTAAAAATGTAATTAATATAAGTTAAACTTTTAATTGGAAACGATAGTTATATTTAAAATTCAAAATTTGAAAATTTCACCGACAATATTATGTGTTTATTTTACGGTATTCTTCAATTCGTAAGCAAAAGCATCATTATGCGTCCACAAAAAAGTCATTCCTATGTAAATTTTGACAATAATATGCAAAATAGCGTCACAACCTCTAGTTGTTTAAATAAATAGGAGTTCTGATTTTTATTTAAATAAAATTTTATTTTTATTACATGATTTCGTCGCAGTGTAACGAATTATGCTCAGCGCTATAACTTATAAAAGTATAATGTTAGCTATGGTTAATATTGCGTAGACACCGATGATTGACATAGAATTAGGAAGTTATTTTTTATAGTATATTGTAAACGTGGTAGAGCCATGCTGCAGCTATATTAGTAGTAAAGTTGTAACACGAATGGGTCGGCTCGACCGGAGAAGGACCACGCTCTCACAGAATACCAGCGTAAAATAGCAGCTTAACACTGCTGTGTTTCGTATGGTGAGTGTAGAGAACCGGACATTTTACTAGAAAAGCAGCATTCCATCTTAGTCTTCATGGGTGACAACATTTCTGTATTTTGATTCGCAAACGAGGATAGATGTAGATGTCTATGGGTCACAGCAACTCCTTACCACCAGGTGGACTTTGTCCTCGTTTGTCACCCTATACTTTAAAAAAAGGTAATAGAAATACATAATTAATACGCACTAATATGTTACTACGCGCATTTTTATATCTTCACCTTCTTGGTGCTAAAGGCACTAATTGTAAGTCTAGTCGGCTATCTTTGGTAATATTGTAATATTTCCTGCGTGCTTCGTTGGTCTAGTGATCATAAAGACGATTGCTGATCATGAGATCCTGGGTTCGAAGCAGCCCAGAGTCAGGAATTTGGTGGTTTTTTCACGCCTGTACCTTGGAAAGCACGTAAAGCCGTAAGTCTTACTCCTGATCTGTCTCCGGTCATTTTGGATTACCGTCCCATCGGACTATGAGAGTGAGAGAATAGAGGTTGCACTTGCGGCTTGATCATACATTTAGGCACTATAATCCTGTTCTGCCTAGATGGCTGTCTCCGTTGAGACTGGCCGCTGTGACTGAAATTTGGTCTGGAGGTTTTATTTTTATTATTTATATTTTTCCCAAAGATAATATACCAAAATGGGGAAACGAATCGAACGTATCAACAAATAGTGTTGATACTGCAATTTACTAAATTTAATAATCTGTCAAGCGAATGTTACTCCATATCTTGAGAGTCTGTAAATCTATAGTTTAGTGGTGTTTGTGGGCGTTTGCTAGCATATTTTGCTTTGTGTCTTATAGCGTAACCTGCGATAGAAGCATGTTAAAAGATTCTAGCACTTGTCCCATAACAGGATTCTTGTTAAAGCAGTAGTAGTATATGGGAAGATGATAGAGAAAATGAAGTAATAATGTAGATTACTTTCCTACGAAAAATATAAAGCGATTTTCGAAAGAAGCTAAGTCCAAGATTGATGATCCCTGTCCCAGAAATAGCGAAATGGTGTAACTCTAATGAGTTTGTGGGCCATGCTGATCTTCCTCTATCGCATAAATTATAAATAAGAGAGATAATTCATGGCGTTATTCTCTTTATTCTGATAAAATTGGGGAAATAATACATGGAGTGTGTATAAAAAATATTGTGCTCGTTATAATGAAGTTCCGAACTCTAAAAGAAAAATAAAAATAAAAATAAAAGAAAAATATTTAGGATTTTCATTTATTAAACATCAATTGAAACAATAAAAGATTACTGTTATAAGTATTTTTTTCGAAAAAGTTCAACAGGTCACATTTAAAGAAATCAAAAGCAGTCTTGGCGAAGGACTACTTACGCTATCCGCTATGATAAGTTATATTATGTATATGATAATATGCTTCAATTAAAGTTACGTTTTAAAATAAATATAAATGTTTTAAAGATTTTTACCAAAATTGCATAATGTGTTATGTTGTCTGTAATGTCCTTAATATTTGCTTTTATTTCAATAATTTATATTTAACTTAGGTTATTCCTTCATTACTCACCAAAAAATGACCGATAGTAGGTTATTTAACATTTAGATATTTTAATTCCCTGTGCATTACGCAATGTTAAAAATACATAACATAATTTTTGTACCCTTGTTGAATCCTGTCTCTAAAATCTGTTTATTACAGATTTTTATTGTATTTTCTATGTACATAATTTTGACCATAACTTTCATACGAATTAAAGTCATTTGATAATAAAATAAAGACAAACAAAAATTACTTCTCTCTTGTAGACTATTAAATATTCAGTCTTGAATTGTTAGTGGTTAAGACTAAACGTAACATAATAGAATTAAATTCATTGATAACATAATTCATGTTAAGCGACGGTCTACATTCATATTTGAACCGCTTTTAAGTCCCTTAATTCTGGTAATAATAAATTATTTAATATTTGATAAAGTTCCATTTTGTACCGTTTACATGGCGCAAATCAACTGCTAGTGGGAAAGCATTAAGAGCTTTGTTTTGGAAATTATTTAATAGGTTACAAACTAACTAAAAACACTACCAATAGATGATACTGGTTTAACTACAATAGTATTATTTTTCTGCCGACTTCCAAAAAGGAGACGGTACTCAATTCGACTTTATATTTTTTTTATGTGTGTTACCTCATAACTTTGTACTGGGTGAACCGATTTCGATGATTCTTTTTTTTATATGAAAGCTGATAGTTCTCGTGTGGTCCCATATGAATTGATCAAGGTCAGACCAATAGTTTTTAAATTATTCTTAAAAAACTTATATTGAAGTCGGCTGTACAAATTTTTTAATTTTTAATTATTCTTGTGAAAAATTTTAAGAGATTATATTCCGTTAAATTTTCGAAATTAAAAATAAAATTTAATTTTAAATTCGTTCCAACAGTTTCTTCTTCTTTTCAATACCCTTTTTGCTTCCTGCATGTCTTACGAGGTCGTCACTCCATCTAGTGGGGGGTCCCCTACGCTACACCTACCGGTACGAGGCTGCCACACGAGAACCTTTCCCCATCGGTTGTAGGTTCCTCGAGCTATATGGCCGGCCCATTGCCACTTCAGGTTACTAATCTGTTGGGCTATATTAGTCACTCTGGATCTACCGCGAATATCCTAAGTTTATCACGCAGAGTAACCCCGAGCATAGCCCTTTCCACAGCTCGCTGAGCGACTGCCAGTAGTGAAGGACCACGTCTCGGTCCATAAGTTATCACTGGCAACACGCACTGGTTTTACTGTGTCGTTTTCAGGTTTTGAGGTATACCTTACGAGAAGATGTGTCGTAATTTCTTAAACGCTGCCCAGCTGAGTTGAATCCATCGATTGACCTCTTGGTCGAAGTTGGACTTACCTAATCGGACTATTTGTCCCAGGTAAACATACTAGTCAGCAACTTCGAGCTTAGTGCTCGCAACAACTACCGAAATAGGTGTGACATAGACGTTAAACATGATCTTTGTTTCGTCCATGTTCATCTTAAGACCTATGGTCCGATGGAGGCACTATTGAAGTTATTGTGCAAGGAATATGTCGTCAGCAAATCGAAAGTGAGTGATGTACTCGCCATTGATGTTAATACCGTATCCTTTCCAGTACATTATCTGCTGCAGTAGCTCTAGTAGACGTTTTCACGTCTTCCAATGCAGCGGTGAGTGGAAGAGTTTCGGGGATATAACGTCACGCTATCTTACACCTCTTTGCAGTTGTATAGATTTCGTACTCTGTTTCTGTACTCGGATAGCCATCATAGCTTTACTGTACAAGCACTTCAGCACTTCGATATACCAACAGTCAACTTGGCACCGCTGAAGGGACTGCAACACCGCCCAAATTTTGACGGTATCAAAGGCGTTCTCATAGTTCACATACGCAAGACTCTCGAAAGCAGCACGTAGACGCGGCTGAGAAGGGAAATCGGTCTGTAGTTCTTCAAGAGAGCGTTGTCACCTTTCTTGAAGAACAAAACCATCGCATTTCTGCTCCATGCCTCCGGTGTAGTGTAACCATGGAGGATGGAATTAAAGAGCTTCGGAAAGTTTTCAATAAACTCTATTGCTTTTATGTATTAAATTTTATGACGTTATATAATATAATATACTTGATAAAGGTATTATGCAGCTATATAATGATTGTAGCACGAATAGATCGGCTAGACCGGAGAAGGACCACGCTCTCATAGAAAAGCAGTTCAATGTTGCTGTTTTATATTGTGTGTATAGAGAACCGGAGAACCTTTTTTACTGGAGAGAGCATACCATCTTAGACCTCAGATTTGGCAACGCATTTGCATTTTGATTCAAAATCGAGGATATACGTAGATGTCTATGGGTCACAGTATCCACTTACCATCAGTTGGACTTTGTGCTCTTTTCTCAGCCGTAATATATAATAATTTAAAATTTTAAAATTTTGAACAACCGACTTTAATTTAAATTATTAAGAACAACTCAGAAACTATTGGCCATACCTTGAACAAACTTATATGGGAATACATAGGAAGCACCATCTTTTAAATAAAAAAGAATCATTGAAATCGGTGCACCCGATTTTATCACCATCATCACCATATCACCATTATATACGTGGTAAAGCGATGCTGCGGCTATGTTAGTAGTATAGTTGTAGCACGAATGGGTCAGCTCGACCGGGGAAGGGCCACGTTCTCACAGAATACCAGCGTTAAATAGCAACTTAACACTGCTGTGTTTCGTATGGTGAGTGTAGAGAACCGGAGACCCGTTTTACTGGAAAAGAGGCATTACATCTTCGTCCTCACGGGTGACAACGCATCTACATTTTGATTCGCAAACGAGGATAGATGTAGATGTCTATGGGCCTCAGCAACCACTTACCATCAGGTGGACTGTGTGCTCATTTGTCAACTTGTCCTATAAAAAATAAACCAGTAAGAAGTTATGAGGTAACACACATATAAAAAAATGAGTGAGTGTCGTGGAACACTCAGTTGGAACGAAGTTCCTTGCATCGTATATTGTTATTGTTAGCAAATACAAATAAATGAATTACTAGCGTCTATTGTCATTTTGTTTCATTGCGTCATTTGAAATAAAATAACATTTCTCTCATGGCAACATAAGAAAAAGTGCGAGGGAGATGGATATTATTCCATCTTACTTCCTTATTTCGCCGCCAAGGCCGTCTACACTATGACACAAGGGGTAGTGACGAAAAAATTTTATACTTTTTGTCGCCTAGCTTCTATCCTCTAAGCCCGTACCGTCCGTTAAAGAAATTTGTTCAAAAAAAACAACCAGTCGAATTGAGTACCGGCTCATTTTCGAAGTCGGTTGAAAAATAAAAAGTAAGTTCCAAATCCAACTGTCCCCTGCGGGATATAGAGAGAGCAATAGTAATTATAACCTTAAATTGTAATAATTATAATAGAGTAGATGAATCTCTTTGCATCGTTCCGTTTCGATACGCCAGCGAGAAAAAAATTTACTTGAATTTGTTGGAAATTACTAATATCTACAAAAATTCCACTCACGTGAATATTATAGATAAAATTATTTATGTACAAATATTAGGAAATATAGGACATCTTGTTTTAACTTTGTTAGTTATATTAGTGTTAATTAACAATATGTTAATATGTTAACATATAATTTAACATAGGGTTTCCACTCCTTACTACAAGGACTGCCGTCCTACTACTACGTACCTACAGTTTATTTTTTTTTTGGAGTTTGTTGAGTTGATTCTCAGGTTTGAATCCTGGATTGAGTCAAAAAAGGGTAGAGTTTTTCTGTTAAGAAGTTCTCAATAGTAGCCCGAAAACACGAAATTGGCGCTGTCTTACCCCAATGCCATGGGAGGCAAGTAAAGCCGTTGGTCTTGCGCCTGATCTCTCTCCGGTTGTGTCGAATTGCCATCTTGTTGAATATGAAAGTGAGGGAATAGAGTGTGCACCTATACTTGCACATACACTCGGGCACTATAATCTTGTCCTATGTAATTGACCACCGTGATTTATATTCGGTCTGGAGGACGACATCTTTGTTATATCCATCCATTCCATTACAGCCTATAAAAGTCCACTGCTGAACATAGGCCTCCTCCTAGAATTTCTCATAGTAGGATATTGCCATAGTAGCCAAGATTGGCCGGCGGATTGGCAACTGCAGTTTTTAATTTTTTTGAGTTTTATCAGTAAAATGTTGCTGCCCATCTCCTATTTCAGCTTTTCTCTGTTGCATCTTACGACTCCCACGGGGTGAAATGCATAGATCACTATTATATATTTTATTTTATTTCTTATTCAAGCTTAAATAATTGCAGGAACAAGAGTCGAGTTAAATTTAGTCATTTTGATTTTAAGAAATAACATTATCAACTGCTAATATAAATGAAGTCTCAATTTGAAATAAATTTGAATACGTCCTATATATTACGGTTCACCAACTTTGTCGGGCCAATTTTATTAGGACCTCACTTTCCCATATGTGCTTTCAAGGGTTTAATTAAATTTTAACCATATTGATTTGTTTGCTACAGTCTTATATTTTAGTCATTATTTTATCAATGTTAAAAGTAATGCATTATACACTTTTATAGTCATCATCATCATCATCAGATCATTATATCACTTCATAAGTCCACTGCTGAATATAGACCGTATGGGGTACCGTTTACTTGAAATTTTGCCAATTTTTTTGGTATTCTGTCGTCATTTGAATGCTTCTTTGGCCAAATGATCGTAAGCGCGACTGTTGATCACGTGGTTTCGTGTTAGATCTTAGATCGGACCAATATTAATTAGTGGGATTTCCCTTCATAGATTCTTAGTAGTATTGCGGAGTTAGGCAGTTCACGATTTAATCCCACGTGCCTTCGAAAGTACTTAAAGCCGTTGGTAATGCGCATGATCTGCACCACTGCGCCTTCTTTTTCCTAAAAGGCGTCGCTTCTGATTCAGCAGAAAGGCCACACAAGCCAATGCCTGTCTCACAGGTGGTGTTTAGTGGGTAGGCACTTAAGTTTCGCAGTGAGTCCCACATAACCACGCAGCCGGCTGCCGTGGTATGCTTAGAGCATTCACCACCTCCCTCCCCCGCTTTCCGGAGGGTAGCCGTTTTCATTGCTTCTCGGCGCAAAAAAAGCGCATGATCTCTCTCCGGTCATATCAGAGTGCAGTCTTATTGAAAAGTGATGAAATAGAAAGTGCTTGCGAGTTTATACACGAGCACCAGATTTTTTTTTTCGATCATTGTCCTGTGCAGCGGCAGTTACCTATTCTCTGTTGAAGCTGACCACCATGACCGAAATTTGATCGCTAAGGAGTAGTTCTAATTTCTCTTGCTTGTTTTATTTCCTTTCAATAATTTTGGATGTGGTTTGTGGTAATTGAATAACCCACGTTGGTATATATTAACTTTATATTAAAGAAGCAAATATTAAAAAAAATTAAATATGAAAATGATGTATTACGTAACTTATGTGATGATCTATGTAATAATGTTTGTAATTGAAGCTCGCTCCCTCCTTGAGGTTCGCTCGCTCCTCTCGTTGAGCTCCTCTCACTCTTGCAAACTGATGCTATTATAGGTTATCTAGGCGCCAACATCCCCCCTCCCCCTTCAAAAATATTGGGATTTCGAAGAATTACTCCACTGGACGTCAAAACAGGTAAATTACATAAGTTAACTCGACGAATAATGGCCCTTGTTGTCAAAATATCTGCGACACGTGCTATGCTATCTGTACCAAGATAGAGTTAGGTAATACGACCCATACGACACTTAAGTGGAAGTAAGTTAGCTTCTTTCAGTACAACATTGTATCCATGAAGCAGCTCTCCTTGATTTACTCTCCATTTTGATCATTATTGGAGTGCACACAATTATTCATGGCACCTCCTTCCCCAAAAATGTTGTTTGATTTTTTCAATTTGCTGGAATCGGTCTAGTCATTGGTCAAGTCAAGTCATGTCAATTTCATGCAGTGCTGATGAAGTTAACGAGGTGAGTGATTTGCTGATCAGGAAGTGTCCAGAGGTTAATGGAAGTAAGTCGGTTGGATCAGAAAAAAGGGGAGTCAGGGGTCTGGAGTTTAAAATTGCTGCGATTTGAATAAATAATGTCGATAGCTAGTCGTAAAGGAAATGGATATTACCTAATCTTTGATGTATGTGATGGAGATTTTATACCTGCTTCACAAAGTTCACCAAAGTGGGGTGAATAAGCCGGCGAGAAGTTAAATTTGATAACTTCGTCGGCCGCAAAAACAGTTTAATTCATAGTTTGATTCTAAAAACTATAAGACATCATTGTTTGCGTCCACAAAATTTCGACAATTGTCACAGTATATTTCCCTAGATTTTCCTTTGCGAGAGAAAACACATAAGTACTAAGGTCGGATGCAATCTTTAAATGCACAGCCTTAGTGGTTAAATAAAAAAAAAACAGAAATAGCTTT
Organism: Parnassius glacialis; assembly: GCA_033319125.1. Lineage (NCBI taxonomy): Eukaryota > Metazoa > Arthropoda > Insecta > Lepidoptera > Papilionidae > Parnassius > Parnassius glacialis. The sequence goes on from JAVANC010000012.1 coordinate 13,717,325, forward strand.
TAATTATTTCGCCACGTTCGTGCCGGTCTCGAATAGGGAAAGGTCCTGCAAAATTTTATTTTATTTAATGTTTTCTATTATAATTCTGAGGTGAATTTTGAATACGGCTTCCTACGCGTAGAATTTAGTCTTCATCAATTAAACTGCTGCGGCTGCCACTATCCAGTAATGTGCGTAGTATAAAAGATTTGTCCTTATTTTTTACCTCAACTAAATCCGTAGACAGAAGAACCTGGTTTGAGGAAACAACAGACTTGCTGATGACCGAAGAAGGATCCATATTTGCTTGGCTAAGTTCAGAAGATAGCAGTGAGTCATGTATATCTCTATTGGTTATAAGAAAGAAAGAAAGAAATATTTATTCAGTTCAAAAAATATACAGATACTGACTGAGTTACTGTTATGTTACATATTTATATGTCTCATATTTATGTCTCACATTATTAGAGAAGTAGTCGCCATTTTACGATTTTCTTGTGATGTGTATGGTTGTAATTATGCGTAGTGTAGGAAAGTTTGTTTTTCTAAGATACTACTATGTTTCTTTTTACAGATGCTGCAACCACCCAATCTAAATTGGCTTGATCGATGACCACTACGTAATTAGTTGTTGCATAGCTGCCATTGAAAAACTTTAAAAAAACAGAAGTGGTTAAAGGGCATATTAGTAATGTATAATAACATTACTAGTATTTAAAAAAAAGTTATTAATAACTAAAAAATAAAAAACTGCGGTTACCAAACCGCCTGCAAAGTATGGCGACTATGACAAATATAAATTATCCATATTTTGACTCATTTTATGGGTAAGACCTATATTCAGCAGTGGACTTATGAGGTTGAAATCACAGTATACAAATTAATTAGACTGTGTTATATCTGTCTATAAAACATCTAATCTAATTAACGCACATCCTCAGATACCCCTTTTAGTATATTATGTTATAATCATAATAAATACACTGGATTCTTAGTTAACATGTTTATGCATTGATTATTTTTAAATGAGTTATACTATTACAGGAAAAATTTTGTGATCACCGTACAAATGCACGAACGCTAGGTATAAGTCCTGCTAGCCTAGTAGGTATTCGCTCGCGTTTGAGACGATTTAACGCCGCCGCCGCTTGACACAACTGTAAGTAGGTATTAGTACCGAAAAAAGCCGACAATACATGATTGGTTACGTCAAAGAAATACCTGCCTATGAACATTAACACATGTCAGAAATCCGTGCATTGAGTTGTTTATTTAAGTCGTAGTAGTACATAGGCTGCACTTAAAGTATCGAGAATGGAATATTTCCACTGTTCCTGTCATATTAAAATCTTTTTAATTGATAACTCTTTGGTTTTAAAAATCGAATACCATTTATTTATTTAAAAACAAGATTTTCGGTCTTGTCACAAGGTTTTGTCAAACTTGTTTAGTCGTTGAGAAAATGGAATTGACTCGAGAAAATTTAAGAGCGATTATTTATTATGACATTCGAAGTGGTTTAACACAAAAACAGTGTGTTGACCGGATGATTTCTGTATTTGGTGATGAAGCCCCATCTAAAACCACAATTTATCGCTAGTTTGCTGAATTTCAACGTGGACGTGTCAAGCTCAGTGATGATCCCCGTCAAGGTCGTCCAAAAACTGCAGTCACCCAAGAAAATGTTGATGCTGTGAGTAAGCTGATTGAGTAAGATCGACATGTGACATACCGCGAAATTCAAGCAACTTTGGAAATTGGCATGAGTCAAATACAAATAATCTTGCATGAACAATTAGGTGTAAAAAAAGTTTTTTTCCCGATGGATACCATGGAGCAAAAAGCGGCTCGCGTTATTGGTGCGTCAGAACTCTCGAAAGATTTCACGCAGGATCCTCAAATGCTGTATACAATATTGTATCAGGTGATGAATCCTGGATACATGCGTACGAACCCGAAATAAAAAACCAGTCACGGGTTTGGGTGTTCGAAAATGAGTTAAAGCCAACAAATATTGTTCGTTCACGGAGTGTTGCAAAAAAAATGGCCACGTTTGTCTCCAAAACCGGCCATGTAACGACTATTCCTCTTAAGGGACAAAGAACGGTTAATGCAAAATGGTATGCTAGCATTTGTTTGCCACAGGTCGTTTCTGAACTCCGTAAAGAGAACTGCAACCGCCGCATCATCCTCCATCACGACAATGCGAGTTCTCACACCGCAAACACAACAAAAGAGTTTTTAGAGCAAGAAAACATAGAATTATTAGACTATCCGCCGTACAGCCCCGACCTAAGCCCTAATGATTTCTATACTTTCCCTAAAATACAGAATAAATTGCGTGGACAGAGATTTTTTAACATTTGAAGAAGCTGTGGACGCCTATAAAACGGCCATTTTGGAGACCCCAACTTCCCAATGGAATGGTTGCTTCAATGATTGATTCCATCGTATGGAAAAATGTGTCAAATTTCGCGGAGAATACTTCGAAAAGCAATAAATACATTTTCAAATTCATTCCCGAAATTTTCAGTGCTCGTAATCGTGGGTAGTAGTCGTAGTACATTTGATTGCATTAATTTTATTACTACCAACAATTTTTCCGAGTCTGGATGTTTGCCCTTGTGCAATTTATATTTGTAAACCACAATACAAGAGAAAATCCTAGTGTGGAGGTTACGTTTAAAAAAAAAAGAAAATAATTTAGAAAGCAATTCAGTGTCATTTTTAACTATTCTAAAAGCGTTCACTATCCTATTTTTCGGTCCTCGGCACTTGTTGTGTCACAAAAATAAACTAATGATTTAATAAGTCCCCATAAACAAAAAGTTAAGAGGCGTCAAATCAGCTGATCTGGGAGGACAGGGCCGCCGCGACCTTTATAAGGCACTCCAAGCTCTGTATTCGTAAAGACTTTAACGTACTTGAAATAAGGTTCAATTTTCTTTATTTTGCATTGAATGACGGAATTTGTATCAATACAAATAAAACTGCACTTTTAAAAGTCTTATTGCCTTTAGTTACCGTCCATTTCAATTTGTTTTGACTTCGGTTACTTTAAGTTTAGTGTGACTGTTAATTACGTAGCTTTTTGAGATAAAAATTACCTATATTAAAATTATAGAAATCGATTCAGTAAACGATTCTGAACAAACTACTTTCAGGATGTGCGTTAATTATGTTACGTGTTGTATACTGTGCTTGGTGTTCTGGGTGTTGGATAAAACTGCATACTGTTAATTAGACCCAACCTGACTTCGGTCTGTAAATTGTATTTTAATTTTAATTTCAATTTTAATTTCATTCAATTTAACTACTAGCACTAGTGTAAGATCCTTAGATTAGAAATTGCTAACAAATTTGGATAATTGGTTTGAAAGAAATGAATTATTATATTGGGGTATTTATATAGGCTGATTTGTTCTTTATATTTGGACCAGTGGCTACAAAATAAAATAAATTTTCAATAATGAGTAATATTGACTTCCAAAACTATAAAGAGAATGTTCACATAATAGCTTCTAAAGTCCGTGCTTATCAGAACCATCCCGTTTTATGTGCTTTGTAAATAAATCCCTGACATATGCCAATAAGCTTCAAATATGACTTGTAATAACTTATATAAACATAATATTACATAGTTAATCTAGACAGGCCATCGATTATCGTCAAATGACGTATTTTCTTTCTTAGGAGAGGCAATTTATCCCAGCATTCTGTAGTAATAGAAACAAGTAACATTTGCGCTTGAAAAATGTTCTATATCTAAAAACAATCATTTTTATGAAAACTAACAAGTTGTTAGCGGTAGTAATCCAATTGATGAAGATAGTACTAATATGTATTTCTTAATTATGTTTCCAGTAATTGAGACATATGTCTGTACAAATTATGTTAAAAGAAAATTAAAGCGTAACATAAGATTTTGATATTCATCGAAAAATCAGGTAGCGTGAGGAATTATCGCGATTAAATAAATACTGCTTAAATTTTATTACGGAAAAATAAAATTATTGAATTTCTATACATTTTCATAACATAAAATATTTTTATTATACTAAAAACACTAAAAACTAAAATCATCATACAGTCCAAATCTACGCGGTATAGTGCGAAGAACGCTGGCTGCGTTTCCTCGCTGAATGGCTATACTTATCTTTTGGATGAGAAAATAATCATCCCTTAAGCCCATTCCAGATAACAGTTCCTGTAGAAATTTAACTATACGTGAACTTCATGGATCACAAAAGGTACTAATATTCATAACGTATGTGAAATTTTTCAGTTCAGTTGACTCTTATGCCACCACGGCTTTAAACGACGTACTCCCGAGGATGAGAGTTTGCCAAAGTTATACTGTCAAGTCTCATGCCATCGTCTCTACATATTCCACAACGTTATAAAACCAAGGAAAATTTTTGTAGATTTTTGTGATTTGGATATACACTTGTACTGGTTTCACAATATTTATTTTAAATTAGTTATTTAAAAATATTACAAAATATTTGTTTGAGAATATTTTTAATTAAATAATTTAATATAAATATTGTTAAACAGCTACAAGTTTTTTTTACCCAAATAGCAAAATGAGGATCAAGTTTCACCAAGTGACAATAATGGCAAGTATAAATTATAACATTTATTAAGATTCCTTCGGATAATGTCTTCTAATGTCGGATATAGCAATTTTCATACATAAAAGTCCTTTTAGCCCAAACTCGTCGACGCCGCTTCTTCGACAAATGAGGCATATGTATCTACATACCTAGAATGAAAATAAATTATTATTCTTATTATAAAGTATACACACATCAGTGGACTACGTACTTATACAAACATAAGAAGTAAATAACTTATTTTCGGTTGGAAATATGCATGGCTTGACAACCAATCTTTAACATGAGTGACAGCGTAAGCATTTGATCAATTAACGGCCACTATCCACTTAACATAAGTAGTGCTCGATTGTCACTCTTACTTGTTTTGAATAAGTTAGCCATAAATACAGCGATTTAATGTGATATATAGAATATCTAATATTATTTATGATTAATTTCGATAATAAAAATGCCCTTTATATTATATTATCTTCGATATATACATAATCGTTCGTACGCCTATTAGTGATTGTGTGGCTTCTAATTGACTTCAACGAATGAAGTCATATTCACACAATATATTTTTATTTTCTCTCGTCGATGGGTCATAGCTATGCTAGAATTGGATAGATAGCCTTGCAGTCAATTTATTAAACAATTTTAGATTTACGAACCACAACGACTCATATTCACGTATATATTTTAAGTGTCAAAACAGAATATTACAAAAAACGTAAAAATTTTGAAAATCCAAAAGTGCACACCTCAAACAGGACGGTTTACAATAGGGAAATTCAAAAGGCTTCTGGAGGATTAAAATCTAAAGCTAATAAAATAAAACAATGTTATTATAATTATTATATTGAACACATCGAGGAAGCTATTAGCAAAAATCCGAGGTATTTTTGGACACTTATGAAGAACATGCGTCGTAAAGGCTCAAATTATCCTAATAAAATGTCTCTGAATGATCGTGATGCAAATAGTAGGCAAGAAATATGTGATTTGTTTGCTAGTCATTTCTCATCGGTTTTTATTAAGGATGATATTAATACAATTTTGACACACAACCAGTCTACAAAACAAAAAAATACATAGGCAATATTTACGTACCTAATCGAGAAATTGAGAAAAGGTTGAAAAGGTTAGATACATCAAAAAGTGCTGGTCCAGACGGTATTCCGCCTATATTTATATATAGGTGTGCAAATTATTTGGCTGCTCCGTTAGCTCTTATATTCAATACCTCCTTGAGCTCTGGCATTTTCCCCGAAAAGTGGAAAGAAGTGCGGATTGTACCAATTTTTAAAAGTGAAAATCCTACGAGTGTTACTAATTTTAGACCTATATCCATATTATCAACAATGTCAAAGGTCTTTGAGATCTTAGTTTATGAATCATTTTTTAAGAATCTAGGATGACGTATATACTGGCAGCAACATGGTTTTTTGGCTGGTAGATCTACTGTCACAAATCTGTTCTTCTATTTCACCTATTTAATTGAGAACGTTGATAATAAACTACAAGTGGACGCTATATACACAGACTTCTCTAAGGCCTTTGACAAAGTAAATCACGCACTACTTGTCAATAAACTGAGAGCTTTTGGTATTAATGGGACATTATTAAACTAGTGTGCATAATACCTTCAAAGTAGATCTTCGACCGTGGTGATTGATGTGTACTCCTCGCAGCCATATATTGCCTACTCCGGCGTACCGCAAGGCTCGGTACCTAGGACCAGTATTTTTAACATCTTTATAAACGACATTGTTTCGATATTTCAACACTCTAAGGTCTACCTATTTGCTGATGATCTCAAAATAGTTAAAACTATTAGAAGCAACTCTGACGTCGAATCACTACAAGATGATCTCAACAGCCTCATTCAATGGTGTAATATCAACCAAATGTTTTTCAATGCCAAAAAATGACAACTTAGTGGGTTTACCAGAAAACATAATTATATACAGAGTCAATACTATATTGATACTGAGAAACTAATTACAGTTCGAGCGATACGTGATTTAGGCGTTATACTAGATAGGCGAATTAAAATTTACCAACCATATTGATAACGTAATCACCACAGCTACTAAGTCACTGGGTTTTGTATTGCGGAATTCCAAAGAGTTTAAACAGCCCTCTACTACAATCAAACTTTACAGTAGTCTGGTTAGAAGTAAACTAGAATACTGCAGTCAAATTAGGAATCCGCACTACAAAATCCATAGCATTAGAATCGAACGAATAGAAAAGCGACTAATGCGTCATCTTGCGTACCGTTCGAATAGCTATCAAACTAATGATTCCTACGAAAGACAGTCGGCACAATTTAACATCACATCACTACAATCGCGTAGAAGTATCTCAGACATGATGTTCCTATACAAAACGCTCAATAATAGTATTGATTGTCCAGCAATAGTTTAATTATTTAACTTTAAGGTGCCATCAAGAATGCCTAGAAATCTGCACGCCTTTTTCAATCTACTAATCTCTTTAAAGGTCTTACTTGGGAAAGTATTCCCCTCTAGCCAGACTGGCTCGCACTTATAACGAACTGTCCTCGAAGATTTCTGGCCTCGATATTAATTGCGATAGTTTATACACCTTCAAATCAAAATTAATTAATTTCTATGAATTAACGAACTAACTACTTATCAATTATTAATTATAACATTAGAATTATTTTTGATTTTTATAATTTTATTAATATAATATATAATATGACAATGAAGATATTTATAATATTATCAAATAATTCTATTTCTTTTTAATAATTTGTATTTATTCAATGATGTAATTCAGTTTTTATTCCTTACAAAATAATCAATACATGTTGTGATTACCCATAAAAAGAAATACAATTATAATGTGTTGAATTTGTTAAGAAAATGATCTTTGTATTACTTTTGTAATTTCTGTTGGTAATCCTAATAAATAAATAAATAAATCAAATTGATAAGTTCAGTTTATCGAAAGATATCTTGTTCACATCCATACCGATTGACGTCCATGTGAAATTATTTTCAATGTTTTTTTTTTTATTATAATCCAAAAAAATAATTTTAGGACTACGTCAGAAGTATTAATTTTAATCTCCTCTTGCTACTGGTGTATTTTTAAGGGTTCCGTACCTCAAAAAGAAAAAACGGAACCCTTATAGGATCACTTTGTTGTCCGTCTGTCTGTCTGTCTGTATATCAAGACCCTCTTTCTCAAGAACGCGTGGAGGTATGAAGCTGAAATTTATACCAAATGCTCATGGCTACTGTCCCTAGGAGCTGTGAAAAAATCAAACTTCTAAGCCAACGCAATCAAATCATACAGCCGTTTTTGGCGCAAATTTTCGACATTCGCAAGAGAATCAAAACCTACCGGGTATTTCCCGTGTACTCAGAATCTTGAAATTTGGTACGAAGCAACGTTTTATAGCACAGATAAAGGAAAAATTACATTATATAATAAAATATTTTTATTAATTTTAAACTTATATACCTACAGATTTGTTCGAAACACGGTTTTTTATTATACTAGTGGAATATAAATCTGCTGGAAGTGATTTAAGTTGATTGCATCGCGATATTTCATTTGGTTACTACAGAACACTACATCTTCGCTTCGCGTTGTTTGCAAAAGGTTCTAATCAAATATGTCGCGCCACCTACTAGAAACAACAGGAAAATATCTACTAGTGTTTGTATGGAGGCCTTAATTAGTACGAATACCACAAAAAACTGCTGCCAGTGTTAAAATGGCTGCAAAGTGTCATTTAACTTCATAAAAACAGTACAATAATATTCCGGTAGATATAGATCTGAGACGTGACCCTTTATTGTTTCTTCACGCTCAACAAACGATGGAGAACACGATACTTGGAGTTTCTCTGCATGTTAAACTTCGTAATGAGTATAACCACAGTAGAAACAGAGTTTTTAGATAAGGAAACGTTGTGGTCTGAAAGAAGATGTAGTGACAAAAATTGAGAAAGGTATGCTGAGATGGTTTGGTCATGTCGAGAGAATGAATGAAGAACGATTGACGAAAAAAGTGTATAAGGCGAGTGTGAATGAAAGTGTTGGAAGGGGTAGACCTAGGCGGACATTTCTAGACCAAATGAGGGACGTCTTGAAAAAGGGCCAGGTCAAGAGTACCCTAAACCGTAGAGCATGTATGAAGGGAATAATGAAAGTGGACGAAGCGAAACAAGTATGTAAGGATCGTAGCAAGTGGAAAGAAGTGTTTTCTGCCTACCTCTACGGGAAAGAGGCGTGATTATATGTATGTATGTATGTAACCAGAGTTACTGACATAGCCCAATGGATCAGTAAGATGAAGTAGCAATAGCTATATACCTCGAAGAACCAAGTGACAAGGTCTGGAAGCGGCACCGTCGTACCGATAAGAAAATGAAGGGCAATCCTCACTAAGTAATGACAATAATAAATTTTTACTTCAGAAATCATCATCATCATCATTAAAGCCTTCCATAAGTCCATTGCTGAACACAGGCCTCCCCCAAGGAATGCCACAAAGCACGGTCCTGAGCCACCTGCATCCATCGACTTCCTGCATGTCTTACCAGGTCGTCACTCCATCTCGTGGGGGGTCGCCCTAAACTTCGCCTACCGGTACGAGGCTGCCACTTGATAACCTTTCTTCCCCATCGGTTGTCGGTTCTTCGAGCTATATGGCCGGCCCACTGCCACTTCAGCTTACTAATCCGTTGGGCTATGTCGGTTACTCTGGTTCTACTGCGGATATCCTCATTCCTAAATTTATCACGCAGAGAAACTCCGAGCATAGCCCTCTCCATAGCTCGCTGAGCGACCTAGAGCTTCCTATTACGGCCAGCTGTGAAGGACCACATCTCAATTCCGTAAGTCATCACTGGCAACACGCACTGGTTCTACAATTTCGTTTTAAGGTTTTGAGGTATGTCTGACGAGAAGATGTGTCGTAGCTTCCCGAACGCTGCCCAGCCGAGTTGAATCCGTCGATTGACCTCTCGGTCGAAGTTGGACTTACCTTTTTTTTTTACGGGGGGAAGTCCTCATGGACTTCCTATTTGACTTTGACTTTGGGAAAGGCGGAGGGGCGTGCCGGACTCTTACCGGCTAAAACCACCCCGGTGTCTCCTCGCACATGCGCGTGGGGCCGCGGGAATCCAAATTCTTCCGCAGCTCCACACTAGTGCTGGCCCGGTCTGTCCGGGCCTCGTCTCCTGCACGGAGTAGTGAGGTGTTTAACTATCCCGTGTATCGCCTCAGGGGCGCGCGCTGACACCCACGCGCGCCTCCGCCTCGGGTCCATCGAATAGGGGTGGCGGGGGCTTCCCCAAGTCCCTCGCCCCTGGACCCATTCATGGGGGCCGGAAAAGGGCGTTATCCATCCTTCTCCTGCGCCCGGTGCGCCTTCTGCGGCCGGGGAAGGGAGTCGAGATCTCCCTTTCCCGTTCCGCAGTTTCCTTCTGCGACATCACGTCCTCGCAGAAGGACACCACCGCGTCCCACGACTCTGCGCTACCGACCATTTTCCGCACTAAGGCCGGCAGCGACAGATTGCCTCCTACTTTATTTGTGAGGACACGGCGCTGCTCCTCCCAAGCTACGCACTCAGCGAGCGTATGTTGCGCCGTGTCCTCCCCGCAATGGACGCAGTGGTGGCACCGAGCGTCCGGCTCCCTGTCTATGCGGCTTATGTACTTGCCACAGCAGCCATGCCCCGACAGCACCTGCGTCACCCTAAACGACAGGGAGCCGTGCCTTCTCCCGAGCCAGTCTTCGAGTACTGGCCGGATCGCCTCGACGGTAGCGAGGCCGGCGGTAGGGCGCAGAAGCCTTTGCCGCCATTCCGCCACCAAGACCTGACGGAGCTCCTCTCGGCGCAGCGCGATCTGCTGCTGCACCGGCCTCGAGCCCCGTGCCCGCTATTCCTCGCGCCATCGATATAATGACGCGAGTACTTTGGCCTCTAGGTCCCAGGGCGTGGATCCGGCCAGGACGCAAGCCGCCTCGTAGGAAATCGTGCGATACCCGCGGACGACTCTGACGGCCATCGCCCTCTGCGGTTTGCGCAGAATGGCGAGAGTGCTGGCCGTCATGTCCATCGCCCACACAGGGGCCCCATACAGGGCCATGGACCGCACGATTCCCACGTACAACCGCCTACAGGCGGCGCTCGGGCCCCCCAAGTTGGTAAGCAACGTTGATAGCGCGCCCGCTGCACTCATCAGCTTGGGCGCCAGCCGCCGGAAGTGGGGTCCGAATTCCCATCGGCTGTCGAGCACCAATCCTAGATACTTCATGGTGGACTCGACAGCTATCCGGGCCCCACTGACCACGACGTGTGATCCCGGCGGCGGCGCGCGTCGAGGGCCATGGAACACCATGGCCTCCGACTTGTTTAGGTCCACCTTCAGGCCCAGGTGCCGGATGCGGTTCACCACTTGTGACACCGCAGCCGTGGCAACCAACGCTGCATCCCTGTGCTCCCCCGGGCAGTGACGAGCGTGTCGTCCGCATAACACGTCAAGTCGGCGACCGACGGGAGTTCACCTCTCAGTACCCAGTCGTAGCCGATGTTCCACAGAAGCGGTCCCAAGACCGATCCCTGCGGAACACCGCACGACATGACGCGCCGAGCTGCGCCGTCACGTCCCCGATACGTAACGCATCTCTCCTCAAGGTAAGCCCCTATTGTGCGGCGGAGGTAGGGAGGCACACGATGGTAATTCAGCGCCTCCCGGATACAACTCCAGGGTAGGGTGTTGAAGGCGTTGGAGATGTCTAAAGACACCGCCAGCACCACCCCACCCTGGGACACTGTCTCCTCCGCCAGGGCCCTCACGCGCATAATAGCGTCTATGGTGGAGCGCCCGCGACGAAAACCAAACTGGTTCTCGTCCAGGTCCGGCCCCTCTCTGCACAAGTGGCTGACGAGGCGATCTGCGATAATACGTTAAAAAAGTTTGCCCGCCTCGTCGAGCAGCACTATGGGCCGATATGCGGACGGTGAGTCCGCGGGGCGCCCCTCCTTCCTGAGCAGGACCAGCCTCCCCTCTTTTCACACACTGGGAAACTGACCCTGCTCGAGACATGCCGTGAAGAGCCCCCTCAGCTGGGGCTCTAGCTCCTTCAGAGCCAGGACGAGAGCTCGACCAGGAACTCCGTCGGGTCCGGGCGCTGTGTTCTTAGCCCAGAGTCGCGACACGGCCGCTCTCGTCTCTGCTTGCGTAACCTCGGGGACTTCGGTGCTCTCCTCTTCTGGAGAGTCTGTGGCTGAGGGCGAAGCCATTGCCGGGGGAACGTGTCCCACTCGCTCAGGGAAGAGAGCCAATACCACCACCTCTAGCAACTGGGGTTGCATCGTTTGTGTTAGTGGAGGCGCCCAGGGACGCAACTTGCCCCGTACCCAACGGTAGGAGCGCCCCCACGGATCCCGATCTAGGGACCCCAGCAGCTCCTCCCTGGCACGCGACTTTGAGTCGCCAATGGCCAGCCACAGAGTCTCCTTAGACGCGCGGTACACCTCATACAGCGCGTCCTCCTCGGCGGAATCCTGTCGACGCCGCCTCCGGTATCGGGTGTACCGGCGACTAGCCGCAACGCACGCTATGCGCAATTGTGCGATCTCGGCGGTTCACCAGTACACCTGGCGCTTTGCGGACCGTTGGCGGACACGGGGCATGGACGCGTCGCATATCTGCGTCATCGCCCCGCGAAACCATAGCGCCACCGCTTCGACGGGGCCGTCCGTCGTCGACTCCCAGATCCAGGACTGGACTAAGGCTGCTTCCTCGATTAGTTCCCTGTCGATGCGCTTAAGCGCCCAACGCAGGCCGTCGTTAATCGGGGTTGTTTGATGGCGGCCGCTCGCAGTCTGGGCAGAGACGTCGAACCGGATATATCGATGGTCCGACAGCGTCTCCTCTGCGGCGACACGCCAGTCGCGGACTCGGCTGGCGTCGCGGACTCGGCTGGCGACAGAGGGGCTAGCAAACGAGACGTCCACTATCGACCCACCCTGCTGCCGCACGCACGTGTACTCCGAACACCGATTCAGGACGACCAGACCAGTCGTCACGGTCCACTCTTCTAGCACCTCGCCCCGAGGGTCAGTGACCGGAGATCCCCACGCCGATGACTTGGCGTTGAGATCCCCGAGCACCAGAAAAGGACGAGGGTGATAGCGGCCTACGACGGCGCCCAAGTCGACAAGGAAACCCTCAAAGTCGGCGAGACTCTTGTTGGGGGAGAAATACGCCCCTACAATAACGATGCCGCTCGAGACCGCAGCAACCCAGCCGCGGCCTCGAGACGGGTCGATCAGAGTCTCGCCAATAATGGCCACCAAACCGTCAGCGCATCCCAACCAGTTGTCACGGGCGGGAATGATGTACGGTTTGGCGACCACAGCCACGTGAATCGACCACTCTGCCATGCTCTGGAGTAGGTGATCCTGAGCTCTGGCACAGTGGTTGATGTTGCGCTGGAGAAAATGGAATTGTGCCGTTACTGACATTCCATTCCCTCGGCAATGATCCTGGGCCGGAAGTCGGCCGCGGAGCTGCTAGCCTGCCAGGGCAGCGAGGTTAACCCGGCAGGCTTAGTGCTCCTCTCCTTTTGCTTTTTCTTTTCCTTTTGGGCCTTGCTGGCAGGCGCCCCACAGACCCCTCCGCCTACTCTGTGCTCCGCTGGCCTTCCTGCAGCAGAACAAAGGCTGCAGTTGAAAGCCTTGTGGCCAGGCTGGCCGCAGCGATAACAGAGGTCACTACGGTCAACCTCGGCGGTGCACTTCGCCCAGACGTGCCCTTTTTCCAGGCACCGGAAGCACTGCAAAGCACGGGGCTGTAGAAGCTTGGCCCTTGCCGCCACCCAGCCTACCAGCAATCTGCCGCTATCAGCGATCTTCTTTGCCGACGCCACAGGGCACCGAAACCAGACCGCGCCGAGTCCGGTGGCGTCGACGCGTATATCGCCAGCCCGCACCTTGTCCGGCGGACACTCTCCGCTTCTGGCAACGGCCGCCACCACCTCCTCAGAGGTCACGGAGTCGTCCAGGCCAGCAATCCGCACCTCTGCGGTTTTCATTGGTCTGGAGACCCGGACGTCCTCAGGGTTGAGGACTTCCCTCATCTTGGCGGCCAGTGCGTCCACCTTTTCGGCACTGCCGCTCACAGTATCGGCCACCTCGAACAGCCGCGCACCCGTGGCAGCCTGCCTGAGGGTGACGGACTGAAGGCCGAGATCTGATAATTTGATCTTGGCCTTGGCCTCAGCGATGACCGACTGGTACGTCACGCCACGCTCCACAGCTCCGGGCTACAACGTAAGCGTCACAGCATTGGACCGCGGAACCGGCACAGCCGGTCTCTTGCGACCGCCTTTGGCAGTCCGCCGCGCAGGTTGAGGAGCCGTATTTGCGGTTCCACCTGGGGCGCATGCAGCTGCTGAGGCCTTTTTGGCGGCTTTGCGGGCCTTTTTGCGGCCCACGACTTTAGCCCAGGTGTCACCTTTAGACCCGATAGTCGTGGGCTGCTCGCTCGTAGGAGCTCCCTCCGCGGGCTTTTGTTACCCTCCGCGGGCTTCCCCTTTTAAGGCGCAAGTCTCGGCGACTCCTCAGTTCTCCGTGTGTCGGCCGCCAAAGGCGGACGGAGGATTTCCGCCAGGAGACGACGTGAAATCGCCTCCAGCCGAGCGTTAACCATGCTCCCGCACTGGAGCATGCAGATCCGGACAATGCGCTCGACCTCTTCGTCGGTACGAGGGCTTGCCAGTTGCGGTGCGAGAGTCGGGGCCAATACAGGCGCGGCATCGGTAGACGTGCGTCGCTGCTGCTCTCCGTTCAGCGCAGCGACTTGCCGCCGGAGGTCCTCTAAGTCATTTCTGAGGTGGCTGTTTTCCTCCTGTAACTTTGCGACCTCGTCAGAGGCCATCCTGTTGAGGAGAATGCCAACCACCTCCCTGATATCCGCGGCAGCCTTCTTTAAGCCACGGGTGAACGTGCCCTTCAGGCTGCCGGACTTGGTGGCAACCTTCAGAACTAAGTCCACCCCATCCAAAGCCAGCTGGCTTAAGGCCACCGCAGACGGCTCTCCCCCTTTCGCCGCAAGAGCAGCTCGTCGCTCGCGAGCACGTCGGGCCATTTCCGACACTTCGTCGGCCGCGACGGCTTTGCGCTGCTCCCTTTTGGCGGCATTGAGCTCCGCCTTTGAGCTCCCCAGCGAGGCACAGCGTTCACCGCCATCGCCAGGGTCCTCCGTAGTGAACCCCATGTCACTCTCTGCTTCACTAGCCGCCGAGGTATTGGAGCACACGAACCGTCCGTGCTTATCCCTCCGCGGCTGCCAAGCACTCGCCCCTCTCGATGCCTGCCGACCCCTCCCCGAATTCGGCAACTTGGGGGCCGGCAGTCCTTGCTCCTCTGATGATCAGCACAATGGACGTTTCCTAGCGGAAGACGTCCCACGCGACCGATTTCCGCCGCTTCCAGTATCAGATCCTGCCTGTTTTTCTACCTCTACTGTTTTTTTTAAGTATTTTTCTTTCTCCATTTTGTATCCCACGAGTGTGGAGGAAATAGCGGTCCATACGAGTAGCGCCTCCTTTGCCCGGATAAGCCTATGCGTAACCCGTCAAGGGTGTCGGCCGGTACCCCGACGGGGGCAACGCTAACGACTGAACATCTACCCATCAGCCATGCAGCTCTTCACGGCGTGCCACGCTTGAGCTTCGGGTGATTTTTTAAAGAGGTTATCATCCTTGCGACTCCAGGCGGTTAAGCCAAGAGCCCTCGGCCCCTTAGGCGCCGCGAGACGTGATCCACGACACGCCAGAGGGATTCCGAGGTTCGAATGGTGGCAGAGTCGATACGAGTTCTTCCCATGCCTGCCCAGAGACCGGGTGAGGGAACACTGAGCCCATTCAGTTTCCTTTTTTGCAGGGTTTGGTCCCTGAAAATCCCGCGATTACGGGTTGCCCGGCGTCGGCAAAAGCCGAGTGCACCTGGAACCTCACCGCGCATGTCAAATTCTCTGTTCCTCTAAACGGAGAGGATACAGGAAGCAACTAATAGGCCCTCCACTATCCAAACAAGCCTTCACCCAGCCAGTTTTGGTCTGCGGCGGTTTCCCGCTACCACCCATATCTGAGTGGCGTTCCCCTATCCGCCACCTGGGGACGCGCCCGATGGGAGCTCTGGCAACTCCACACGGGAAGTTGGACTTACCTAGTCGGACTATTTGTCCCAGGTAAACATACTTGTCAACAACTTCGAGCTTAGTGCTCCCAACAACTACCGGCATAGGTGTGACATGGACATTAAACATTATCTTTGTTTTGTCCATGTTTATCTTAAGACCTATCCGTTGGGAGACACTATTGAGGTCAGTGAGCATAGTGCTTAGTACCTCCAGCGATTCTGCCACAAGGACTATTTCGTTGGCAAGTCGAAGGTGAGTGATGTACTCGCCATTGATGTGAATACCATATCCTTTTCAGTCCAGAAGCTTGAAAACGTCTTCCAATGCGGTGAAGAGTTTCGGGGATATGACGTCACCCTGTCTTACACCTCTCTGCAGTTGGATAGGTTTCGTACTCTGGTTCTGTTCTCGGATAGCCATCGTAGCTCTACTGTACAAACACTTCAGCACTTCGATATACCGACAGTCAACTTGGCACCTCTGAAGGGACTGCAGCACTGCCCAAATTTCGAAGGAATCAAAGGCTTTCTCATAGTCCACATACGCCAGACAAAGTGGCAAATTCTACCCTTTGGACTTCTGTACAATTTGCTAAAGGGTATGTATGTGGTCTATGTTGCTAAAGCCCTTTCGGAAACCGGCTTGTTTGGGAGGCTGGAAGTTGTCAAGTCTGCGCGCGAGACGAATCGTAATGACTCTCTAAAACAGCATGTAGACGCGGCTCAGAAAGGAAATCGGTCTGTAGTTCTTCAAGAGAGCGTTGTCACCTTTCTTAAAGAACAAGACCACCGCATTTCTGCTCCACGCCTCCGGTGTAATGCCACCATGTAGGACGGAATTAAATAGCTTCTAAAGGACTTCAAGTACCAGTCTTCCACCCGCTTTCAGAAGCTCCGCTGTAATTCCATCCTTGCCTGGGGCCTTACCGTTTTTAAGATGCTGGAGAGCCATTCTAATCTCAATCAGACTGACGTCCGGGATATCTTCGGAATAGTGTCGGATGAGACTCGCTCTTAGATCGTTACTCACACTTGCGTGTGGCTCCAACGATGACGTGTACAGCTGCCCATAGAACCTCTCAATCTGACTCAAAATCTCAGGTGTCCCGGACACGATGCTGCCACACTCTGTCTTCAGCTTTGACAGTTGGCTCTTTCTGGCAGACAGATCTCTGGCAAAGACTTTGGAGCCTTGGTTCCGCTCGTTCGCTTCTTCAATACGAGTTCTATTGAAGTTGCGTAAGTTCCGCCGCATGCATTCGATCTGTCTGTTCAGTTGTTTGTATGCTGTCAAGTATATTGAAGAATGTAGCTTCATCTCCCGTCTAACAACCATGAGATTAAAAGTGTGATCGGAGAGTTTTTGTGTTTGACAGTTTCCACGAGCTTGTCATTCATATCGTCCACTTCATTGCAGTCTTCTAGGCACTGAAAACGGTTTTGTAACTCGAGCTGAAGGGTTTCGGGACTTTGGAACAGAGCACGAGGGGGACGGAGCGTTGACTTCATTAGACGAGACCTCTCCAACTTAACGTTTAGGTTCAGTGTGCTTCTAACCATTCGGTGATCGCTACCAGTTTTCACCCTCGCGATTACGGAGACATCACTGAACAGTTGTCGTCTGGTCGTCATAATGAAGTCAATCTCATTTTTGTCGAACCGTCGGGGCTCGACCAGGTCCACTTCCTGTTGGGCCGTTTCTGGAAGAAAGAGTTCATCATAAAGAGTCCCTCTTTCTCCATGAAGTCGATCAGCTGCTGGCCCCTTGCGTTCCGTTTCCCTATTCCAAATTTCCCTACTTTCAGCTCACCGTTCTCTCTTGTGCTTAGTTTTGCACTGAATTCTCCCATTAACACCGTATATTGGGTTTTGGAGGAATGCATGGCTCTAGAGATATCCTCATACATTTCCTCCACCTCCTCATCGGGGTGTGCCGAGGTTGGTGCGTAAACCTGTATGACCTTCAGCGAATACCGTTTGGTGATTCTGAGTATAAGGTACGCAACCCTCGTCGACACACTCCCGATCTTTGCAACGTTGTTAATGAGAGACTTGTGGACGATAAATCCGACACCTCCTTGGGACAGATGGTCGCCCTCCCGGTGATAGAGCAAGTTGCCACAATCGAGGATTACCGTGTCCTCCCCCTCTCTTCGGACTTCGGATAATCCTATATTGTGCCAGCGCAACTTGTCTATCTCTTCTTCCAGCTCCACGGCTCTTCTCGTCAGTCCTCAGGGTGCGTGCGTTGTACGTTGCCAGGTCAAGTCGTCTAAGGTGGCAACCAAACCTCCACCGGAGATTCTTAGCACCCCTTGCCGCGCCGTTACCATGGTCGTCACCGTAGCCCGGAATAGCGGGGCCGCCGGGGACTGGGGGACGTCTCTTTGTTACTCTTATCATAGGGGGTGGGTATTTGCCATAGTTGCCAAGCTTGGCGAGCGGGTTGGCAAGCGCAGTTTTTTTTTGTGTGTTTGTTGTTATCGGGAAGATGCTGCTGCCCATCTCCTGCCTGTTTCTCTTTGTTGCCTTTTACGACACCCACGGGAGGATATGGGATAGTGGATATTCTTTACCGCTTCTACACGGCACGGCACTTCAGAAATAATACCCGTTAAATTCAGAAATAATAGGGTTAGTAACACAATCTAAAATTTTGGAAGCAACCTTTAGTATTTAATTACAGGGAAAACTGTTTTCATCTACAATTTTACATATTATATGCTGTCTAAGCAAAAGTTTCCAGGAAACTATTAGTGTTACC
This sequence comes from Parnassius glacialis, assembly GCA_033319125.1. Taxonomy (NCBI): domain Eukaryota; kingdom Metazoa; phylum Arthropoda; class Insecta; order Lepidoptera; family Papilionidae; genus Parnassius; species Parnassius glacialis. The sequence continues at coordinate 13,735,871 of JAVANC010000012.1, forward strand.
TTGTGTTTGTGTCATGAGGGATGCTATTCGCTTATGTATAATCATACGGAAGCCATCCGTGCAAGCTTCTGCGAATATCCCCGATACACTACTAAAGCGAGGCAGCCCCATAAGTGCCTTTAAACTGATAATTAATATAACTAATTTAACTGGTTTTTTAAGGTTGCACTGATTTCACTCAAACACTCCTTTGAGTGTGTAAAAAATCTCATATTAAATGAAGTGTCGACCTGGTAAGACATGCGGGAAATTGATGGATAGAGGAGACGAAAGCGCTTAAAATAATTATTTATATTATTTATATTATAATTATTTTAAGCGCTTTCGTCTCCTCTATCTATCAATTTCCCGCATGTCTTACCAGGTCGACACTATATATATATATATATATATATATATATATATATATATATACTTACGCACTTACGTGCGTGCGTGAGTGCGTGCGTGCGTGCGTGCGAGCGTGCGTGCGTGCGAGCGTGCGTGCGTGCGAGCGTGCGTGCGTGCGAGCGTGCGTGCGTGCGTGCGTGCGTGCGTGCGTGCATGTGTGCGTGCGTGCGTGTGTGCGTGCGTGCGTGCGTCCGTGCGTACGCGCGTGCGTGCGTGTGTGTGTGTGTGTGTGTGTGTGTGTGTGTGTGTGTGTGTGTGTGTGTGTGTGTGCGCGAATTCATTATATGCCGTGACACTGCGAGTATATGTGAGAAATTCATTAAATGCGTGACACTTTTTATCCTTATTAACTCTGTCGTTGAAACGCGAATTTAAATTAGCACTCGCATGCTTCGCAAGAATTTACGGGTAAAATGAAAATACTCCTATTTCCACATATTGTTGTACGTTGTTATTGTTTTCTTGCTCTATTCAGTTGCCATTTTAGTATCGTACACTCATTAGAATTCATTGTCCTTTGTATTGTCTATGTTTAACTGTTTTTTTTTAATATAGTTTTTTTATAAAAACTATACGTTATAAATAGTATCTAATATTTCTGGAGTAAATAAATTTAAAAAATAGGCTTAATTTACATAAACTCTTTATTAAATAAATAACTTAATTTACATTAATTATATAAACTCTCAAACTTGTCACTTAGAGAGGCAGAGACTACGAACTTCCAATTGCGTCTCGGTTACGGGTACTCATATTTTTGTCCCATCTACAATATATTGCCACTTGGTTTGATTAACTTCTGCACCTTAAATTTTATTAATAACACTTTTCTCTTTAATTTTTCTAGGCGTTCAAGCTACATTGCTGCATTAATGCTTGCTTAGCATTTTTTGCATTTTTAGGATATTCCTATATGTGATATACACGTTTTTTATAACTATTGCCAGTAGTTTACTACTGTCACACTTGTGCAAAATTACTTAGCCTCAGACTATAAATATATGAACCAAACTCATTGTATTTTATAAAAATGCTAATATAGGTGTCATTTTGCTTCAAGATTTGTGCACGAATCATCATGTAAATAAAAGAGACCATTCTTATCTGTGTGTACTAAATCTATACAAAGAATATCTTCATCATCATTAGAGCCTTTTACAAGTCACTGCTGATCATAGATCTATCAAGCAATGCCACAAAGCACGATCCTGAGACACCTGCATCCATCGACTTCATACATGTCTTACCAGGTCGTCACTTCATCAAGTGTCTGGGCACACTACACTTTGTCTGTCGGTACGAGGCTGCTATTCGAGAACCTTTCTTTCCCATGGGTTTGACGGTTTTTCAAGCTATATGTCCGGCCCATAGCTTCTCCAGCTCTGTGAATATCCTCATTTTGAGTCCATCACGCAGAGAAACCCCGAACATAGTCATATATGACCAGCAATAAAGAAACACCTCCAAGATCCATAAGTTATCACTGGCAACATAAACTGGTTGTACAACCTAGTTTTGATGTTTTGAGATATACCTGACGAAAAGATGTGTCGTAATGTGACGAACGCTGACCAGCCGAGTTGAAACCGTCGATTGACCTCCCGGTTAAAGTTGGACTTACCTATACAGAATATTTATCCTAAGTAAACATACTCGTCGACAACTTCGAGCATAGCGCTCTCAACAACTACTGGCATAGGTGTGATATGAGCGTTACACATAACCTTTGGCTTTTTCTTATTGAGCATAGTGCATAGGTACTCCAGCGATTCTGCCATAAGGAAAATATCGTCAGCAATTTGAAGGTGAGTGATGTACTCGCCATTGGTGTTAATACCGTATCCTTTCCAGTCCAGGACCTTAAAAATGTCTTCCATTGCAGCGGTGAAGATTTCGGTGATATAACGCCACCCTGTCTTACACCTCGCTGCAGTTCAATGAGTTCCGTACTCTGGTTATGTACTCGGATAGCTATCGTTGCTCTACTGTACAAACATTTCAGCACTTCGATAAACCGACAGTGAATTCAGCACCGCTGAAGGGACAGTAGCACCGTGCAAATTTTGACGAAATCAAAGGCTTTCTCGTAGTTCATGTAAGCATGGCGAAGTGGTAGATTGTACTCTTCAGTCTTATGTTAGATTTGCTGAAGGGTACGTATGTAGTCTATGGTACTAAAGCCTTTTCGGAAACCTTAAATTGTTAACTAATTGCTTATAATTTGTGTATTAATTTTTTTTTTAAATAAATTCTTGAAATGCTATTAAACATTACTAATATTCCCTTTAACCACTTCTGGAAAGCTTAAAATGCTTGTGTTAGAAGTGGTTCACGACAGTAGTCGAATGGCGGATTCGAACCCACGACCTTTCGAGTTCACGGTCCGCGCCCTGCCGTTAGGCTACTGACGCTAGGCTATTGAAAATTTAATCATGGAAAATTGTGATACCACAAAACCTCAAGTATTATTTATTTATTTATGTACTAATTTTATCATTATATCTAATTTCAAATTGTTATAATATATTTTTAAATAAGTAAAATAATAAATTTTAAATTAATTAAAATAATTTATAAAAATTACCATTTATAAACAATATTTACTACAAAAAATTTAATTATTATTAAAACTCATTATAAAAATTAATTTTAAAGCTTATTACTTAAAATATTTAATTTTTAAATGATAATTTTAATTTAAATATAAATTAAAATTTTAAATTTAATTATTTTTCTATTAAATATAATTTATCCCCATCGATCACTAATAAAAACTAGATACACAATCGCAAGCAAAAGTTCTCTAAAAACTTACGCCAATTGTTTTCACGTAATTTGTTGAAATAAATATACATTAATGTAAATTCAACCTTAAATGCATTTCTTAAAGTTGTAATCACAAAAATATGTACAAATTCTAATAGTGGTAGAGCCACGCGGCAACTTTTGCTGTCGCACGGATGGGTCGGCTCGAACCGGGGTGGTACCACGACCTCACAGAAAACCAGCGTGAAGTAGAGGTTTACCTCTGCGTTTCGCTTGGTGAGTGCAGGTGGCCGGAGGCCCTTTTCACTGGAAATGGGGCATTCCATCTTAGTCCTCACAGGTGACAACGCATCTACATTTTGATTTGTAATAGAGGATAGATGTAGATGTCTATGGGCCGCAGCAACCACTTACCATCAGGTGGACTGTGTGCTCGTTTGTCACCCTTATCCAATAAAAAAAAAGCGCACCCAAATGTTCGAGTAGACTTTCATTCGTTAAGGACATTTTTGTCACCTATTTAATTTTGTGTATCTAGTTTTTTATTAGTAATTGATGTTTAACCCCCATTAAGTTGTTTTAATATTATTTTTATTATTTGTACTTTATAAATTTAGCCCCTATAAATAAATTATAATATAAATTAAATTCCTTACAAAGCTCTAATTTGTTCTTTCTAGAAAAACTTTCCAGTACCTCTAATTTCTTAATAATTATTCCAATTTATTAATGAAAGTGACGGGCAATATGTACATATTTTAATATATAATCATTTAAATATTCAAATAAAAATTACATTTAAATTTACTTTCATATATTAATTAAAATAATATTCATTTAAATTAATTTATTGTAATCCATTATTTTCTTAATTATAATCTGCATTTTGATCTGAATTAATTTTAAATAAATAATGCGTAAATATATCAAACAAGTTTTCAAATCAAAATCGTAAAAACCTTAATTCGACTTGAAAATGTAATTTCGGAAAAGTGATTAAAAAATAAACAACGGATATATTTCAAGCGGAATTTATTTTAATCGTTTAAAAATCAAGAGTACGCTTTCCAAGCTGTTGAATAAATGAAACGCCGTGAACGGTTTTGCTCGTGACTTTACAAAGGCCAAGCCGAATTATTGGTCATTGCACATTTTTAGAACAAGCTTAACCTGGCTACTACGTCGCGGGTCCTATGTTTTATTCCCAGTCGTAGGCAACTTATGCAAAACAAAAAAAAAAATTAAGTCACAACTTGTTACCGTGTTCAAAATGAATATGAAGGAGAATAATCGACCACCTCATTGTATAAATATTATTAATTAAATAACTTTAATATAATCGATTTCCGCAAACAAACGCCTGATTTATTAATTAAATATTATTAACCCTGAATAAATAGCCGACACGGGCTTCAGAACAGAGAAGAGAATTCATCACCTCATTTTATCCAATGGTTATCGTAAGAAGTGATTATGGGATTTTTATTAATATTTTCTTACAACTGATATAAAAAAGAGAGGAAATCAAACACTGACTTAAATAAGTTAAAAAGTTGTAGGTATTTTAATTATTTTATGTCAAACAGTTTCTTTTTGATTATGTACTTTTTTTTTTTTTTTATAGGATAAGGGTGACAAACGAGCACACAGTCCACCCGATGGCAAGTGGTTGCTGCGGCCCATAGACATCTACATCTATCCTCGTTTGCGAATCAAAATGCAGATGCGTTGTCACCCGTGAGGACTAAGATGGAATGCCTCATTTCCAGTAAAAAGGGCCTCCGGCCACCTGCACTCACCAAGCGAAACGCAGAGGTAAACCTCTACTTCACGCTGGTATTCTGTGAGGTCGTGGTACCACCCCGGTTCGAGCCGGCCCATCCGTGCGACAGCAAAAGCTGCCGCGTGGCTCTACCACTGTTACTTATTCGAACAGTATTGGTAATGGGTTTCGTGTCATCAATAAATAACTAATATTTTATTTGAACTGATCGTTACAAGAGGTGGTATCAGAAACGTTGAGGTACTTCATTAAAATAAAAATGCATTTTTTAAACGTACAAACTATCACAAATATTCAGACCCAAAACAATTATTTGTGGCAAGTAATTGTTGTGACAAATACTTGTCTCGCTCATGATTCGAACCCGCAATCCTCTGCGCCGCAAGTCAATGCAAGACCACTGCGGATGTAACATTTATCATGAATTTCTAACATTCTTATAATTGTTAATTTATTATAATATTCACAAAAAAATATAAGAGCGCAAAAGCCGTGGATATGAGTTGTTATATTCTCACCGATGGAATTAAATGCATTATTTGAAATGATCGTGTTCATTTGTCCATTTAGTAAAGCGTGTTCGAATGAATGTATGTTTCCCTTTCAAATTTTAGTAAAAAAAACCTCAAATTCATATTTGTATTTTACTATTATTCAAATAATATAGGCATAAATTAATTTTATTTTCTTAGTACGGTTCTTAACTAAATGTATAATATTTAACTAAAATTTTAGCGCAGTCACCACTTGAAGTTAAATTAATAAGAGGCCTTTACCTATGAAATTGCCGATCTCCAGTACTAGCCATTTTGAATCAAATTGTTTGGCTAAGAATTGCAATTTCAAAAATAATAGCATTTTAAAAACATGGAACAAATTTTTTTTAATTAGTCACTTGTTTATTGATAAGTGTTAGATTTTCACCGCATTTCAATCTTTTTCGTCATCATGGATACGTTACAAATTCGAGTGATTATGGGATATGAGTACCGTCGTGGCAGAAAAGCGGCACTAGCAGCATGTAACATCAACGACGTTTACGGCGCAAATACTGCAAAAACTTTGGTCGACAATGACGAATTAAAGGCGATTGTAGAAGCTGATGATACTAAATCTACGGCTGAATTAGTAGCAGCTTTCGACGTTAGCATCAAAACATTATTGTTCTATTTGCGTCAAATTGGCAAGGTAAAAAAGCTTGACATGAATGAACGCCAGCGCAAAGTGCGCATCGAGACGTGCCTTGCACTCCCCAACAGGCACAGAAATGAAGGAATGAATGTGACCTTTTGAAGGGTATGAAAATCACATTAAAAAATTCTGTTACATAGATTTATATCAAGCCAATAAAAGCGTGCTAAAAATGATGATGGCTTTGGTATTTCTTATTTAAAATAATTCTTAGGCGCAGTGCTGCAAAAAGTGTCCTAAATATGAATGACCGCTACCGATGAATATAATACCCGCTATGTTACATAAAAAATTTAATTATCATCTGCATAAAATTCTAAATAGCACTTTTTACACAAGAAAGTAAACTTAGAAATCATCCCATCTGGTGTTTCGCTAATTAAGTAAATAGTAAAACAAACCAAGAAGTCCGCTTATCGGTCCGAAAATTTCTTGCAACTTTTTATAGAAAAGCACGACCCTATCATAAAATGTTAGTTAATACTTCGCGATCTGATCGTGTGCCAGACATACATTATTGGTGATATTTGTAATTTGATGTGTGCAATTTCAGGGAAAAATTATATTTTCTAAAGTAAAACGGGGAATTAAAATAAAACTCTCAATTAAAAATATAAATATTTTCAAAATCTTTTTTAGTGTAAAAACTATTTAAAGAGCTTGTGCCGTTTTAAAGAAATTTTGCAAAATATGACAAAGATAGGTACCTTTTTTTCCAATAAGGGGTTGACAAAAATACAATTTTGTTCAAATAAAAACATTTATTAAATCCTCTTCAGTCACCCTGTATTTTTTCTTTGCGAATTAAATGAACAGTTATTGTGGTTTTTAACTTAAATATCCAAGAATTTAGACATTTCACCCGCACTCAGCGCCTAAATTGAGAATGAATGTAGAAGTCTATGGGCTACAGCATCCACTAACTATGAGGTGGACTTATTGTCACCCGTATTCTATAAAATAAATAACTTAATGGAGATATAATTTTTATTATATTTACATTGAATTTTGTTTAAATAAAAATACTTACCTATATTAACAGAAATTATAATTAACTGATATTGCACCAGGTGGTGTAATTCCTTTTCTGCGTAGGAGTCTGTGTAAGTAGACGTACCCTCTTATTATTACTGCAGCCAAATAACAGTGCGTCAACACATTATGATTTGTGGCTGTGAGCTATTCCAAGGTTTACGACGCATATGTAACCTCCTTTATTTGAGGTTGGTTGAAAGTATTCATGGTTGCTGTAACCAAATTTCATCAGATGGACTGATAATTCTATTAAGAATTGATTTACAAGTTGTTCTGGTAAACATTGTTCAAAAAATTGTAAAATCTAGTTAATATTAATGCGTTCAGTACAGGAGAAATAGCTTATCAAGCAGAAGTTCCGTCATGGCTCGTAAATCTTGCCAGTTTCTTCCCGTCATATTATTTATTGTCTGTAACAAGAGGGTTGTAAAACCATTTTTTATAACTTTTTATTTCCATGTGTGAATCTCGTAGGTTAAAGGTTTTGAGGTTGTTGATTTATGAAAAAAAAACTTGGATATTTTTTAATATTTTTTTCCAAGACATCACAACACGTCACGACACGCAAATATAAATCTCACCATACTAAATGTATGAAACCGACCTGATCTGATGCGTCAAAACACAGCACGTCTGAAAAATGTAAGTCACGTAATTAGGAATGACAATACATTCATTGAAATTGAATGATATATAACTTTCAAATATATTTGTACCCACCACCTACTTTAAGTTAATTGTATTAGGTATGCCTATAAACTTCGCGCAAAAGTGAGCAATAAGTTGACAAAGTTTTGCCGCAATCTGATGAACGGTATGGCAGCGCATAAAATAAGAATAAACAAAAATTATTTTTTAATGTATTAAATTATGGGAGCAAAAAACATAATCTAGGCAGAAGCTTATTAATTTTTAAACATATGCAACTGCTGAACATAACTAATTCTGGAGATTCTATTTAAATTAGAAAATTTTATAAATATGGCCCTATGGTTTTTATTTATATTTTGCCGTGTAGTGGCGGTTAAAAATATCTACAACCCCATATCTTCCGGTGGGTGTCGTAAAAGGCGACAAAGGGAAACAGGCAGGAGATGAGCAGCAGCATCTTCCTGGTAACGGCAAAAAAGCGTGGCAACTATGGCAATATACCCCCCATGATGAAAGTGCGAAGAGACGGCCCCGAGTCCCCGGCGGCCCCGCTATTGCTGGCTACGGTGGCGACCATGGTAACGGCGGGGCAGGGGGTGCTAAAAATCTCCGGTGGAGGTTCGGTTGCCACCTACGACGACTCTACCTGGCAACTTACAACGCACGCACCCTGAGGACTGACGAGAAGATTGTGGAGCTGGAAGAAGAGATAGACAAGTTACGCTGGCATATTAGATGATTATCCGAAGGCCTAAAAGAGGGGGAGAAGACGGTAATCCTCAAATCCGGCAACTTGCTCTATTGCCGGGAGGGCGACCATCTGTCCCAAGGAGGTGTCGGATTTATCGTCCACAAGTCTCTAGTTAACAACGTTGTAAAAGATTGAGAGTGTGTCGACGAGGGTTCCTTACGTTACACTCAGAATCACCAAACGGTATTCGCTGAAGATCATACAAGTTTACGCCCCAAACTTGGCACATTCCGATGAGGAGGTAGAGGAAATATATGAGGATATATCTAGAGCCATGCATTCCTTCAAAACCCACTATACGGTGTTAATGTGAGACTTCAATGCAAAACTAGGCACAAGAGAGAACGGTGAGCTGAAAGTGGGGAAATTTGGAATAGGGCAACGGAACCCAAGGGGCCAGAATCTGGCCGACTTAATGGAGAAAGAGGGACTCTTTATGATGAACTCTGCAATAAAGAAGTCTTGGATGTTGTGGAGACACAAGATCCTGTAAGAAATATTGACAAGTTTCATCCTCCACTTGTAATTAAAATGAAAATCTTATTGGAAAGCAATAGAAAAGTACGTCCTACCAAACGTAATTTTTATAAAGGTAACTATAAAGCTATAAATACTTATCTAGAATCGGTGTCATGGGAGAATGAATTTAGTTCCTTTAATAATCCTAATGAAATGGTAAAAAGATTTTATGAACTGCTAAACTATCTAATTGAAAAGCATATTCCTATGACTAAATCCGTCCATGATTCTTATCCTGTGTGGTACTCTTCTCATTTACTCAATCTTTTAAGACAAAAATATAGATACCATAAAAAAATTAAAAAATACTAGATCAAATAGAATTTGAATATTTAAGAGAAAACTGTAATAAGCTGATGAAGGAGTGCTATAATAATAACATAAATGCAATAGAAACAGATATTAAAACCAACCCGAAACAGTTTTGGACACACATAAAAAATCTACGAAAGAACTGCTCATCATATCCTAATACCATGACCTTTAAGCATGATAAATCATCAGATACAAAGCTCATAGCGGACATGTTTGCATCTCATTTTTCTTCAATATATGAAAGAGATATTAACGACAACAATTCAATTAATATTTGCACAGGATTAATTGCTAATTCCTTTGATGTTATCGGGGAAATTCAATTTAGACCAGAGGATGTTAAAAATAAACTGAAAAAGCTTGATATCACAAAGGGCGCAGGCCCAGATAATATACATCCACTATTTTTAATAAACTGTGCAGATGCGTTGACTTTTCCACTAACTTTTCTATACAATCGATCTCTCAAAATGGGCATATTCCCCGATGAATGGAAAGTAGCTAGAGTAGTTCCTATATTTAAGAATGGAGCAAAATACTTAGTAGTTGACTACCGTCCAATATCTATCTTGTCAGCAGTATCAAAAGTATTTGAGTCATTAGTTCACTCTGCAATCTATCGGCATACTCAAAGATACATTATCGAAAATCAGCATGGTTTTATGTCAAGAAGGTCAACCAACACTAACCTTATTCTCTTCACTTCTGATATGAAAGAAAAAGTAGATCAAGGCTTACAAGTAGACGCCATCTATACAGATTTTTCGAAAGCCTTCGACAAAGTGAACCACAACATCTTGATCCATAAATTATATTTATTTGGGATTACAGATAACCTACTGGAATGGTGTAAATCTTACCTTTTAAATCGCTTTTCCAGGATAGTAATTGATGGCGAACAATCGAGGCTGTTTGAAGCATTTTCAGGAGTACCCCAGGGCTCAATTTTAGGACCGTTGTTCTTTAACATCTTTGTCAATGACATAACACGTGTGATTAACCATAGCGATGTATATCTCTTTGCTGATGACCTTAAAATCACGAAAACGGTATCAACCGCTTCAGATGCCCAGCATCTCCAGGAAGACATTAATAATCTTCAGGTATGGTGTAACAATAATAAAATGTTCCTAAATGCTGCGAAATGCTGTCACATTAAGTACAGCAGAAAACGTAATAAATTTCAGTCAAAATACACAATAGCAGGCACTAAGTTGGAAGAAGTGACTACTATTCGAAATCTTGGTGTCATAATGGATAGCAGTTTGAAGTTTTCGGACCATATCGACAAGATAGTGAGGGAAGCAAATAGGTCACTAGGCTTTATATTGAGAAACTCAAGGGATTTTAAAAAACCAGCAACTGTCATTCAGCTTTACAACAGTTTTGTAAGGAGCAAGCTCGAGTATTGCAGCACAGTATGGTGCCCTACTTATAAAACTCACATAGACAGGATCGAAAAAGTTCAGAAGAAAGTAATTCGTAGCTTAACCTACCGTTTTGGTATTCCAAGAAATATCAAAACCTATAGTGGAAAAATTAAGCATTTTCAACTAGAGCCCCTTGACTTACGCCGAAATGAGTTAGACATGTCACTCCTACATAAAATTGTAAATAATCACATAGACTGTGCCCCTTTATTGTCCAAATTCCAATTTAAAGTACCATCCAGAATACCAAGATATCCATGCAGTCTTTTTAAGAACAAATTTTGTAGGACAAACTTGGGTCGTGACTCCCCAGTGATCCGTATATCTCGTCTGTACAACAAACTCACCAAAAATATACCCGAACTTGACATTTACTATGATACCCTCACTCAATTCATGACCAAACTTAAGCATGTTGACGTACGTTAAACTGCAGTTGTACAATTCAGCTTTTATTTATTTTCTTTTTGTTTTTATAATTAACATAATTTTATTAAATTTGTTTAACTTTTTGTAACAAAACGCATGCTGTGTTTGCCTATAATTGTAAGAGCAGTTGATCATGTAAAATTTATATTACTGTTATGTAACCAAACATTCATTGCTGTTTCTTATGTTGGCAATCCAAATAAAAAAAAAACTCTTTTTTCCAGAAGCGGCCCCACAGGAAGTGGACCTAATCGAACCCCGACGGTTCGAAAAAAATGAGATTAACTTCATTATGACGACCAGACGACAACTGTTCAGTGATGTCTCAGTGATCGCGAGGGTGAAAACCGGCAGCGATCACCGAATGGTTAGGGGCACACTGAACCTAAACGTTAAGTTGGAGAGGTCTCGTCTAATGAAGTCAACGCTCCGTCCCCCTCGTGCTCTAATCCAAAGACCCGAAACCTTTCAGCTCGAGTTACAAAACCGCTTTCAGTGCCTAGAAGACTGCAGTGAAGTAGACGATTTGAATAAAAAGCTCGTGGAAACTGTCCATGCGGTCGGAGCTAAGTTCTGCAAGACCCGCCGCAGAAGAACACGAAAACTCTCCGATCACACTTTTAATCTCATGGCTGTTAGACGGAAGATAAAGCTACATTCTTCAACAGATTTGACAGCATACAGGCAACTGAACAGACAGATCGAATGCATGCGGCGGAACTTACGCAACTTCAATACAGCTCGTATTGAAGAAGCGATCGAGCGGAACCAAGGCTCCAAAGTCTTTGTCAGAGATCTGTCTGCCAGAAAGTGCCAACTGTCAAAGCTGAAGACCGAGTGTGGAAGCATCGTTTCTGGGGCACCTGAGATTTTGAGTGAGATTGAGAGGTTCTATGAGCAGCTATACACGTTATCGTTGGAGCCACACGCAAGTGTGAGTAACTATTCAAGAGCGAGTCTTATCCGACATTATTACGATGATATCCCGGATGTCAGTCTGATTGAGATTAGAATGGCTCTCCAGCATCTTAAAAACGGCAAGGCCCCAGGCGAGGATGGAATTACAGCGGAGCTTCTAAAAGCGGGTGGAAGACCGGTACTTGAAGTCCTTTAGAAGCTCTTTAATTCCGTCCTCCATGGTGGCATTACACCGGAGGCGTGGAGCAGAAGTGCAGTGGTCTTGTTCTACAAGAAAGGCGACAACGCTCTCTTGAAGAACTACAGACCGATTTCACTTCTGAGCCGTGTGTACGTGCTGTTTTCGAGAGTCATTACGAATCGTCTCGGGTGCAGACTTGACGACTTTCACCCTCCTGAATAAGCCGGTTTCCGAAAAGGCTTTAGCACCATAGACCACATACATACCCTTCGGCAAATTGTACAGAAGTCCGAGGAGTACAATTTGCCACTATGTCTGGCGTATGTGGACTATGAGAAAGCCTTTGATTCCGTCGAAATTTGGGCGGTGCTGCAGTCCCTACAGCGGTGCCAAGTTGACTGTCGGTATATCGAAGTCTTGAAGTGCTTGTACAGTAGAACTACGATGGCTATCCGAGTACAGAACCAGAGTACGAAACCTCTCCAATTGCAGAGAGGTGTAAGACCGGGTGACGTCATATCCACGAAACTCTTTACCGCTGCATCATTGGAAGACGTTTTCAAGCTTCTGGACTAGAAAGGATACGGTATTAACATCAATGGCGAGTACATCACTCACCTTCGATTTGCCGACGATATAGTCCTTATGGCAGAATCGCTGGAGAACCTAAGCACTATGCTCAATGACCTCCAACGGTTTTAATGACAGATTAAAATGGACAAAACAAAGATCATGTTTAATGTCCATGTCACACCTATGCCGGTAGTTGTTGAGAACACTAAGCTCGAAGTTGTTGACCCAGTATGTTTACCTAGGACAAATAGTCCGACTAGGTAAGTCCAACTTCGACCGAGAGGTCAATCGACGAATTCAACTCGGTTGGGCAGCGTTCAGGAAATTACGGCACATCTTTTCGTCAGGTATACCTCAAAACTTGAAAACGAGACTGTAGACCCAGTGCGTGTTGCCAGTGATGACATACGGAACTGAGACGTGTTCCTTCACTGCTGGCCGTATGAGGAAGCTCAAGGTCGCTCAGCGAGCTATGGAGAGGGCTATGCTCGGAGTTTCTCTGCGTGATAAACTCAAATATGAGGATATCCGCAGTAGAACCAGAGTGACCGATATAGCCCAACGGATTAGTAAGTTGAAGTGGCAATGGGCCGGCTATACAGCTCGAAGAACCGACAACCGATGGGGAAGAAAGGTTCTCGAGTGGCAGCCTCGTACTGGCAGCCGAAGTGTAAGGCGTCCCCCCACTAGATGGAGTGACGACCTGGTAAGATATGCAGGAAGTCGATGGATGCAGGTAGCTCAGGACCGTGCTTTGTGGCATTCTTTGGGGGAGGCCTTTGTTCAGCAGTAGACTTGTGAATTCTTTAAGAAAGAAAGTAAACTATTTAGTATTGCAGTAAAAATATACGAAAAAGGTTTTTATATGATCATTAGACATTTGATCACACCGCAGAACTCCACAGATTTTATCAAGTTTTTATATTATCACTCACAGGTTATTAATTCAACTACTGCCATCGACAGTAGCGTTGATTTTCTGTTGAAACTCACTGTATATCGCGCAGGAGTCATGAGATAATGTAAGATAGTGGATACGTTTGCAGTATATACTGCAAAATAATATATAATATTGAATAAGTTTAGTTTTACGACTTTTATCGCGTCTCATTTTACTTATTTTTAATTCCCGACGCTTGGGGTGCTTTGTAGCACCCTTAAAAATAAGTAAATTAAACGCGATAAAATCCGTAGCATAGTTTTATCCAAAATAACACATTGAAATCTGTTTGCATAAATATAAGAACCTACTTTCAATTGAGAAGATGACTGGGTGCTACCATTTGCTTGGGATCCCATAATTAATAGGATTAAATCCAAACCATAATATTATACTGCAAGTTTTCAAGATAATATAGGCTTGTATTGCGTTGATCGGACAAAAATTAATAATAAGCTTTTGAAGTTAGCTTACGTTAACTATGACGTCAGGATATTAAATACCTCAGTCGCCCCGTAACCATAGGTAATGTGCACGAAACGTCGGAGATTAAAAAAGATAACATTAGACGCGGTAAAATCTGTAAGAAAAGTTACAGTTGTTTTTTTTTGTTTTAGTTTAAAAACCTTACCCCCACATTAGGCTTTTCTCCTGTACCTTGGACGTAGCTTAAACAATAAATTGCACAAGGGCAAACATCTAGACCAGGAACAATTATATCTAGGCAATACAAATACTTATTTCGTGTGGGATTCGAACCCATAGCCCCCAGCGCTGCAACTCGTTGCTAAGCCACTGCGCCACGGAGCTGTCAATAAAGTTATAAATTTACAGCCTATATAAGTCCCACTGCTGGGTATAGACCTCCTTCCATTTCTGAGAGATTGTTTTATGGCAAAGAAATGTCCAACGGTTTGCCGTTGGCTGCGTAAAATAGTTAACTTACTGAAATTTATAACCTGGACTTGCTTGAAAAGTTTCGGGCGAGAGGTTGGTGCCCGAGTGCGACCATGTATACTCTAATATATATCAGTTATTATACTCACGAACCCCGTGAAGAGATACTCTGTGTGCTTTCAGTTATTATTAATAATTACATATATAACACAAATAAATATAAAATATTGGTAAATCCAATTGTGCCATCCTCAAGCTTATTAATAAAATTACGTATAAAATGATTATACGTTAATTTTTGAAGTAGTTTAATTACAAACAAGTTTTCACTAAAACCTTATAATTATTACTATACTTTAAATTTTCCGATCATTTTATGTCAATTTCAATTTAAGAAAAGCTTGGAAAATCCAAAAAATGCTCATAATGCTCATATAATCGTGAAAAAATAAAAAAAAACAATTTGTAGTTCTATTCAGTGCAGTGATAATGAACATGAAAAGGGGGAGGTGCCCTGGGTATGATGATCTCAGTATTGAGCATTTACATCATGCTGGTGACCATCTTCCTAGGTGGTTTGTTCTTTTCACTGTGCCTGCGACATAGATATCTGATAAATAATTTAATGAGGACTTTTGTTGTTCCAATTCTCAAAAATAAAACTGGGGCATCTCGGACATAACCAACTATAGACCTATATCGGTGGCTACAATATTACCAAAGGTGCTGGACGGTCTACTTGATGGATATTTAAGAAAACATTTGCAGCTACACGATGCCCAATTCGGTTTCCGGTATGGTCTTTCAACAGAGAGTGCCATTTTGGCAATCAAGCGAACCGTCGAGTACTATACGGACAGAAAAACACCTGTGTATGCTATGCTTTATAGACCTGTCAAAACCCTTCGATATGGTGTCCTATGAAATATTGTGGAGTAAGTTGAGGAAAACCGAGATGCCTGTTGAACTTATCGCGATGTTTGAGTATTGGTACAGCAATCAAATAAATAGTGTTAAGTGGGCAGACGAGTTTTCTCATCCGTACGGGCTATAATATGGAGTGAGACAAGTAAGAGAGTGAGTAAGTTCACCAAACCTGTTCAGCCTGTACATTAATGAGTTAATTGGTGAGTTGAGCAGCATGTATATCGGATGCTATGAAGATGGAGTATGCTTAAACAATTTAAGTTATGCAGATGATATGGTGCTGCTTGCTCCGTCTGTCAGTGCTCTTAGAAAATTGTTACGTGTTTTCGAGGATTATGGTGTTAGCATGGTTCAGTATACAATGCTAAGAAAAGCCAGTTTATGGTTTTTAGAGCCGGAAATAAGTGTCCAAAGTATGTGCCTCCTATTGTTCTTAATGGTACTGCTCTAGAGAGAGTAAAACAGTTTAAATTCTTAGGCCACTACATTACTAAAAATTGTAAAGATGATATGGACATCGAGAGGGAGCGAAGGGCACTGTCGGTCCGTAGAAATATGTTGATTCGTACGGTGTAGCAACTAAGTCAAAATTGAACTTTATAAAACCTACTACCAATCTTTTTACGCATGCAGCTTATGGACAACATATACAAAATGCGCTTACAGTGACCTTCGTGTTCTATATAATAACATTTTCCTATTGTTTGGTTAATTGGTGGTTCCTATTGTTTGGTTAAATCAGTGACAGGAGTAACGCAGCAGTACTCCTGTCACTGATTTAGAACGGTGTACGTAGTACGGTGGCTGCGCGAAGGAACATAGTTAGTTTCTCCACCTGTGCCTCAAAGATTTAGATTTTGAACTTTTTAATTAGTCAAAAAAAGTCACAAAGTCACGGTGATATTTATACCGTGACGTTATTTATCACGCATGTCTACTTGTATTGATACTTTGAATACTTTGAATTCAAAAGTTATCGTGTTTACGCCACCATGCGGACTTGATTAATCCGCACCATAAGACACTGAAACCCCTTTCTATGTATTAGTAGCGATAAATCGATTTAGAAATAATATTAATAAGTTCAACAATCATTCATCTTTCTTACAATGTGATTTTTATATCATTTTTATATCATTTATATGTATAATTATATTGTTGGATACGATTTCGCGCATCAAAACGTTGAAATCTTAATTTTATGCCCTAGCCGAACATACCTGCGCAGTTAGCGCTTAAGGCATTCATTATATATTATATTTATTTTTATAGATAGAAGAAATAAATGGATTAACAGGTGGATGATTACGATGCATCAATATTGAACATGGTTTTTTATAGTATTCACGGTCGCATAGCCTAGCGACAATGAAAGTATTCAGTACCTGTGTATTTAGTGCATGTTTTAGACAGTAACGTTTTCGTATCGTCAATCAAAATATAAACAGTGTCCCTAACGATTATAAACGGATCGGACGAAACGGATGTTTTATCATATAAAGTAACTCAATGGTAAAACAAACAAGATAGGATAGAAAATTCATGCTCAAGGGACAGGAGCGAACACGACGGATTCAAAGGTAAAGCGTTCTTCCAAATATCCGTCTATAACACGGTCGATGCTACAACTGCAAATATAAGTTTGTAGTCGCAAAAAGATCATCTTCCATCTTGCAAAATCTTGTGATTTTAAGTCAACGGGATGTACTCTATAGGAATTAATTAGTTTTGCAAGTATCACAATATGCGACATAAAAAAGCCGTATTTTTTATTGCAATAACATAGAAGCTTGAGTTTTTACGTCTTCAAGGAAGCGAAGAGCTTGATAGTTAATATTAATTTAAGAAAAGGGTCTTGACAAACAGACGGAGGGAATGATTGATGAAAATGGTCCTATATGATTTTTTCCTTTTAGCGTACAGACTACAAGAAACATAAAAGGGATAAATGAATTAATTAAATATAACAATTTTAATATTCGGTAATTAATCAGCCTTCTTGTGTTAACTCTTAAAAGATCAAATTTTTATGTCTTTTGAGAAAAGTACACTCATTTTAAAGTAACAAAGCGTAACTAGTTTCCTTACAAAATAAAGCTTTTTTTGTCTTTGTCAACAAAATACAATTGCAACGTCACAAAGAATTTATCTTACTTTAAAGGAGGATTGCTCGACTTGGCTTAACAAGGCTAGTTGCTTATAATACACTTGTGAGCAATAACAACAAGTCCGATATAAAAATCTAGAATATCAAAAATAAGGCAACTTACCATAATTTCAACACTGATGACTCAATGATTGATCTCATTATAGCTTACTCCTCTGGCAAGGTGCTAGCTATCACATGGACAGGTTTTGACGCCAGATTTTTCCCGCCATGACCTTATTTATGCATTGTGTAATCTTAAACCGAGGAGAGGCTGCCATGGGTCAGCAGGCGATTGTAGGGCCACGGATGTGGCGAAAGCATTCCCGTGACCCTGTCAGTATGCGGCGAAGTTGAAACACGATGGTGTTTTAGTCGGTGCGAGTCTGAAATAACCCATCCTTGCTCCCGCGAGGAGGATTTATCTAGCTTTAGCGAGACTTCACTTTAAAGAACACACATTTATTTAGCTACTGCCGTTATAAACCAACTTTGAAGCATTGACGACATTAGCTATTGATCTTTCCTAGCCATCGTGAACCTGAGTTTTTTGCTCATTATCAAGTTGTTTTTAATTTCGTTTAATTTGATTCGTGATAGCTCAGAGGCTCAGTGCTCGCCGTAATTAGCATAAGTCATGAACAGCCCGGGTCCGATATCTTAAAATGGAAATTAAAAATGTTAATTTGTAATTTTTAGTTTTTATAAAATTAATATTACTTATGTACCTTTCATTTTATTTGAAACAATTTTATTGTTTTAATTACCGACAGCTTTCCATAGCTCACTTGTGTACCAATAGCATTAAATGCAGGTTTCTAAGAAACTTTTTCTGAATATTTTATGAATTATCGCAAAAAAATCTACTTATTTAAGTTTTGATTTCCATATGCAATGTTGCAGAATAATAAATTAAAAAAAAACATCGATATTTTTATTACTTATTGGGTATAAGTACATTTTATAGGGTGGCGATTTTCATGCAATTATCAGGTGATTGATGCATTATTATGATGTAAATTACTATATTTGGACACAGAATTACTGGTATACCTTCGAGGATTCAATAACAAATATAAGATATGTGAATGACATTATTGCTTCCATGATATGAAATACCACTATAAAATAATCACCTAGTTAGTAAACTACCTTATAAGTAAATGAGTTTTAATACAATCTATGTATGTGAATTAATAAAAATAAGATTTTTTTATAGGATAGAGTATGATATATAGGGGTGACAAACGAGCACACAGTCCAACGCATGGTAAGTGGTTGCTGTGGCCCATAGACATCTTCATCTATCGTCGTTAGCGAATCAAAATGCAGATGCATTATTACCCGTGAGGACTAAGATGGAATGCCTATTTTCCAGTAAAATGGATCTCCGGTTCTCTACACTCATCATACGAAACACAGCAGTGTTAAGCTGCTGTTTTACGCTAGTATTCTGTGAGAGCGTGGTCCTTCCCCGGTCAAGCTGACCCATTCGTGCTACAACTATACCAGTAATATAGCTGCAGCATGGCCCTAGCACGTATTAAAGGTTATTTGAAAGGATTCAACAGACAGGGGTTAGTAATTCATAGACGTTCTACCCCGTGAAACTAAAATCACACCACGTTGGGTTCGGTAACATCCAGGTGGACGTAATACCCGTGAAGGAGTGTCACGCAAGAATGTCTGTTGCCCTTTCTGAAAAGAAAGATTGGTGGACAGTCATTCAGTGGATATATTGATCTAATTTGGAAGGTGCAGTAGGAAATAAAACATTGATTTTATCTGCGTAATTTCCCTATAAGAGTGCAACGTTGAAACATTCATTAATTTCCTACCACTTTCCCTATATTTTCTTCTCTCTTGCTTTCAACTATAAACTGGTAGCTGGTTCCGAACAAATTTCCAAATTATCAGTTTACTATCCTAGTCCCGAGCTATACGCGAAAGAGAACCGCGCACCGTGCGCCATTGCGACATATCTTAACATTGATTTTCACTATTGAACCCTTGTATTTTACCCCATATTTTTATAAATATAAATCTACTATTATTTCACTATTGTAAGCACAAATTAAGACACTTTTAATACAGCATTGATTTTATTAACACATATGACAATCGTGAATTTTTTTTATTTATTTCTACATACATTACAGAAATTTTCACAAATTAATAAAGTTTTTTTTTATTTTGCATTATTCGGACCCTGTTTAGATCCCACTACAACCAATTCCTACACGACCCTTAACATATTGGTAGGAGGCTAGTGCTTTCTATGTCTAAATTATAACTATCTCTGTTCATTATGTAACATTATTTGTTTACGTATGCTATTCTTATCAGCCACAATGAATCTTATCTATTATCACAAGAGCAAAATATATTTTCGTCGTACTAATTGGTCCACAACCGAAATGTGGATGCCTATGAGAGCAAGTTGCACTTCCGCTCTTATACTATATTATTATAACAATAGCCTTTTAACTTGTTCCTAATGGGACGTGAATAAGATTAGTAGTTTTAGAGCCGTGCTAGTTTAGTTTTTTGGGCGTTCCCCATTGATTAATTACACAGACGCAACTTAGGCACAACTGCAATGTTTAATCGCCACGGACACCGACCACGGACTTCTGTTCTTTTTGGCATGATCCTGCCACACCTTTCTCATTTCTTACACGTAAACATACGTACGCAAACATGCACGTCGGTAAAGGATAGTTTAATTTGTCCCATCTCACCAATTACGTCATAAGCTTCCTTCTTGCCGACTCTGCTACTTACTTCTGTCGCATAAATTTGCTTTCTTATTGTTTCCATATTTATTCTTTCAAAGTGTCTAAACCACCAAAATATTATTTTTTTAATCCTTGTCACGAAATTTTCTTGCAAAGCACACTATTTTTTATGAAACAATTTCTCACTCTATCATACAGATTCAGCCCTAACATACTCTTTAATCTTTAATACTTCATTTATACAGCATTAATTTTACTTTCATGCTTCTTCTGCAACAGATAACTTTCAGTACACTTAAAAAGTCAACCTGTGTGTGCGGTGGTAGCACAGATGGTTAGCGCTCGATGTAAATTTCACAGTACGCGGGCAACCCGGGTGTCGATCCCCGCCGTCACCAATGAAATTCTTATTTACAATTTTAAGTGTTGATTTACCACGTGCTCGGCGGCGAAGGAAAACATGATGAGGAATCCTGCATGTCTGAGAAATAAAAAAATAACATTAAAAAAAATTCTTTGCTCAGCAGTGGGACGTGTATATAGGCTGTAACCTTAACTTTAAATGACTTTAAAAAGTGAACTGCTGAACATAGGCCTCCACCCATATATTGCCTTATGAGGGATTTTGCCACATTTACCACGTTTAGTGGTTAAGTTGGTAAGCGCAGTTTATTATTTTCTGTTGTAATCAGGAAAATGCTGCTTTCCACCTCCTATTTCCGTATCCCTCTATCATTGGTTTAGTGGTTGTAGTTGTGCGACTGCTGATCATAAGATCCCGAGATTTTTCATCAAGAAATTTTGCCAGGCTGCCAGGAGTCGGAAAGTAGGCGGTGTCTCACCTCAGTGCCTCGTAAAGAACCTAGAGCCGTTGGTTCTGCGTCTGATCTCTCTCCGGTCGTGTCGATTTACCATCCCATCGGAGTATGAGAGTGAGAGAATAAAGAGTGCACCTGTGCTTACACTTGGGCACTATAATCATAATAATAATGGCTAGTCTCCGTTAAGGCTTGTCGACGTTACCGAAATTCGGATGGAATGCCTCTTTTCCAGTAAAAAGGCTCTCCGGTTCTCTACACTCACCATACAAAACACAGCAGTGTTAAGCTGCTATTTTACGCTGGTATTCTGTGACAGTGTGATCTTTCCCTGATGGAGCCGACCGATTCGTGCTACAACTCTACTCATAATATAGCTGAAGCATGTCTCTACTTCTTTTAAGAGCGCTGGTATTTGCATCCTGAGACATTAATGCGTCAGTCCAAGCCCAGTAGCACTCCTGCTTGTAGCACGATTTTGCAGGAGCGACCAAATAATGGCTGAGTTCTGTTACCGATAGTTACCGCAGATGATGGAATAAGAAGTTCCATTCCCTGAAGCCCCACATCAGAGCCAGAATCAGCAACAACGTTGGGATCATCCGGCGAGAAGCAATACCGCATCCTGTCCAATTCGGCTGACCTATAGCGCCAAATACGGCGACAACATGCAGAAGGCAACCGCAATGTGAGCGTGAGTGGCACCGTACTCCAGAATGGTCCGAAGAGCCAAGAAGGGCATCGGCGGAAACCTGATTAGCGTCAGAATGAGAGGTCAGCAGAAGGTCCAACAGCCAACGTGCATTAAGTCCCCTGTTGTTGCAGAAATTAAGGTATAGTGTGGCAGGGGTTTGTTTAATTGCTCCGTTTGCAACGAGTAGTATTAATCGCGAACGCAATTCACCCCCCTCCCCCTCCTGAGCACCAACGCTCAGGAAAAAGGGGGTAGCTTGGGCGTGGAAGCTCTGTGAGGGATTCTCCGACACCCTCCTGGGGTAGTGTTTTATTTAATTCCGCTACCATGGTAAAGGGGGGGGGGGGGGGGGGGGGTTGGGGGATTGGGTCTCCGGGAAACAGCACTCACCAAGCGAAACACAGAAGTAAACTTCTACTTCACGCTTGTATTCTGTGAGATCGTAGTACCATACCGGTTCGAAACGACCCATCCATAAGACAGCAAAGCTGCCACGTGGCTCTACCATTGTTCCTTTTAACTGTAACTATATTAACTGCTGATTTTTGTCTCGCTCTAATAATTCCATCGCCAATCTAGTATAATACCATATTTATGATACAAACAATACCCTTTTGACAGATGTTTTCCCCACGTGGGTGGTAAAATGAGACAACTTATGTGTATTGATTTTCCGGGCTTTAAGCACTTTAGTCTCACGATTTCAGTTTAGTCTATTAATTATTCATTTAATAGATTAAATATATTGGTAAAACCAATTAAGCATGCCTTCGCATTAAAAATAACGTACAGCATGATTAAACGGATTTTTTTTAAAGTAGTTTAAATACATTTCGACAGCACTATCGGCTTCAACACCCTCGAAACCCATGAAAATGAGACCCATGATGAAAAAATTTATACCTTTTGCAGCCGCCATCTTGGCTTTACATTTCTACAGCACTATCGGCTTCAACACCCTTGAAAACCATGAAAATGACACCCATGATGAAAAAATTGGTACCTACTTCAGCCGCCACCTTGGATTTACATTTCGACAGCACTATCGGCTTCAACACCCTCGAAAACCATGAAAATGACACCCACGATGAAAAAATTGATATCTATTGCAGCCGCCATGTTGGATTTACATTTCGACAGCACTATCGGCTGCAACACCCTCGAAAACCATGAAAATGATATCCATGATAAAAAAATTTGGTACCTACTTCAGCCGCCATCTTGGATTTACATTTCGACAGCACTATCGGCTTCAGCACCTTCGAAAACCATGAAAATGACACCCATGATGAAAAAAATTGATATCTATTGCAGCCGCCATGTTGGATTTACATTTCGACAGCACTATCGGCTGCAACACCCTCGAAAACCATGAAAATGATATCCATGATGATAAACTTTGGTACCTACTATAGCCGCCATCTTGGATTTACATTTCGACAGCACTATCGGCTTCAACACCCTCGAAGCCCATGAAAATGACACCCATGATGAAAAAATTGATATATATTGCAGCCGCCGTCTTGGATTTACATTTCAACAGCACTATCGGCTTCAACACCCTTGCAAACCATGAAAATGACACCCATGATGAAAAAATTGGTACCTACTTCAGCCGCCATCTTGGATTTATATTTCGACAGCACTATCGGCTTCAATACCCTCGAAACCCATGAAAATGACACCCATGATGAAAAAATTGATACCCCTTGCAGCCGCCACCTTAGATTTACATTTCGACAGCACTATCGGCTTTAACACCCTCGAAAACCATGAAAATTACACCCAAGATGAAAAAATTGATATCTATTGCAGCCGCCATCTTGGATTTACATTTCGACAGCACTATCGTCTTCGACACCCTCGAAAACCATGAAAATGACACCCATGATGAAAAAATTGGTACCTACTTCAGCCGCCACTTTGGATTTACATTTCGTCAGCACTGTCGGCTTCAACATTCTCGAAAACCATGAAAAAGACACCCATGATGAAAAAAATTATACCTATTGCAGCCGCCACCTTGGATTTACATTTCGACAACACTATTGGCTTCAGCACCCTCGAAAACCATGAAAATGACACCCATATTAAAAAATTGATACATATTGCAGCCGCCTTCTTGGATTTACATTTCGACAACCCTATCGGTTTCAACACCCTCGAAAACCATGAAAATTTCACCCATGACAAAAAAATTGATACTACTTACTTTTAGTACGTACTACTATTATTTATTCTGTGCTTTTAAAATATTGTAATAAAAAAATCTGTTATTATTATTATAATCAAGTAGGTATTTAAGAAATTTGGTTATTCGAATATTGTGTATTTGTACAGCGATCTTTTTGAGCCGCTGCAAACAACCGAAATAATGTTCACTCACGACGGCGACTGACGGCGAACCATAGATAATTATAAATGTAGCAAGCTAATGCGGCGAACTGATATATACAGTAATCTATGGCGATGGCCAACTGAGTTAGTGAGTAAACTACTCTGTGGCTGCAACTCCCCATTTACAGAAATAATTCTATACGAGGCTACCAAATCAACGAAAATTCGCCATTTTCGAGCCGAAAAAAATTAATTATAGCTAAACAAAACAAAATTACACTGCCATTTACATTCAGTGGCTTCCCACATGATAGATGAAGAGATTAATAAATAGATTGAGTTAAACAATTGATATTTACAAAAGTTATAGTGTTTACAAGCCTTGGGGACATGATAAATCCACACGATAAGCCACTAAAACCCCTTTTTTTTATTTAAAAATAGCAATTAATCGATTTAAAAAAAATATTAATAAATTCAACAATCATTTATCTTTCTAACAATGTGCTTTTTATATCATTTATATGTGTAATATGATTGCTGGATACGATTTCATGCGGCAAAACGGTGAAATTTTGATTTTTAGGCGTTAGTAGAACATACCCACGCGCTTTGCGCTCGGCATGCAAAAGTAAACAAGATTTTTTAAATATTTATAGCCTTATAAAACTATTCTACATCAGTTTCATGGAATAGATTTTTTTAAAAAGCCTTTTGCTACATCGTCAGTTATCTAGTTTCAGGATTTACAGCTTTTACTACATCGGAGATTAAATAGCAACATTATTTAAGCAGCTATTTTTGCGTCGTACGCTCTTTATCTATAAACTAATTTAGAATCAAGTGTTAAGTGGTTTTAAAAAAAACAGTACTAACTTGGTTATACTTTAGATACTTTAATTATAAAATTACACATATCAACAAACCATTATATTAGTATTAATCCCAAGGCAGTAAATACAAATATAATAAAAGTGAAGTTCCATTTTGTTTATATTTTTGACTGCAATCAGAGGCATTAAAACATAACTAAGGACAAAATCATCTAATATATTTTTAGCGCTGGTGGTTGAGTCTACATAGGAAATAAAACCTTTAATAGAAGCTGTTATATAATGAAATTCTATCAGCAACTAATATCAAAATTAGTTATTATCAAGTAAAGTAATTATCGTTGACAAGAATGCAAGTCAAGTCAAAAATAAAGAACTCGTATCAGTAATTATTCTGCAATTAAAGAGATAATGCACAAAAAATCACGCTTTTACTCTACACAGCAAGCTGCAAAATTTAACATAAATATTTTTTACAAAGCTGCTCGCATAATTTTGATGCACAAATTATATCTTCAATGGTTGTTGCTTGGTTTTATTTCTATGTTCAATACTTTAAAAAGAAATTCATGTAATCCTTTTAGAGATCCGACCCAGAACAAACTCATTTGTAATTCACGTAGTCAATAGCGTGCTTAATTTATATCATATAATATAAAAGAATAAATTATAAATTAAGC
The DNA here is from genome assembly GCA_033319125.1 of Parnassius glacialis. Lineage (NCBI taxonomy): Eukaryota > Metazoa > Arthropoda > Insecta > Lepidoptera > Papilionidae > Parnassius > Parnassius glacialis. The sequence goes on from JAVANC010000012.1 coordinate 13,761,813, forward strand.
TTAGTACATGAATATCAAAGTGAAACTTGGGCTACACAAAATTAGGAGATGGAGAAAAACAGACACAACACTCCAAAGAAAAACTTTTTGTTATCTAAAGATATTTGAAAATCCCGCAATCTCGAGATAGTCTGTGAATAATCCTAGTATCCCGAGATTAGAAATCAGGACCGTAATTGAACTCCCTGGTTACAGGCCGATGCCCTATTTTAATTCGATAAATCACGCAATCATCGGTTTTTATTCGATCACTATATTAAATTGATGATTATTGTTAGAAACTGTACTCATTCCAGATCTTATTATAACACGCTATCGATTATCATAAAAGATAAAAAAAGTGTTGTATACTGGTAAAGTCGATGTCATGCACAAATTCAAGGAGGTATTTTTAAGTTAATAAAAATATAATGAAAATTATCGTTTTAATTTAATACGACCTCATTTAAAATAAACAAGTTTTACAGGTGTTTTATAAATACATCAAAGACGTTATATTTTCAACGAATTAAAAGCGTTAATAAATAAAGTTTTAACATATAACATATAATATATAATATTAATTTATAGCATAAAATCTATATTGTAATTGGATGCGCCAGGGGTCGCTTCTTGTCTCTTCTTCTTTCTTCTTCTATCTTTAATAGCAATTTTGTGTCAATTTTGGAGGCTAGAATTTTTTAAACGATAAAAAATAACAAAACAAAAAGTACGAACGTACTTTTTGTTCAGTTAACATATCATGGCTAAAATGCATGATTCCGGAGCTAATTAAAAAAAAACGCTATGCCTGTGTATGTGGCGTGGAGTTGGGTGTAGGACTGTGGTTGCGTTGGCGCGGCTTTTTTTAAGACCCTAAATAAATATTTCTTGTTGTTCTATCGTGTCGATTGATATTTGAAAAATGGCTCGACGATATAGACCGGTATGGGAAGCGGAACTTTAGTTTGCAGGTGAGTTTTTATTATAAAAAGATCTATTACATAGTTATAATCGGAAAATGGAAATGTAAACAAAAAATATTAATGAACATGTTGTTAAATGGGTGACAATCTAAATATCTAAGTAATCAGAAGCCAGAGGAGTCGAATACTCAAACTAATTTTGTTTTTAGAATTTCCGACTGGCGTAAATTCGTATCTCATAAACAGCGGTAATGTTACCAGATACCTACACTTTACACTTAACTTTTACGGCAAATGGTGATGGGGAGGCAAGGTTATTATGATTGTGTGCTAGTGTTACCATAATTTTTAAAAAGCTTTGATGGGAAATGAGGGTAATATTGTAAATTTTTTGAGTACGAGTGTGTGCGCATGTGGGTTTGGTTAAGTGAAGCTGTACCTTACTAAAATAACTGCTACTTTTTAAATCGAAAATATTTTTTTCTAATATCTAATTTTGATGTCAGATTGGCTTACAAATATGGAGGAAGACGCATCAAAAGTATTTTTTAAACTTTGTAAATCTTCATTAAAAAACACATAAAAAAGATTTATAAAATCACACTAACTGCAAAATATATCAAGAGACTTTTAAATTTTTTTAGCTTGGAAACAGAAGCAAAAACTCAGCATTTTTAAAATAAAACATACCTTCTGAAAGAAAAAAGTATCGGAATTCAAAATTGCAACTTTTATTAGAAAAAATTGTGCAATTTTAGCAGCAGATCATCTCGGCGTGCTTATTTTATCTTTGAACAAATCAACTTCTATACATTAATATAGAAGGTAAAGCAAATATGTGGAAGATCTCAAATATGTAAAAGCATTATTGTTACGGCCAACAGCTGCTTATCCCAGGAGTAGGGTCCCCCGCGGGGCCATAGACGGAGAACCTACAAGCAGATGCTGGTCGGGCATCCTAACGCCAAGGGTGGAAAGTTTCTAATTACAATAACCAATTCGGGGCGAGCGTTACATTATAATAAAGGGAGCTTACTTACCTCTATCCAAAGCGACTGGTTCCTCAGGATTCGTTTAGGTCGCGTGTGGATGTATAGTGCTAGGAAAGTAAGGGTCAGTGATGTGTATCTGGGTGTGGCTGGTAGTGTTATTGTCCTTATTAGACCGTTACCATCTGCAGCAGTTCGGCCCTCAGCACTTCTCCAAACTACGGTCTCCTTCCGCAGTCACTTCCTTCGTTTTCTACGATGACAGTTCTTTAACTCTGTCGTACGATTAACTACCTTACAGAAGCCACTACCTCTCGTTTGTTATAACGCTTGACTCGCGAAATGAACACAGAACGTACGGATCAAAGGTCACCGTTATTTCTAGAATATCAAATACCGCACTAGTAACCAATACAGTCGAATCAACTTATACAGATTCTGCGTTAATCCTAAAAGTCCCGGGTGACGCTCTCAGCAAAGAATGTACGCGCTACAATTCCCAGTCAGTATATTTACTATACGCGCCTACCATGACGAGCTCCCGACTAAAACGGAAACGCGTGCGATCTCTCGCCGCGACGAATCTGTACTCTTATTTTTCCTCGCGCGTCCTCGAGAGGACGGGACGTCAAACCGGTATCGCCGAGGCGCGCGCGCCCTCTGACGTCCATTATTGACATTAGCGCTTTTGCGCGAACAATTATATTTATAGAGATGGGACTTTACAAGGATAATTAGAGTGGCGTGTAGACTACTTCACAGTAACCATGACCGAGGTAACCTTGGACTCGCTAACCGATGTATCCTAGACATATCATCTTAGTGCCGGTGGTAAGCGGCTTTGGTGTATAATACGACTGTTGACAATACGAAAACGCCAGTGGACATCGCACACCCCTACCGTGTGTGGGCGGCATCTTAACGCATAGCGTTATGATACGTCGGCTCTCTTTCGGGTTAGGGTGAGTGTATTTGGTAGTACTTTTAAGTGCAGTAAGCATACTCAACTCCATGTCTTAGTGCAATAGCGCCATGATACCTGGATTTTTGGCTACTAGCGACTTAGTAGCTTGCTACTATGTTAAGTTGGTACTATTTTTAGTTAATAACAGTACCAATTTTGTTACCAAAGTCGATAGGGATCAAAATATGGATGTGTTGTGAGGGAGTGCGATCCGTATAATAGTTGCATTGATGCTTACTGCTACGCGATATTGTGTCTTGTAATCGATCTGCGTGTGGGCTGGGGCCTATCGCCTATCGACGCATCTTGTGGTTCTGGTCGATGAAGCTATGCGGGTGGTGGTGGATATCTGCGTTGACCTTGAGATTGTGTAAGCCCGACTCATCGTATTGACGCTTGTTGCATTTTGCAGCTTTATGTCTCTGCGATGGTTGTTAGGTGGGTAGCTATTTTACTGGCGCTCTCTGTGCCTTGGTTTGGCTCACACCTTAGTATCTTTGCACAAATCGAGTCCCTTCATGACGAGGCTGCAGACTGTCTGAACCTTATAATGTTTTATATAACAGCAATAAAGTATCTCTGTATATTTTCTACCCTTGAATGATTGAAGGAAAATTATTGGTGGGTGAGACAATAATGATCGAAAATGCATATACTCAACGTCAGTTACACAAACCCTTTCTGATGGAGAATAATAATTATTATTTTATAACGCCAAATAGCCTGCCTTTTGGTTTTCTACAAGGCAATATCATCAGATGGACTGTGTGTTCGTTCATTACATTCACTTGTATAAAAATATAATTCATTATAACAATGGGTAGATGAAAGATGATTTAAAAATGTTATCCAAGCATTGTCATCGTTAGTCTCAGCATCCCGCTCAACCATTACAAAACAGTAAAATATTTTTTGTCATTATGTCGGGAAGGTGTGGGTGTTTGTGTGTGTTATACAAAACATATTTACCAAAAATATTTCTATTCTACTGAGGATATTATTCAGTGACTTCTAAACCATATAATATAAAGGCGCTGGACAGGCTGGAGACTACACGATTAAAGTGCATTAAATAATACTAACGAGATGCAATTCCTTTCCCGATGTTTATTTTAAGGAAACTTGACAGTTATTGCTATGCGTGATTAAGTCGTCATTTCCCACTCAAGCTTTTCCAAGTTAAGTGTGTCCGATGACGAATGAGCATAACCTGTTTTTAGTTAAGGGTTTCTTGGCTGCTACCCATGGCGGTGGAGGAACATCAACCATCATGTATCATATTATATAGTTTTTTTTTTTGTTATAGAATAGGGGGCAAACGAGCATGCGGCTCACCTGATGGTAAGTGACTACCGCCGCCCATGATTAACCGCAACACCAGGGGAATTGCAGATGCGTTGCCGAACTTTTAGAAAGGTGTAAGCTCTTTTCTTGAAGGTTCCTAAGTCGTATCGGTCCGGAAAATTAGCTGGTGGTAATTGATTCCACAAGGAAGTCGTGCGAGGCAGAAAACTTCTTCTAAATCGCACAATGGTGGACCGCCAATCATCCAGATGGTATAGATGGTAACGCGAGTTTTGTCGCGATGTGCGATGGTGAAATTGAGCGGATGGAATTAGTCCGAACAATTCCTCAGAGCACTCCCCGTGATAGATGCGATAAAATACGCAAAGAGATGCAACATCTCTACGCAATACGAGTGTATCGAACCGATCAGAAAGAACTCGGTCGTCGACGATTCGAACCGCTCTGCGCTGGATGCGGTCAAGTGGAAGGAGCTGGCACTGGGGTGCCCCGGCCAAGAGATGAGAACAGTATTCCATGTGGGGCAGAACTTGCGCTTTGTAAAGTTGCAAGCGATGTGCCGGCGTGAAATACTGTCTCGCTCTGCTGAGCACGCCAAGCTTTTTAGAGGCCAATTTGGCCTTCCCTTCCAAGTGACCACGAAACTGCACACTATTCGATATGTCGACGACAAGGAACCCGATACTGGCTGAGGCAGCAAGGGGAGTGCCTTGAAACTGAGGAGATACGACAAAGGGGTTCTTTTTAGCAGTAAACGCGCAAACTTCTGTCTTCTAGGGATTGAACTGGACTAGGTTTAGTCGGCCCCAATCCGAGACTTTGTTAAGCAAAGACTCGACTTCAGACACAAATTTGTCCCGGTACTCGGCGACGTTTTCCCGATAAATATTGGCACGGCCGGTATATAAGGCATCACCAGTGCTGTCGTCTGCATATCAATGAATGCTACCAGTTAGCAACATATCATTGATATGCAGGAGTAACGGCGTTGGTTATAGCACGCAGCCTTGTGGAACACCAGCGTTGATAGGCTTGAAATCAGAGCATGTACCGTCTACTACGACCTTGATGCTCTAATCAGCAAGAAAACTGGTGATCCATATGCACAATTCCTCGGGAAGCCCATAGGAAGGAAGCTTCGTAAGAAGCGCTTTGTGCCAGACCCGATCAAAGGCCTTCGCTACGTCCAAACTAACGGCTAATGCCTCCCCCTTGGACTCTACTGCCTCCGCCAATCTATGATTTAAGTAGACTAGAAGATCACCAGCTGATCGACCCCGACGAAAACCGTACTGGCGGTCACTAATCAGCTGGTGATCCTTAAGGTACCTCATGAGCTGGCAGTTTTATAATGGCTTCCATTATTTTGGAGAACAAGGAGGTGATGGCGATAGGCCTGTAGTTGGACAGGTCTGAGCGGTCGCCTTTTTTAAGGATCGGGTGCACCAAAGCTGTTTTCCATGAGTTCGGTACTACGCCTTGGGAGTAGGAGTACCGGAAAAGACGCGTTAAAACCGGTGCCAACTCCGGAGCACACGTCTTCAGCACAATAGGAGGGAATCCATCGAACCCACTTGACTTGCTGACGTCCAGAGAGAAAAGTGCTTTGCGGACTGAGCGCTGTGTAAATCGCACATCCGGCATGGAGCACTCACATCGCGGGATGGTCGGCGGTGTGTTCCCCCCGTCATCTAGAGTCGAGTTGGACGCAAAAAGAGAGTTTAACAGATCGGCTTTCTCCTTTGCGGCATGGGCCAGTGAGTCGTTCTCTCTGTGCAGAGATGGAAGAGATGGCTGACAGAAGTTCCCCTTGGACAGCCTTGGCGAGAGACCAGAATACACGGGTTCTCGAAGGAAGGCAAACTAGCTTCTCACAATTCTGCCGATGTGCTCAGACCTTGCCTTGGCAATGACGCTTTTGAAGGACCTGAAGGCGGAATTATACTTCTTTTTAAGTGCGCTGGTGTTTACATCCCGAGACATTGATGCGTCAGCCCAGGCCCGGTAGCACTCCTGCTTACATCGTGATGCTATTTTACAGGAGCGACCAAACCATGGCTGGGATCTGCCTCCGATGGGCACCACAGAGGATGGAATAAAAAGTTCCATACCCTGAAGTACCACATCAGCAACAGAATCGGCAACAAAGCTGGGATCTTCGGGCGAGAAGCAAACCCGCCCCCAAAGGTAGGATGCAAAAAAAGACCGCATCCCGTCGCAATCAGCTGACCTATAGTGCCAAACACGGCGGCAAGCTGTAGATCGTACCTGCGATAGGAGCGTGAGTGGCACCGTACTCTGGATCAGACAATGGTCCGAAGAGGTCAGAGGGGCATTGACGGAGACCTGATATCCGTCCGGATGCGATATCAGCAGAAGGTCCAAGAGGGAAGGTACATGGTCTTTTACATCTGGGATCCGCATAGGCAAAGTAACCAGTTGTGTGAGACCATATGCCAAAGCAAAGTCATAGACAGATCTACCCGCATGATCGGTTAAACGAGAACCAAGCCATTCAGCATGGTGGGCGTTGAAATCACTGAGTATCACGATCTCTGCGGATGGGACCTGTTGTAGCACGGAGTCTGCAGCCATTTGGACGTGGTCGATGAGTCGGTCTGTGTCGGCATTACCGCTATGGGACCTATAGAGGCACCTGTAGACGCGGGGATGGTCGTCGCTGTCTACGCGCAGCCGTAGACCCACCCCAGCCGTAGGTCCGTACTTTCAAGACTGCCGAGGCGTCGAAAATAGATGTCCTCTCTGACATACACGCAAACTCCAGCCCGGGGCACAAACGAGTGTTCTAATTTGTACCCTGGATAGGAGAGATACGAAGTCACAGTCGGAGAGGACACCTGTATCTCGGTTAGAAAGAGCAAGGCCGGCTTAGCTATCTCCAGATGGTAGTGGACGGCGTTAAGGTTTGATTGAAGTCTCCTGATATTGTAGAAATCCACGGTAACCGTAGCAGGGGTTGCCTTTGTCTTCTTGCTCCGCTTGCCCCGTGCAGGTTTCGTCTTGAGCGGAATTTCGCCCCCTACCAGAATTCGCAAGGCACCCTGTACACCCACGCCCAGGAGTGGAGTATTTTAGTCGTGGATGCTCAGCGAGGGATTCTCCAGGGTTGCTGGTACCCTCCTGGGGTAGTCTTTTATTTAATTCCACTACCTTGTTGATGGGGGGGGGGGAATTGGGCCTCCGGCCACCTGCACTCACTAAGCGCAACGCAGAGGTATACCTCTACTTCACGCTGGTATTCTGTGAGGTCGTGGTACCACCCCCGGTTCGAGCTGGCCCATCCGTACGACAGCAAAAGCTACCGCTTAGCTCTACCACTGTTAATCACACGTAACACGTGCTGGTCATAACTACAGATCAGGTAGTGTAGGGTGATGAACCGCATTAAATGATTACACCAAAACAGGTTAAAGTGTGCATATTAACAGTAACACTGCATTAACGTTTTTTTTTATTGACTTACAAGACTAAGCATTATACTTTTTTTGCCAACTGGTATCGTATTGCCATTAGTATCATGTCTTTTCATGTATGTGATACAATAAGAAAATACGAGGGTGGCATTGAAAATTCCTAGAAAATCAAAAAACTGACTAAACTAGCAAGTTATTATTTTTATTATATCTTATCAAAATAGTGTCCATTTACATCAATACATCGCTGTATCCAATAAACCACTGAGAAAAGCATTTTACCCACTCGTTCTTACTGGTCTCTTTGACGGCATTTTGAAACGCAGCCACTGCTTCCTCGGCGTCCATAAAATGTTTCCCCTCGATTTTTTTTATTTTCGGAAATAAATAAAAATTGCAAGGTGCGAGGTCGGGGCTATAGGGCAGGTGAACCAGTAATATCACATCTGACGTCGCCAAGTAGTCGATTGTTTGGTCGGCGGTGTGCGACGGGGCGTTGCCGTGGTGAAGAAGGATCCTATTGCGAGTTCGCTTTTCTCGAAGTTTTTCCAATACAAGTGGTAAAAGATTGTTAATGTACCACTTTGCAGTAACTGTTATTCGATTCTCTACAACAATTATTGAGTAATGACCTGTCCTTCCGAAGAACGTGGCCACCATCTTTTTTCGCACTCTTCACTTTAGTTGGCAACTTCTCGGAAGGAAACCCCCAGACAGCAGACTGTCTCGTAATTTCACGATCATAACAATAAATTCAGCTTTTGTCACCCGTAAGTATGTCAAACACATAATTTGAGTCACCCCCTGTTAATTGTTTGAATCATTTCACGACACCAATCAACACGATGTAGTTTTTTTGGCCACTGTCAAATTATGCGGTAACCACCGGGCACAAAGCTTCCTGACCTTTAAATTTTCATGGAAGATTTTGTGCACTTGACTCATACCGATGCCTGAGCTTGTCCGAATCTGTTAATAAGTCACACTTTTGCCAGTCTCTATCATACGCCCGCACAACACTGATGTTATCTTCAGTGGTTGCCGTAGAAGGCCGTCCCTAACACAGATCATCGGTGAAATTAGTGCGACCACATTTAAAATCATTGAGCCAGTTGTAAATAGTGGCACAAGATAAGTCTTCATCGTGAAAGCCCAATACCGAAGTTTATTATAACTTTCTTGTTGACTTTAATGACATCGAAAATCATAAGAAATCATTGTACGAAAATTTTCTCACGTTAAATTTATGCTGACGTGACATAGACAATTATTAATTTGCCGCCAAATCGTAAACAAATGACAAATGACAGTTTACAAGTGGCCAGTTCTAAAAACTTTCAGTGTCGGCCTCGTATGCACCCTAACCTCAAATTATAAAGTACAAGGATATCAAGATCAACTATGATAACCGATTGTTAAATAAAAATATTTCACTGCTCATTTGAGAAGATATTTATATTTTTCGAATGTTTTCTCGTTTATAGAGTATTTTATTAAGTAGAAAATATAAACATGGCAATCGTGAAATTTAAAGAACTTAACATTGTGTAGTCAACACCTGGCTTATAATAGTTAAAAAAAGGATAAAATAATATTAATTTGCTCATTTCAACGGGATTTCATCTAAGTGTTCGTATTATTTACATATTGATATATTTGTAATAAATTAACTGATGAGAAACATTCATCCGAAAGGTTTAAATTTCCGCTAAATCTTTGCACGGTAGAATTATAAAACGTCCCATTTCATTTTCAGTGACTGATATTTACTCGAATATAAATCAAGCCCTATTTCTCTAACTAGCTTTCGAGTAATACATTTGTTAGCGAACGGTAAAATCAGCGATTCAATAAGTAACATAAAGATTGTTGTTGACCAATACCTGTAGTATAGGGTACGCCATCTAACCTTTTTTTTTAAACTAGTGCTTATTTCGTGAATGGCAACACTTAGCTCATGTCTAATTTGACAGATAATTAGTTTTATCCTTCCGCTGAACGAATATGGTTGTGTATACGCTTGAACAACGCTGGGAAATATTGCGACATTACTTTGAAAATCATGGTAATGTTGCAGAATGTGTGCGAAAATTGCGTACGGATTTTGGAAGAAATGAAGCACCGTCAGCTCCGTATGTTCGTTACCCTTGTGAAAAAGTGAAAGAAACTGGCATCCTCATCGATAAACCAACGCGTGAAAAGCCAAAAACAGTGCGTACACCCGAGAATATTGCTGCTGTGGCCGAAAGTGTGCGTGAAACGCCATCAACATCAGTTCACCGTCGTTCTCAACAATTGGACATTTTGGAGACATCATTGAGACAAATTTTGCGTAAAGACCTTGGTATGACGCCGTACAAAATCCAATTGGTTCAGGAGTTGAAGCCAACTGACCATCCAATGCGTTTTCGCTTCGCTAAGTGGGCCTGCGATCGACTTGCAGAAGATGCGGATTTTGCCAAAAAAAAACATCTTTTCAGATGAAGCTCATTTCGAACTTGGCGGGTATGTAAACAAGCAGAATTGTCGCATTTGGGGCACAGAAAACCCGCACGCATTCATCGAAAAGCCGGTGCACCCAAAACGAGTCACTGTTTGGTGCGGATTTTCGTCCAGAGGCATAATTGGGCCATTTTTCTTCGAAAATGAGCAAGGTGTTGCCGTTACAGTCAATGGCGATCGTTATCGGGCCATGTTGAACGAATTTTTGTTCACAGAAATTGAAAAGGAGGATAATTAGCAACATTTGGTTTCAAACAGGACGGCGCAACGTGCCACACAGCCGACGCAACACTTGATGTTTTGCGCCCTGTTTTTGAAAATCGCATTATCAGCCGCAGAGCTAATGTCGTTTGGCCACCTCGGAGCTGCGATTTGACA
>JAVANC010000012.1:13772389-13876833 GCA_033319125.1 Parnassius glacialis
TTAACGCAACGGCTTTCGAATTTTGCTTAATGTGACCTTAAAAACTGACAAAATTGTCGACTCCCGTTATTAAAAGGTGCATCTTTTTAGCATTTCTAATAAAACAAAACAAATAAATATTTAATTAGTACAAGTTTCAGTTTCGGTGTCTAAGGAACTGTCAGTGTCTCGCCAGATAGATTTATGATGAAAAAATTTAGTTTTATTTATTTGTTTATCCTAATTGTTGCTTTTTTGAAGTGACATACAATTTTTTACGCAAAATAAACACACATACCATACACTTAACTAACCTGAAAATCAATTTAACTGAAACCCTACCCTACCGCAAATTATACAGAAGACCGAAGAGTACAATCTGCCATTTTTGTCTTGCGTATGTGTACTATGAGAGAGCCTTTGATTTCCGTCGAAATTTGAGCGATTGGTTGAAGTCCCTTCAGTGGTGATAAGTGTTTGTACAGTAGGGCTACAATGGCTATCCGAGTAAAGAACCAGAATACAAGACCTATCCAACTGCAGAGATATGTAAGACAGGCTGACGTGATATCCCCAAAACTCTTCACCGTTGCATTGGAAGAAGTTTTCAAGCTACTGGACTGGAAAGGAAGCGGTTTCAATGTCAATGGCGAGTGTCGATCATATCGTGAATTGCCTAACCATTTCATAAAGCGCAAACATTTCTTGATATAGCGATATCGTATACATGTCAGGTCAATTTATTCTCCACCTACAATTTGTGCAATATTGCTTCACTATATACGAAAGTAATCATCTAGTAATATCAGCGACATTAAATTGAGATGCAGCTGCACAAAGTCTCTAAAATTTATATTGTATGTATATTATGCATAAATTGTGTGGATTCTGTTAAATATTCTGTTTTTGTTAACAACTGTGCTATTGACGCAGCTAGCGGAAAATAGTGAAACAATTTTACGATATGACAATATTAAAATTAAATGGCATTAATGTGTTTAGATTTTAATGTCCTTAAACGATCTCAATTCATTAATTTGGTCGAGCCTTGTCATAATACGGTCAGCAAAATGTGTTAACTTTCGTGATATGCCACAATTCCACGTAATGATCGACTACTTTATAATATAATCAATTCTACGATCTAGGCATGACATATATAAAAATTTCTTTAATCAATTGAAATAAGTAAATTTTTATTGTCTGTTTGTAATGTAAAAATAACAGCTTTTAACTAAATGCATGTGAAAGTATATATATTACTTATAACATATAAACAATTTTTAAAGTTTTTGTCTATCTGTCTGTCTGTTTGTTCCGGCTAATCTCCAAAATGGCTGAAACGATTTCAACGGGCTTTTCACTGCCAGATAGCTGAAGTTATAATAAGTAAATTACGAGTATTTCTTTATTTTTGAATAACAATTAGGGTTCCGCGCAAAAAAAAACCCATGTAATCCAACCGTAATAGATTCATAAAATGGCGCGAACGAAGTAGCGGGGAACAGCTAGTTAAATTATAAGGATAATGATAGTTTTGCAATAATTACAGGCAGTCCAGTATTAATCATAATTAGTTTATTTATTAATTAGATATCAAACTAAAAACCTTTTAAACGGTGGTTGAGCCACAGGACCTCACAGAATACCGGCGTGAAGTAGAAGCTCTGCTTCCTGCATTTAGTCTGGTGATTGCATGTGGTCAGAGGCCCAATTCACCCTTCTCCCCCCCCCCCCTCCCATCAACGTGGTAGCGGAATTACATCAAAGACTACCCCAGAAGGGTACCAGCACCCCTGGAGAATCCCTCGCTGAGCATCCACGACCATATTACTCCACTCAAGAGCGTAGGTGCTCAGGCTGCCCCACGTATTTTGATGGGGCAAAATTCCGCTCAAAACAATAACTGCTCCGGACAAACTGAGCAATAATACCAAGGCAACCCCTGCCACGTTATCCGTGAATTGCTGCAACATCAGAGGACTTCACTCGAACCTTAACGCCGTCCACTACCATCCTGAGACGGCAAAAGCCGGCCTTTTTCTTTCTGACCGAGACGCAGGTGTCCTCTCCGGCTGAAACTTTGTATCTATCCTACCCGGGGTACAAATTTGAGCACTCTTTTGTGCCTCGGGCTGGAGTTTGCGTATACGTCAGAGAGGACATCTGTTTTTGACGCCTCGGCAGTCTTGATGGTTTGAACCTGTCCATTATTTGGTTACGTGTAGACAGCTACGTCCATCCGCACGTCTACCGGTCGCCGTTATAGGTCCCATAGCGGTAACTTGAAAACATACCGACTCATCGACCACGTCCAAATGGCGACAGATTCCTTGCTACAACAGGGCCCATCCGCAGAGATCGTGATCCTTGGCTTTTAACGCCCTGTGGTGTCGGTACTATGATAAAGCAATATAACAGGAATATTAAATGATATCATCACTCAACGTGGACTCCATATAAGGAGTAGAAATAACATCTATTAGTTCAGTAATATCATATTATATTTATAGAAGAAGATACCATTCATGTGGCTGTACCTGGAACCACGTAACACAAACCCTGGCCCCTACCTATGTATCTACGTCACAACCACTATATATAAGTCTCCTCCAACCCAATAAAGATAGAGTTATTTAAACTGCATCACTGAGTTTAATTTATTGCATTGTCCAAACATTACATGGTGACCCTGCCAGGCGGTGCGCTGCCTTCAATGCACGCGCACCGCCGGGCCTACTATTTAAAAGAAGAAAAAATATTATAAGAAAACTTAATTAAATAATGGACAGTTTTTAAGAAGATTGACAATTTAAAAAAATATATTATAACGGAATGGACGCAATACCGGATGTGACGAAAAATAAACAAATATGAATACAAGAAGAGGCCACAATATTTATTTTATAGAAGCCGACTGAAAATTTTAAATATATAATATATAGAACTATGAAGACAAGTAACAAAGAAGGAGGAAAACAAATAGTGGATTTTTTTTATCATGACCAAAGATCAAAATTTAAGATTCGGCAGATCTATATAAAAAGAAAGAAGCAGTTGTTTTCATGCGAGCACCACTCAGAAGAATGTGAAAATTGAAACCAAAAAAGAACAAAGAAGAAATTAAGAGTTATGGTGTTCTATCTTGAGCTACGTGACTGGGTGTACCGCGTTTAAACAAAAGTAACAACCAAGAACATGGGCGGTTATCAGACTAAAGAAGAGACCATGATTGTGCAAAATACAGTGGGAAGCAATAAGGCAGGAACTGAACAATTGCAATTTCACCTGACTATGTTATATATTTCGTAAAATTATATAAAGTGTACTCTATTCTACGTATTGGTGGTAAGTTATGCATATTTCTTTAGAACAGTTATATGAGAAATTAAAAGAAGTTAGAGCAATATTTAATAAAATTGCATCGAGTTAACCTGAAGGGGAAAAATTTTAGATACTATACTTAAAGTGGTTATAATAAATTTTAATAGTAGAGTAAAGGATGATAAGGTTAAATCTACTGATATTCCATTCAAAACTTTAAGAATTGATTTTTTCATGTTGTTTTGCTATTATATTTTTTTAAAGTTAGTACGTATTAAATATTCTGTGTTTAATATAATTCGATTAAGTTGAAAATATTTATTCAGACAATTAACGATTCAATTGCATTTTTATTAGTTTTATTACTTTGTCTAAATAAAAAACAATACCGCAATAGTATAAATTAAGTTAGGTATACACTTATTTGGTACTTCTATTAAGGCACAAGACTACTTTATATGCACTTTCATTCAGTTATAGTTTTAAATTATTTTAATACTGTGTCCTGCTAAAAAAAATGAATAAGATAATGATATATAGATTACATTTTTAAGTACTTGATTTCTCCATAATTTACAGTTAAATAACACTGTGACACATTTCGTCGTATTTTTTTTGGAATCCAAATTTTAAAAAGGGTTATAGACAATTCGTTTTATTTTTAGTTTCTAAAAGCCGACGGTACTGTCTTAAAGTTATATTATGGTAAATTAAAATTATTTTTTTTCTTTCAAGTTTTAAAATAAATTAATATTTTGTTATAAGTAAACTCGATGGCTGTTACAGCGATTGTTTAAAATAATTTTTGTATGTGATATAATTAACATTTTTAGAGCCAATGAATAAATGTATGTACTATAAATATAAACGACAAAACTAGTTAAGTTTCTGTGTAAATTAAAAAAAAAAATCTTAGAATCTCATTTTAAGGTTGCATTCATATTATAATATATTGTACAAGTTACCTTAAAATTAGATATAAGTCACACCGTATGATCTGATCATAGTTCGATGCAATCGCAAACGTTTCATATAGGTACTTACTTTCGAATTTAAAACAAAGGTGTCTCAAAATTGCTGTTAAGAGTATAAATTGTATTTTGATCTGTCTATTGTTATCACTGTATCATGATGGCTTATGTTCCTGTTAGTATTTCTTTGTTCTGTATCATAACATGAAATGTAGTTTATTCATTTCGATTTTACATTTATTGAACTTTTAAATCATAAAGTTTTAACTATTATAATTTAATATTTTCTCGGAAAAAAGTACTTACTTGCGTGTATTATGAAAATATTTTCTTTGCTTTATATAGTTTTGAAACTCATTATATTATGTAGACAATTAAGTACCTAATTAATTTAAATTTGTTGTGCCCATATTGTGAGCCTCAACCCCTAACTGACAATGATGTAACTAAATATTATACGGGACTATATGATATAAATTTATAAAAGACGTAAGTAAATTTATGGATAAGTTACGGAGTTTATCATTATGAGTGAAAAATATTGATAGAAAAATAAGTATAAAGTGTGGCATAGGTAAAGAAAATTTTCGGTGGTTAGGCATATCCACATACAATCAGCCTGATCAGCTGAGAGTTTGGGAAAACTAATAACGGATTAATTTTTAAGGTTGTTCGGAAAAGATTAAATGTAGAATAACTTTTAATGTATTATCAATGAGGGAAATGATAATTTATTATGAATTGTACTTATGTAAATATGTACGCGAGTCGTGTACATGAAGTTATGCTACAATTAAATAATGATTAATAAATACTACAAATGTAAAGAAATAAATAGAAATAAAACGAAAGTTGACCTGCATAAAATAAGTAATGGAAAGATACGGGAACGTCCATCACTGGTAAAGGCATATAGTCCTCGAGCAGGGTATGTTTCCATGATTGGATGATAAAATCGGGAGTAACGGGTACTAGGGAACAATACCTTCAGTACAAATGAGATGTGAACGAGTCTACTCATATTAGTACTGTTGGCGACCAGAGAAGTCTTAAATTTGTTACCCTTAATAATGGTACATAGAGGTCACATCCTTCATTGGATCATAGTGTGAACTTAGTTTCCTCCGTGACAATTGTTGGAGTCCTTTAAAAATTACTTAAAAGTTGACCTCAAGGTTGTGCGCACAACCCAAGGTACACTATTACCTTGATATAGTATGATAAAAAATGTTTATGTACCAATAAAATGAAATAAATGCAGCGAAAATGTAATATAATACCCAAATAAATGGGGGGCCCATACGTATAAAGTACCCGCATGATAAATATCATGAATTAATTATAATAAAAATGGCCAATAACGCCCAAAGAGGTGAATTAATACTTCGATTCCCGGTATCTAATAAATACATAAATATATAGAGCTAGCTAAAGGTCAAAAAAAATTAATAAGTGATAAAAGAAAGTACGTACAAGAATTATGAAAAAAAGGCCTGACAATCGAAAACAAAGGATATGAGAGTAGTGTTAGTATTTATGAAAATATATAACACGCAAAGACATGAGAACAATTAAAATGAGGTAATAAAGGGATCCCTCGAACAAATCTAAAAAGTGAAATATTATGTAGTTATTTTGCATTTCTATATTAGGGTGCTATCTACAATCCTACTCAAAATACTACTTACAAGTTACACATCTAGTAACTATAGGAACGATCCACACAACCACACGTAAAAAAACAAAACTAATTAAATTTGATAAATATATTTTCGCGTAGATTTACATTAATTTACTAAATTTTTTTTTTCATATTTATGCACATTGATTTATAGTTACAATAACTCTACCTTAAACTTCTCGTGTTATATTTTTTTGTTTATGAATAATTTCTACAATTTTAAACTAAATTTGGTATATTGCTTACTAAATCAAATCTAAAGCATATCGATACTCTATTATTATAAGTTTGATAATGTAATAATATTTTTTTTCTCTATATAGACAGTCAAACCTAAATTTACGTTAATACATATTTACATAAAAAAAAAATTGTCTTCAAATGTTAAACAAATATTTTGTTATAACTTCTAAATTATTTTTATTAACCTTAACTTTATATTTTAAAATCTGTATTCAATTAAGATCAAGAATCTTGAAATCTAAAATTAAAAAAAGTAATAATGTGTATTCGACTTTTATAAATAACTTAAATAATAAATATTCGATAATGTATATAAATGTATTATAACAATGCCATGTAACCATCTTAACTACGTACATTAAAAAGCGTTTGATACTGTAATTTTCAAATACTTTTAAGTGTACTCATAATAAAACATTTTGTAAGTTATTTTGAATTAGATATTATGTATGTGTCATACGATGTTTTTTTTTTATAGGTTAAGGGTGAAAAACGAGCACACAGTCCACCTGATGGTAAGTGGTTGCTGCGGCCCATAGACATCTACATCTATCCTCTGTTACAGATCAAAATGCAGATGCGTTTTCACCCGTGAGGACTAGGATGGAATGCCTCATTCCCAGTAAAAAGGGCCTCCGGCCACCTGCACTCACCAAGCGAAACGCAGAGGTAAACCTCTACTTCACGCTGATATTCTGTGAGGTCGTGGTACCACCCCGGTTCGAGCCGGCCCATCCATGCGATAGCAAAAACTGCCGCCTGGCTCTACCACTGTTAAAAAAATTAATTGTTAAAAAAAAGTAATTGCAAATCTTTCCTTATACGTGCTTTGTGGACTTTATAACAAAGGTGTGTCACAAACCGCTTACGCGGCTGTGCTGTGATTGCAAGATGTATTTTGATCTCTGTTGTTATGATCATGATTAGGTTGCATTACATTATGTTCTTTGTTCTGTTCATCTTAAAATGAAATATAATATTTTCGGTGAAAAATTATATGCTTTTATTTTTTATAAGTCATCATTCTCTGGAAAAATTGTTAAGTATTAATATATAACCTATTTCTGTGGATCATAAAAGTAACGATTAATCAAATATAAAGGTATAAATAAATAAAGTATAAAGTATACAATTATAAATATAAAATGTGACAAATATATAAGGAAGAGTAGATAGTACTTAATGCGAGTATCCGGATAAGTTACTTAATAAATGACTAAATAACTCCATATCTAAGTACGTTACAATAATGTGTCGACCAAAATAATATACCTTCACGAATGTTCACCTAATTATGTCAAATACGTATGTTGTATGTATACATCATACTATTTTTAATGTGACTGACGAATTTTTATGTGTTTAGGAGGTTTGGCCAGCCGTCCTACCCAAGCCAAGACCAATTTTACATACTATACTTAATAATTTTATTTATTAACTTTTAGGGATTAACTTTTTATAGTATAAAAAAAAATTGTTTTATTTTTTTATTTTTTTGTCGGTGGGAGGTGTGGTATAGGTATAACCCACGACTATATAATAAGTATATAGAGTTAAGTTAAGAATAAAGAACTTATAATAAAGCTATCATTATATAAATTAACCCATTCATTGCTATCAACGCACCATTAGCGTTTATCGAGATTGCAACGTCATGCCATCAACGCACCATATGAGTTTAGTGACTTCTTGAGATTTTTGTGGCATCACTTAAAAACTGTAGAAATTTATTTAAATCTGTGGCATTATTCACAGCTAGGAATAATTTTTAAATTTGGAAACACTGACAGTTTTTGCTAAGTACTGTCAGTCTTGTTTTCACAGTGCAAAAAATTTTGGTGCTGAGAAGGTCTATTCTGAATTTGAAATAACTTAGGTTTTATTGAATGTTTATTATATATTTGTAAATTGGGAGATAAAGGTAAGCAATATTCTTAATTATATAATTCTTTTTCATTGTTTCATTGCGTATTTTAAAAATAAAATCACATGCACGCATTCGGTGCGTTCTTTGGCATAGCAGTAAAAATCTTTGATGGCTAGTTTTATGCATGAGGAACAAATCACGCCAAAATGTATGCATGTCTAGTAATTTTTAATCTATTTAACACAAATAAAGTTAAATTTGCTATTCGTAATCTATTTACTTACTAAATAAATTAGGAGCTGGCCATTACATTTTACAAATTGAAAATGTAAGATAAAATTGTGAACCCACAGATAGAAACTTATTTTTATTACTTCCACAGTGGCATTTATAGTACCCAATGCAATTACGGCAGATCAAGATAAATCATTTCGGGATTCAGATATTATGGATGAAATGAGAAATAAACTTACAGGAGAATACAAAGAAGAAAAACCGAAAGCGAAACTACCATCTACAAAACTACTGACTGAAGAAGACCTTATTAAGATGCTGGAATTGGAAGATGAAGATTTAGAAGAAAAACGTGAGGGCAGAATGAGAAAAATTGACGTCGGTGTAGACAGTGCCGGGTTTCAAAAAAGATACCTTCATATTTCTGTCCCGATTATCCCGAACAATACGGGTTTTGCTTGAATGATTGTTTCAAAGAGTACGACAACTGCTAATTGTTTATTTTTAATTTTTAATAATAAGGTATTATCTTCATGGTTTAATTTTTTAATTGCCGTAGTGTACCCTAATTGCCCAATGAAATATTGATTATCTACCTACAATCCATACCTACGTATAATAAAATATGGGTGCGTAAATGTAATAGTAGAGAAAGTGTATAAGAATACATTTATTAGATGTCGAACAAACATGCTAAATAATACTAATATTAAATTATATACAGACACAGATTATATGAATAAAGAATTCAACGGCATTTATATCGATATATCGGACATGAGCAGTCTTTCAGAATATGTTGAATAATACTATCCAAGCAGCAACGCAAAGGGTGTATTGAATGGCACTTGTGATTAAATTTCTCTTACCAGTGCCACCACCGTGTATGTTGCGTTTACCGTTTTTTAGATAGGTTTTTGTTATTTATGTGGTTTTTGTAATTAAAAAACGTGCTCAATTACGCCTTTTCTATTGTAATCCACAAAAATATTAAGTGGCACTCAGTTGATGTTTTTAAAATTTTAGTGGCAATGAATGGGTTAAGTGTAAGACATATGTAAGTCGTAATAATAATTACATTATAAAAATGATGAGTAGTTTTAAGAAAGTATTTAGTATTATATAGTGTCATATGTTTAAAAATTTAAAAAATCTAACTGAATTTTAAATTTTTTTAAATAAGGAAGGAGATGTGGTGTCGGTACTATGATAAAGCAATATAACAGGAATATTAAATGATATCATCACTCAACGTGGACTCCATATAAGGAGTAGAAATAACATCTATTTAGTTTAGTAATATCATATTATATTTATAGAAGAAGAGACCATTCATGTGGGTCTACCTGGAACCACGTAACACAAACCCTGCCCCCTACCTATGTACCTACGTCACAACTACTATATATAAGTCTCCTTCAACCCAATAAAGAGAGAGTTATTAAACTGCATCACTGAGTTTAATTTATTGCATTGTCCAAACATTACAGCCCACCACGCCAGATAGCTCGATTCACGTTTAGCCGATCAGGTGGAGAGATCTGTTTATGACTTTGCCTTTGCATATGGTCTGACACAACTGGTTACTTCGCCTACGTGTATTCCAGATGTGGAGGATCATACGCCTTCCCTGTAGGACCTTCTGCTGACCTCTCATCCGGGCGGATAGCAGGTTTCCGTCGATGCCCCTCTTAGCTCTTCGGACCATTGTCTGATGCGGAGTGTGGTGCCACTTACGCCCCCCTCGCAGTTGCGTTCTGCAAGTTGCTGCCGTGTTTGGCATTACAGGTCGGCGAATTGGAACGGAATGCAGTCTTTCTTTACATCCTAACCATGGGGGCGAGTTCGCTTTTCGCCGGATGATCCCAGCGCTGTTGCTGACTCTGTCACTCATGTGGTGCTACAGGGAATGGAACTTTTTTTTCCACCATCTGTGGTACCCATTGGAGGCAGATCTTAGCCTTGGTTTGGTCGCTTCTGTAAGACTACACTACGCAGTAAACAGGAGTGTTATCAAACCTGCGCTGCGGCTTCGGCGACTTGGGATGTAAACACAAGCATGCTTATAAAGAAGTATAACTTCGCCTCGAGGTCCTTCAAAAGAGTTATTGCCAAGGCAAAATCTGAGCACATGGGCAGAATTGGCGAGAATTTAGTTCAGCTTCCTTCGGGAACCCGTGCATTCTGGTCTCTCGCAAAGGCTGTCCAAGGGAATTTCTGTAATCCATCACTACGATCTGTGCACAGGGAGGATGACTCACTGGCCCACGCCGCAAAAGAGAAAGCCGTTTGGGCAAGGGGAATGCCCTTAATAAAAATAAGTGTGCTGTTGCGGTACTCGTGGATATTTTGAATGCTTGTGAGCATTCAAAATATCCACACAAATTTGAGTGTTTTGCTAAAGGCACTTAAAGAAGTTGAACTTACCTATTCGGAATATTTGTCCCAGGTAAAAATAGTCGTCAACAACTTTGACTTTGCTTAGTGCTCCCAACAACTACCGGAATTAGTGTGACATGAACATTATACATGATCTTTGGTTTGTCCATGTTCATCTTAAGATCTATCCGTTGGAAGGCATTATTGAGGTCATTGAGCATAATGCTTAGGTCCTCCAGTGCTTCTGCCATAAGGACTATATTGCCGGAAAATTGAAGGTGAGTAATGTACTCGCCATTGATGTTAATACCGTATCCTTTCCAGCCCAGAAGCTTGCAAAACGTCTTCCAATGCAACGGTGACGAGTTTCGGGGATATAACGTTACCCTGTCTTACACCTCTATGCAGTTGGATAGGTTTCGTACTCTGGTTCTGTACTCGATAACACATCGTAGCCCTACTGTACAAACAATTCAGCACTTCGATATACTGACTGTTAACTTGACAAAGCTGAAGGGACTGCAGCACCGCCCAAATTTCAACAGAATCAAAGGATTTCTCATAGTCCACA
This sequence comes from Parnassius glacialis, assembly GCA_033319125.1. Taxonomy (NCBI): domain Eukaryota; kingdom Metazoa; phylum Arthropoda; class Insecta; order Lepidoptera; family Papilionidae; genus Parnassius; species Parnassius glacialis. Next base: position 13,783,639 of record JAVANC010000012.1, read on the forward strand.
TACGTCAGAAATAGTGGCAAATTGTATTGTAAATCTCATGTATTACGAAAACGACGCTGCCACACTCGCTCTTCAGCTTCGACAGTTGACTCTTTATGGCAGACAGATCTCTAGTAAAGACTTTGGTTCGCTGGTTTCGCTTGATTGCTTCTTCAATACGAGCAGTATTAAAATTGCGTAATTCCGGCTGCATGTATTTGGAGATCGGTCTATTCTGTTTCCTGTATGCTCTTAAATCTACTGAAGACTTCAGCTTTATCTACCGTGTAACATCCATGACATAAAGAGCGTGATCGGAGAGTTTTTGTGTTTCTTCTGCGGCGGGTCTTAGAGAACTTAGGTCCGTTCGCATGAACAGTTTTCACGAGCTTGTGATTCGTCCACTGCATTGTAATCTTCTAGGCACTGAAAACGGCTTCATAGCTCGAGCTAAATGGTTTCGGGATTTTGTATTAGTGCACGAGGGGGACGAAGCGTTGACTTCATTAGACAAGACCTCTCTAACTTAACGTTTAGGTTCAGTCTGCCTCTAACCATTCGGTGATTGCTACCAGTTTTCACTCTCAAGATCACTTAGACATCACTGAACAACTGTTGTCATCTGGTCGTCATAACGAAGTCAATCTCATTTTTGTCAATTTTTCGAGTCTCGACCAGGTCCATTTTCTTTGGGGCCACTTCTGGAAGAAAGAGTTCATCGTAAAGAGTCCCTCTTTCTCCATGAAGTCGGCCAGCTGCTGGCCCCTAGCGTTCTGTTGCCCTATTCCAAATTTCGCTAGCTTCAGCTCACCGTTCTGTCTTTTGCCTAGTGTTTCGTTAAAATTTCTCATTAACACCGTATAGTGGGTTTTGGAAGAACGCATGGCTCTAGATATATCCTGATACATATCCTGCACCTCCTCATCGGGATGTGCCGAGGTTCGTGCGTATTACTATGTGATAATTGCATTTCATTATTATATTATTTTGTAATTGATTCAAATTAATAATAATTAAGCTTTATTACTCTACTGGTCTCTGAATATCTACATGGTAAAATATAAACACACAAATATAAAAAGAGATTAAAGGAACTTACCGAGTGAAGTTCAATCCTAAATATATGATGTTTTTTTAACACTTTTTCCACTACATAATCACTCTTATGAAGCCTTTTTATGAACTTTTCATTCCGTAAGGCTTAATTAAATAACTTTAACATATACAAATACAGTGCTGAGTAATATTTAACGATAATATGATAAATTGTTTGCAGTCGCATGGCACTCAATTGGCAAAAAGCTACCTTTTGCTTTTCATATCATAATGGATGAAAATATTTATGCAAACTATTGTTATTTAAAAGAATATACAAACTCAAAAACTAAAAATATCTTTTAAAAGGATATTTGATTTTGAATTTTGATAAAAACGGGTTTCCAAATTGTAAAAAGAAAAGAAATCAGCCATTCCATTAACAAATAATTTTTTTTCTAAGATCATAGAGACTTTATTTATTAATATATACAATTTTAAAAACTAGTAACTTAATTATCATACATTCTTACACCCAGTCGTATCATGGCAAGAACGCTGGCTGCGTTTCCCCGCTGAATGGCTATACTTAGCTTCTGAGCGAGAAAAGAACCAGCCCTCATATCACCAGCAGCAACGACTAGTCGCGGATAGAGTTATTTTAGGAACTTTACCGTACGTTGTACAGTGGGGTCAACTGACCGATATTCGATACATCCAATAGCATCATGGTCATCTTTTAGTGACCCATATTTGCGCCACTTACTCGGTTCAGCTGCTTCTGATGCCACCTCGGTTCTTAACGATGTACCCCTTAGATGAGAGGCCGCCAAAGTGTCTACGCAGGTAGCATCCAACACTAGAGCTTTACCTCTCTCCCAAGGGATCAATATCATACCGTCGGGTCTCCTGCCATCCTCTCCAAATATTCCAAGTTATAGTAATTTAGACAAGAACCCTACGGATATGAAACCTACCAGCACTTTTTTTACATGAAAGTCCGTGGAACTCAAACTCGTTGACGGTGCTACCACAGGGGCACTGATGGGGTTGACAAATCGCTGCTCTTAGTCGAATTTCTACGACAATGCCAAAGCTTTAACGAGTAAAGTAATGTGCCTAGATTATTTGATTTCCAGTGAAAAGAGTCTCCGTTCCTCTGCACTCAGCATACGAAACACAGCAGCGTTAAGCTGCTACTTTTCGCTGGTATTCTGTGAGAGCGTGGTCCTTCCCCGGTCGAGCCGATCCATTCCTGCTACAACCATAATATAGCAGCAGCATGGCTCTACGACGTATCAAACTAAGTTTTTATAAAAAGGGTTATTATAATATTAAAGAATTTATGGATGATAATAACCCCTGGAAATGAGGTGATCGCTACCAAGCTATTTCTTATTTGTTGTGTTGTTAATTTGTGGTACATACATGATAGTCAGCTGTTATTAAAAAAAAGTCCCGCTGGGTTTCTTGCTGCTTCGTCCCTACCAAGCTATTTCTTATTTGTTGTGTTGTTAATTTGTGGTACATACATGATAGTCAGCTGTTATTAAAAAAAAGTCCCGCTGGGTTTCTTGCTGCTTCGTCCCAGGACAGAGGTTTTATTTTTCGAACCAGTGGTAATTAAACAAAAGAGTGACTTGCAATAAGTATTATTTAAAATCTATATTGAATAAAAAAAGTTTCTGTTACTGTTTCTGTTATTACTTATTCTGTGTCCTAAATTCTACTGCACTACTACAATAATTAATTCTAGTATATCTACAAACATTAGTATTGGGGAGTAGGTGTAGCTGCGTTAACTAACTATCTAGACTTGCAAGGATATAATATTATTTGAAGCAACACTAATTTAAGGAATTTAAAAATAAAATAAAAATTATATAAATATTAAATTGTATTGAAATATAATATTTAATATTAGAATGAGAAATAGGCTAATAATTGGTTATTGGTAAATGGCCGGTGATATTAAGATTATAATAATAATAATAATAATAATAAGTGTTTATTTCAGACGTAAAGAACATCCATAGATTGTTAGTATGTTAGTAACAATTTTCCTTAACTTCTAAGTTAGTATTGTTAGTTAATGTGAATTATTTACAAATTATTTTTTTCGCCCAATAGCTACCGTCATACAGTGGTGCAGTATGGGGCAGTCGGGCCTGGCAGCAATTACCCTTAGGATGCCGTTGTTGCTGGTACGTAAGCGCTGCAGGAGAGACGCTGCTTTTCTACGCATTATGGCGAAAAAGTCGTTAGTGTGTGCGTCTGCGAACATTTTAGAGGCACTACAGCGCCACGGCAGCCTCAACAGCATTCTAAAGGCGTTGTTATATTGAACACGCAGGGCGCTGTAGGTCCGGCGCGTATAAGTCACCCACAGACCACCGGTATAGAAAGACTGACAGAACGCTTTAAATAAAGTTACTTTCACGTCTGCAGTGCACCGGGCGAATCTGCGGGCAAGCATATTGCCCCTTACCGACAACGCTCTGCGCTCTCGCTCAATATCCTCATCATCTCCTAGGTCGCTCGTAACTATATGACCGAGATATTTGAACTTCTGTACGACTTTCAGAGGTACACCATCGAGACATACGGGTGGCACATGTCGTGGCTTCCGTTTCGGTGCCTTAAATACTAATATTTCACTCTTTTTTGAGTTGTATTTAAGGCCATGCTCCTCCGCATATGTCTCGCAGATAGAAAGCAGTTTCCTCAGTCCTGCTATAGAAGGACTGAGCAGCACCATGTCGTCAGCATAGCTTATGTTGTTAACACATATGTCATCGATGTGGCATCCAACATGTGTGCTGCTAAGTCGTTCAATCAGTTGGTTTACATACAGGTTGAACAAGAGTGGAGAGCTTAAGCCACCCTGCCTTACACCGCATTCCAGCCTGTATTCCTCCGACAGAGCTCCAACCCACCTCACCTGGTTACGCTGGTTAGCATACCAGTATCTTAGTAGAGCCGTGTACTCCGTCGGCACACCCGCGTCCCTCAGCTTGCCCCACAGCATGTCGTATGAGACCAGGTCAAAAGCTTTCGATAAGTCGAGGAAACACGCGTACACCGGCGTCCGCCTTACAGTGTAGTATTTGACAGTGTGTTTCAGACAGTAAATCGCGCTCTCCGTCGATAAATTCGGCTTAAACCCAAATTGTGCATCGTTTATTACTACGTATTTGTTGAGACACTCATTTAACAGACTATCAAACACCTTGGCTGCAGTGGTTGCAAGCGAGATAGGCCGGTAATTACCCATGTCGGATGTGTCCCCCCCCAGCCCTTTATGTAGCCCCCAGGCTAAAATAGAATACTTAAAACCTGTAATTATACTGGATACGAAATTATGCCCCGACAGAAATGAAAATTGATTCTGACTTTATATTTGATTTTATGACCTTCAAAGTAGAACAAATTAATGGATAAACTGCTGCCTGTTAGCAGAAATAGGTGAGACGATGTAAAAGTGACTTAGTTTAGTTCCCACAATTTGTAGCGTTCACTGAACTGAAAATATTCACAAACATATACATCAGAAAAATGTTACTTTTTTGTTACTTTCTCTTGGCTAGTATTAATGTCATTTAAGTTTTTTAAATTTAAGAAATGGAATGCTTCGTTTACAGTCTTTTTTTTTTATAGGAGAGGGGGCAAACGAGCATGCGGCTCACCTGATGGTAAGTGACTACCGCCGCCCATGAACAACTGCAACACCAGGGAGGGAATTGCAGATGCGTTGCCGGCCTTTTAAAAAGGAGTACGCTCTTTTCTTGAAGGTCCCTAAGTCGTATCGGTCCGGAAAAATCGCTGATGGTAATCGATTCCACAAGGAAGTCGTGCGAGGAAGAAAACATCTTCCAAATCGCACAGTGGTGGACCGCCAATCATCCAGATGGTGTGGATGGTATCGGGAGTTCTGCCACGATGTGCGTTCGTGAAATTTGGCGGCTGGGATTAATCCGAACAATTCCTCAGAGCACTCCCCATGGTAGATGCGAAAGAAAATGCAAAGAGATGCAACATCTCTTCGCAGCGCCAATGAGTCGAGCCGATCGGAAAGGACTCGGTCGTCGACGATTCGAGCCGTTCTGCGCTGGATGCGGTCAAGTGGAAGGAGCTGGCACTGCGGAGCCCCTGCCCAGAGATGGGAACAGTATTCCATGTGAGGCCGAACCTGCGCCTTGTAAAGTTGCAGGCGGTGTGCCGGCATGAAATACTGTCCCGCTCTGCTGAGCACGCCAAGCTTTTTAGAGGCCAATTTGGCCTTCTCTTTCAAGTGACCACGAAACTGCACGTCACTCGATATGTCGACGCCGAGGATTCCGATACTGGCTGAGGCAACCAGGGGAGTGCCTTGAAACTGAGGAGATACGACAAAGGGGTTCTTTTTAGCGGTAAACGCGCAAACTTGTGTCTTATGAGGATTAAACTGGACTAGATTTAGTCGCCCCCAGTTCGAGACTTTGTCCAGCAAAGACTCGACTTCAGACACAAGTTTGTTCCGGTACTCGGAGACGTTTTCCCGAAAAATATTAGCACGGCCGGTGTATAGAGCATCACCAGTGCTATCATCCGCATAACAATGAATGTGACCACTTTGCAACATAACATTGATATGCAGAAGAAACAGCGTTGATGATAGCACACAGCTTTGTAGAACACCAGCGTTAATATGCTTGTAAACGGAGCATGCACCGTCTACAACGACCTTGATGCTCCGATCTGCAAGGAAGCTGGTGATCCAATTGCACAATTTCTCGGGAAGCCCATAGGAAGGGAGCTTCGAAAGAAGCGCTTTGTGCCAAACCCGATCGAAGGCCTTCGCAATGTCCAGACTAACGGCCAACGCCTCCCCCTTGGACTCTACCGCCTCCGCCCATCTATGGGTCAGGTAGTCTATAGGGTATCTGGTTAACTATACTCACCATATGAAACACAACAGCATTAAGATGCTTTTTCACGCTGGTATTTGTGCTACAATCATAATATAGCTGCAGCGTAGCTCTACCATAATATATCAAAAACCGCGGATCTAATGGAATTAAATGGCTTAAAAACGCTTAATTATTACAATAAATCCTTGATATTAAATTACTTTAGTAATAAACTGATTTTCTGATTTCTATTTTTTATAATACATAATTTTGGCACCTTAGCACATGACACCTAGCCATCGTAGAATTACCCCGATTTGAGAGCTGCCTACAATAAGGGGAAGTTATAAATTCTTAATTTATGCAATGCACTACAGAAATCCGTATGCATATATAATGAAAATGTTTTGACACATCATTCAAGACTTATCATATTCTTACGAAATTCATGTTTTATATTTAGTATAATATCATATCATCCGTATACACAGCGAAAACCTAAAAAAACAAATAATTTGGAACTCTTAGAGCTATCTAATACTCCCCAGAACTCTACTAACAAAGTGAATAACTTTTTCTCTAATATAGGAAAGATTCTTGCGGACAATATCTCACCACCTCCGTCTTCTACAGTAACTAATAACGATCCTAGCTCATATTTATCTGCCTGTACAACAGCCTCTTCTTTTGCTCTACTCGACACAGACTATTGCGAAGTTCTTGCTACACTAATGAGCTTAAAACCAGATAGTGCTCCAGGTTGGGACCACATTTCAGTTAAATTCCTTAAAGCTGCACACGAACAAATTGTGCCAATCTTAACTTATTTGACAAACCTTTGCTTTGGGCAGGGACTTTTCCCTGATGCTTTGAAAGTAGCCCTAATAACGCCTGTGTACAAGTGTGGAGACAGGTCAGACCCGTCAAACTATAGGCCAATTTCAGTTCTGCCATCTATCTCAAAAATCCTAGAAAGACTCTTAAATTCACGTTTAACTAAATACCTTTCTAAGTATAACATTCTGTCACCTTCTCAGTTTGGGTTTAGGCAGGGAAGGTCTACTGAGGATGCGGTCCTGTCTCTAACATCTACTATAGTTGACAAAGTGGATAAAGGTAGCAAATGTCTGGCAGTTTTCCTCGACCTCAAAAAGGCCTTTGACACAGTATCTGTCCCCATACTTCTAGATAGGCTCGAAAACATAGGCATAAGAGGAACCCCTCTCGATTTGTTCAAATCTTACCTAAGCAGTCGCAAACAAACAGTCAAAATAGGGGAGTTTACTAGCTCAGAAGAAACAATTTCATACGGTGTCGGACAGGGAAGTGTCCTTGGTCAAACATTGTTCCTTATATATATTAATAACCTAAGCAATATGACTATTGACAGCGGTCACATTTTCTCATATGCGGATGATACTGCCATAGTCTTTGCTGATAAGACTTGGACAAAAGTTAAAAGGTCAGCCGAAATCGGCCTGTCTAAGATTGCAGTTTGGCTCAAGAGTAACCTTCTCACTTTAAATTCTTCCAAGTCCAATTACGTATGCTTCACCAAGTATACACACACTCAACCACCACTCGAATTCCAAATAAAGATCCACTCCTGTGCTAACCCCCCAATTCCTGACTGCTGTTGCACAAAAATTGACAGGTTACAGTATACTAAATACCTGGGTATCATGATTGACCAACGCCTGTCCTGGCATATGCATACTGAACTGATCATGAATAGGGTTAGGAAATTAATATGGACTTTTAAAACTTTGCGACACGTTGCCTCAAAGAACCTTTTGCAGAAAGTCTACGTATCATTAGCCCAATCTATCCTTACATACTGTTTGCCATGCTGGGGTGGAACAACAAAAATTAAATTTTTAGAACTCGAGAGAGCGCAGCGATCTCTGCTTAAGGTTATGCTTTTTAAACCATATAGGTTTTCAACCCAAAGTCTTTACCTAACCTCTAACCTACTGTCTGTAAGAAAACTTTACCTACTTAACGTTATTCTGAGCAAACATAAATCCCTCCCGTATGACCCCAAAAAGCCGATTATGAGTACCAGAAGAAGCTACTTGGTCGCTCCAACTGTCCCAGTTAGATCTGCTTTTGCTAAGCGGAAATATGCAAGGCAATCTTCCCACTTATATAACCTATTGAATAAAGAGCTAAACATCTATCCTCTAAAACTTCGTGACTGTAAACTAGCTGTGACTAATTGTCTTAAAACTAAAACCTACGATGACATTGAGGCTATGGTATCATCTTTACCATAATCTGTCTAGTAACCAACAGGACCGCAGTAACGAAATTGTTAGTGGAGGAAGCTTTGCCTGGCTTCTTCCGATCCCAAGACATTGTCGAAGGGCTAACCTAAACCTAAACTTAAACCTTAAACCTGAAATTCATATCTACACGTAGGTCCAACAATATTAACTCATAAACACAATGAACACACACACAAACTCAAACACACACACACACACACACACACACACACACACACACACACACACACACACACACACAATCACTTACATCACACATGTGCGCTCCTTATCATTTTTGTATTTGTACTTTCTTTTCTTTTATTTTGTTTCAAATTACATACACTGTATAATGTTAAGTGGAAGAGCGGAGTCACCTAACACAAGCATCTATTTGCTTAAAAGGTGATCTCCAAACCCTGTATCTTAAAGCTTTATGTAATTGAAATAAACATTTTTATTTTATTATTTTATTTATCCGTGAATGTTATGACAATCACTGCTGGAAATTAACAAAAGATGAGAAGCAACATCTTCCTGGTAACAACTTGCCAACATGCCTGCCAAGCATACCACGGAATATATGTATACCCTAAAGGGCAATCTATGGTGGGGGTCTATGTTTAGCAGAGGACCTCAGACAGGCAGACTGTTTTAGTAAATAGCCGGTTAAGGGAAAAGGGCTTAAAATTTACGTAAAGTACGCCTCGTTTATTTTTATTCCACGCATAAAAGAGGTCAGCCTATTTCGTATTTCGATAAAGGAAAATAGCAGATAAAGGAAAATTGTTATATTAAGCTCTTGTATCTTCACCGCGCTATTGACCAAGGCCTTAAGTTCCATTACGATATGGATATTTTTCTGGCAGACTTCTATCACACAGTTTTAAATACTACGGTATAGGTACTTGTCTGCAGCTATTTCACGCTGGTATTCTGTGGGGGCCCTTCCCCATCCCCTTTCATGCTACAACCATGATATAGCTGCAGCGTTACTATACCATGAATAGAAATATAGGCTATTATACTATTATACCTTTACATATCGTAATTTGTACTTATTGTCTTACGGATTAACGAGTATACCTTCCATCTGATGGTAAGTGTATATTGTGGCCCATACACATCTACATCTATCTGCGATTAAGAATCGAAATGCAGATACGTTGTCACTCCGAAGAGTAAGATAGAATACCTCTTTTCTAGTAAAACATGTATCCGGTGCTCAACACTCACCATATGACATAAGCAATAATCTACTATTTTTCGGTGGTATTCTATGAGACCATGTTCTTTCTCGTTTGAGTCAGCCCATCTGTGCTACAATAATAACATTGCTCCAGCATGGCTTTACCATTGTTTTAAATTCTCTAAGGTAAAAATAATACTAAATAAATCAATAAATTTTTGAACACAAGCGTTTTCTCTCTCTGAATTACAAAATAAACTAAGGTATATAAAATGCTTTTCTTTTTTATTCAGTCTTTCTTTAGCCCGCGAAAAGAAAAGAGTTTTTATCTCGCACCCTGCAATCTCAAATGCTCGCAAAGGTCAAAAACCAATTATTGACTTTCTATACACTGACCAATACCACACCACGCCGGGTTCGGGAACAACGAGGTGGGTTTGTCCCCTGAGTAAGACGATCAACTCAGAACTCCGTTTTTTCTCAAAAGGCTGACGACTAAGGTTATGGGTTCTTATGGAATAGTCCCAGTCTTGACGTAAGTCATGTACTTAGTGGACTGTATATTCCCCTTTTCCCTACTATTAGGGTGAACACTGAAGGATCCTGAAATTAAACATAAATTGTTTTGGAAAAAATTCCGCTTGGAAATATGATACTGAAACTTTCACTTCTTTACTACTTTCCCTATCACTTTCCCTAATTGCTTTTCTTTCTTGATTATAATTGACACTGTAGCTGCTCCCGAATGAATTGCAAGCATATTGGCTTCCTATTGTGCCACGAAAGATACATATGTATTAATAAAATTACTATAAATTTCTTATACAATTTTGTTATTATTTCGATATTATATCAATAAAATTAAATGCTTTTAACATATTTCTTGCCTTATTATTTTACGAAACATTCCTGACATTTTTGCTACATACATTTTCGTACATTAATGAAATATAATATCGACCAAATTGGCGATATATTAAAAATGGGCCAAATCAAGAGTACCTTTAACCGACGAGCGTGTATGCGTAGGTATATGGATGTAGAGGAGGCGAGAGAGGTGTGTCAGGATCGTGCCAAATGGAAGTCCATAGTCTCTGCCTACCCCTCTGGGTGACAGGCGTGAGTGTTTATGTTATAGTTATGAAATATACATGAAAAACAGTTACCTTTTTAAACAAATAAAATTATTATATTTTGGTACTATAATTTGACGATAATAAATACCCTTTTAAGGTAAACAACTAATGCCATCAAAAACATAACTTGTAAAAAAAGCCAAGTCTCGGAACTCAGTTCTTCTACCGTAAAAAGTTGTGAAATCCATGTAATACCAAGTCGGTTATTTTATTCAGTCCCTACTTAAGAGTCCTTCTGTCTTAAATTATTACGTAATTAGCTAACCTAACAACATCTTATAGTGACCATATCAATATCAAAAATCTTTTATGTTTTAAATAAATATATTGACTTGGCCATCGCATGAAAACATAATGTATCTCTCAAGTAATACATATTATATTAAATTAGATTGTTTAGTATATTATATTATATATAGGTACACTAATTCATTAACTGCAAATGTATCTTTGTAATCCTATATATTTATATGGGATTAAAAAGTTATTTATGCAGTTGGTGTATCTTGAAAACTGGGCTGAAATTGCAAAAAAAATTAACTTTCCTTGATTTGTATAGTAAACAATAATTGTATTCTAAATTTGAAGTTTCTATGTCTGCTAGAAGTGCCTTAGAGTTTTGATGATCAGTCAGTCAGTGAGTGACAAAATTAAGAAACTTTGACTAGTTATAATTCTTAAACTACTGGTTCAAAATTAATGAAATTTAAAATATACTGAGTTTATACAATGTCCACATGGTTGGTGAAAATTCATGCTTCTAGTTTTATCCATAACGAAGTTATAGGGTTTCGGATATGGCCTGAACTGCGTCGAGAAAAGGATGGTACGGCCGTGCCGCTTTTTTGCTCGACTTGGCGGGGGCACTGCCGTGCCCCCAGATTTGTGCACCATCCCCGATTCCCATATAGTTAGGCTAGTGCTATCTCTTTTATAAAAATTATAGCTATCTCTGTTTAGTATATGAAATTATTTCTTTCTAACATTTGCTATCCTTATCTAGTTAGTATGCATTTTATATCTTATTACATATCTTTAAGTGATGCAAATAATTAAACATTTAATTTTTTATTCGTTTTATATAGCCGATTGCTATATAATGCATGACTCTAAATTAATTCAAAATATCTTTAACTCTCAGAAAATTGGCATTTTTTATTATTAACATAATTTTGAATTTTATCTTAAGAACGTTATCTCGCGTTGCCAACAGCCAGGTTAAGCTGCGAATATTATGTAAACTTAACCCCTTAAATCTAACAAAGCCTGTGCTAACTGAACATCATCTTTTCCGAGCTCCAGCAATAGCCTTGCATAATGCAACTTTAACAAACGACCTTCGGAAACAGCATTCAAGTAACCACTTAAAATGATGTTAATGCATACTGCATGCAAAAATAGTCCAGCTGTTTTATGGATTATGCGAATAGTCGTACCCTTATTTTTTATGTTCGTATATAAATATGTACTCTTAATTTAGTTTATTTAGTTTATCAGAATTATATTTAGTTTATTAATTACATTTAAAAATTCATGCTGCTAAAATTATATAACTGCAAAATATATTATATAAACCAAATGATTGTCGAGCTTATTAGCAACATATTTGGTTATTTCATTCATGGGCAAGTTATAAACAGCTTAAACTACATCGATGATACGTTCTCGTTGTGCACATCTATGATTGCTCTCAGGAGACTACTGTACTATGTTAGAAATAGACTAGTCATACGGTCTCTTATATAATGTCAAATACGAGTAGAGTGAGCTTATAGTGCTTATGGGTGTCTGTTAATATTTGCAGAGGCCCATATGAATACCCTTTAAGCCATCCTACGCAAGAGATTTGTTTCAACGGTATCTTTAGTATAATGATAAGCCAGATTCTGCGGTGTTGGATGCCACATATTTTTATGTATGTACAAATAAAATAGTAATAGGTGAATACTTTTTTCCATTATCAGTTTGCCTTAATTGTTTACTAACACAGTTCATAAGTGTTCTACCAAGAAATATCCATTTTCTTCTGAATTAAATTTAAAAAAAAAGATATTTTAAAATATTTTAATTCAATAAGGATGACAAACGTGCACACAGTCCACATGATTTTCATCTACATATATCTGCCATTAAAATTAAAATGCAGATCCATTTTTAGCCCTCAATATTAAGATGAAATGTCTCAATTCCAGTAAAAACGGGTCTCTGGTTCTCTTCACTCACCATACGAAACTTTTATTTTAGTTTCTATTTTTCGATGTTATTCTGTTAGAGCGTCGTCTTTATCAGGTTAAACCGACCTATTTGTGCTACAACCATAATATATGTACATGCAGCGTGGCTGACATCTACGACACTCAACGGATCCTCTGGACGCACATAATGAGGCTACAGCCTCCACGCCAAAATAAATTTAATATTTTTGACTTTTCTTAGCTGAACACTAAGCCACCAGTATTTAAACAGCAAACGAATAAACTATTTTACATATGGAAATTGATATTGAAAACAAAAACTTAACCTTTGTATGATTTATACCTAACATATACGACAAAACGTACAAGAAGTGTAAAAACTTTATATTAAAATGGGTTCTGTCGAAAACATATGACGAAACTGAATTTCTGATGGACCTCATTTCGTAATTCGCTGTTCTTTACAATATATAACATAATAATACTTTCTCTACACAGACACACATTCACACACACATGTTTAGATAAGGAAGAGCGGGGTTTCCAAACACAAGCATTACTTGCTTAAATGGAGACCCCAATCAAATATGTAATTAATTTAAGTTTTGTGAAGAAAAATATTTTTTTTTTACTCATATGTTTATTAACACTTTAGATTTCAGTATACAAATAAAGTCTAAACAGTTTATGACGGTTAATATTTACGATCAAAGATGAGAAAGGGTAAACTTCACAAAGTTATTATTAACAATTATCAAATACACAAATATTTTCAACAGTTCTAAAAATTTTACTGCCATGAACTTACTTATAAAAATTGTTACATAAATATAATGCAATTCTAGTAAACTAAAGTAAAGTACCATAAAAAATAGCAGACCTTTTCATCATCAACATTATCATCATAATAGTTTAGTAACAAAGAGGGTTTGGTTTATTTATTAATGTATTAGCACAAATATTAACATTCTGCATACCAGGAACCATAAAATATTATTGCAAGAATGTAAATAAGTAAGTAATAGCTCAAAATAAATAATAAGTAATAGTCACCGACCACAAGCACACATCAACTTTTTCTAAAAGAATTTTTGATGCAAGGAAACGTTCGCCACGCTGCATATATAGGGCTATTTTGCAATATTTGGCCAAAGTAGAGAAGGTTGTTGTACTAGACCTGTACAGACAACAGAGGTGGTTGTTGGTAGACAAGTTATATAGGCAAATAAAAAGAAATCTAAAATAAAGAAAAATCTTTAATATTCTGTCCTTTTCATTTTTTAAAATTCAGAATGCGTGGTAATGCATTATTTTATCCGATTGTCATTCATAAATATCTAATGCCTACTATTTTTTACTGTCGAGCACATCGTATTTAAAAATTAACCATTTGTGCCAGTAGGGATCGGGCACAGTTAGCTAGCATGAAATTTTAAGGCAAACACTTTTCCCCTGAGCCGTCACTACTTTAATGTAATGTTACATACACATTCATACCACTTTACATGGGTAACATGCGTAAAATGGTCTACAGATAAAAAGAATCACTTACATAATAATTACATTAGTCCCGCTGGGTTTCATGCTGGTTCTTCCCAGGACAGAGGTTTTTTTTCGAACCAGTGGTAATTATACAAAAGAGTGACTTCAATAAGTAATATTTATAATCTATATTGAATAAAAAAGTTTCTGTTTCTGTTTCATAAAACTTAAATTTTGTATTTTTGAGATAGTGAAAGTAGATACTTAAAGACTAATACCGCATTTTAAAGTAAGGTCTTTAAACTGTTCTAATACTTTATAAAGATCCGTATTAGCTCAAGGGCTAAGCGCTTGCTGTGAATTTTACACAGCAACACGGGTTCGATCCCCGTCGACACTAATAAAAGTGTTAATTGCGATTTCAATTACTGATTTACTATATATACTTTTAGCGCTGAAGGCAAATATAGTGAAACATAAAATAGTAATAAGTTAGTTAAAAACGTAACGGAAATATAATTTTATAGAAATACTTAAGTTGAACAGATACTTCTGCAACAAAAGGTTATGATAAATACACTTAAAACTTTCTCGGCTAATGGAACTCGTGGTTTCGAAAAGTTTAATTACTTATGAGTATCTGGTTCTTAAGGAATATTGTGAATTTTTATCAGTTTAAAAAATTATTTTTCAATCGTCAGATGAAAAGTTATCAAATAATTTATAACCTGACTGTAAACAAAAGTGACAACAATTGTAGTTTAATTGTTGTCACTTTTCTACCGACTACAAAAAGGTGACGGTAGTCAATTCGATTGTATGTCTTTTTTATGTGTGTTACCACATAATTTTTTTCTGGGTGAACCGATTTCGATGATTCTTTTTTGTTTGAAAGTTGGTGCTTCTCATGTGGTTTCATATAAATTTGATCAAGGTCTGATCAATATTTTTTGAGTTATTCTTCATAATTTATATTGAAGTCGGTTGTACAAATTTTTTTATTTTAAAATATTATTCACACAACGGTAATGTTTGACTTGTTTATGTTTTATGTTTATTCAATGAATACATTTTATTTGAAGATTGAAAAATTGGTACTTTATGTGTTAATTTAAAAGATTAAATTATTTTTAATATTGCAAAGTATCAAAAAACATTGAAATTATATTGTATGCAAATATTTTTCTTATATTTGTCTTTTGAAACACAATTTAATATTAATGTAGACACAACATCAGCTTCTCACCCCGCGACCCTCGCCCTCACACCGTCTAGCTTCGCTTCAACGGCGAGAACGTGCCCGGTATGCTGTCTCACATTGACTACATTACTGCAAAAGGACAATGCTGCTTCTACTTCTTTATATTTTTTTCTTTATTTATGTTAATTATGATAGAGCAAGCTCAGACTATCTCCTTCCTATGAGATATTTTCATTAATGTATTTTTTAATATTATTATAACCCTTTTTAGTGGCATGTGATCTATAGTTTAGACAGTAGACTTTGCATAAAAATTAGTTTAATTCGTTGGCTATCACGAAGGAAAATGAGCTGCTGAGGAATATAGAACCACAAATAAAATAGCTCATAATAACGTGTGTGTGTACTTATGTAGGAATTTATACCTCTTTACCGTAACAAAACAAAAATAACTACCTTAAATATAGTTATCAGTTGCCACGAAAACTTGAGAGACAGTTACCCAATGAAGTTGTCGCTTTGAGGTGTCAGCATAGTATAATCGATGATACTTGATCTTTTCTATTTATAACCGTATGCACCAAAACAAACTTCCAACAATGAAATAACTTTTAAGAGCAACAACTTTACACAGTAAAGTCCGCGGTTCCAGCGGAGAGTGAGACAGAAACATAAACAGAAAGGGAGATGGGGGAAGGAGTTTGTGCCAGCCAATCCTAAACTAATGAAATACAAATGTATGCGTCGGCGCAACAAATGACCCTTGGGGTTGCTATCATCGGTAACCTTGTATGGCAAGCATTTGATCCAGCTATTGTGAATGATAAATGTAGATTGTGACGATAATCCACCCATTGATATCAACACTGTTATCACGGGTATCGTTTTATGAAATGAAACATTTTATCGATTCACTAGAAATCCATGGATTTGATGACGCATTCCTGATAGCGTATGCCGGCTGTGTCTATATTTGACTTACAGACAAGAACGGCAATATTTATTGATTATGGCAAAAACTAGGGTAGCTACCCTCCCCGTACACCTTGCTATCTCATGTCTTGAGCTGATAGCAGCTCTACTGCTTTCAAAACCATTAGATAAGGTAGCAAATTTATATAAAGATAGCGTCTGCTGCGAGCAGATTTACGCATGGTCCGACGTCTCCATCTTGCTGACCTAGCTTCGTTAGTCACCGCATGAATGGAAAACGTTTGCTTCCAATCGCACTAGGACATTATATCCCGCGTGCCCGCTGAATGATGTCACCATGTCCCGTCAGCCGATAAACCTGCCGACGCTGCAACAAGTGGCTTGCTACCTACCGCGCCAGTACAAGACGATTTACGGAACTATGGTCCCGCATGGTCTCCGAATAAGTTCCGACTATAACTGGCCTGTTGAGAATGAACCTATGAGCATCTGTGAAGAAAAATTTTATCGCTAATTTCTGGTATGTCTACGGTACCGCCTATAAAAATGCCCAAATTAATCATACAAAAGTCATACAAAAATTTAATCAAAGAACAGAACAAAGTCAAAAATTTTATCAAAACATAAGATAATTTACTACTATAACTAATTCCATAACAGTTAAAATAAAGCTAAGAAAATGTGGCAGATAATTAATTACTTGGCGTGAAATAAAATTAAAGACAGTAGTGATCCTTCCTTACTAATGTCGAACCAGGGATAATAACAGAAGGTAACTCAATATGTTAATTATTTAACGTATTTTTCTCCTAAATAGGTAAGGACTTGGCTAATAAAATTCCTAGTATGTAACACATAAACACTGGTAACACCCTTTTGTACGAACATGACTATGCACATGAAATTACACTAAGTATTATTTTATTAATTGTTGATTACCACTAACGAAAAATCAAAAATAATTTATGATCTCGATACCAACACTAGTACTTTGAATTTTGCTTCGGGGATTTACATTGACATAATAAAATCATTTGACACAGTAAGCAAGGTATATATAAGGTGCTGCAGAAACTAAACAACATAGGCGGTACAGGCAAGGCCCTTGAAATGTTAACATAATAATATCTACAAAATAAGCGACAAGTTGTTCAAATAGATCATTTTACTAGATCGATTAAAAACGCATCGTACGGCTTTCCTCAAGGCTCAATTATAAGTATATTACGATGGGACTGACAGGACACCTAAAATTTTAGGCGGATGACACATTAGCCTGAGAGCTGGCGACGAATTTTGGGAAGGTCCTTTGGGCAAGTTGAAACTGTGAAAAAATATAATTTCGTCAATTAGCGAATCGAGTCCCGCGAGTCTGGCTGAGCGTTTGCGGTTATTTTGTTGCTGCGCAGTATATAACATTTGCAAAAAAAACCAAAAAATTTTCTTTTGGCAACTTGATTTCTTTTTTATCTTTTAATTTGGTTTTTATATAATTCAAATAAAATATCCCAGACGTTTTTGTCGGTTATAAAGTATTACCGGACCTCTCCAAAAATATATTTTTTTAGTTCCCAAAAAATATACTTTTGGCAATCTCAAATTATAATCACGTGTTTATTGAGTAATTTTTAATAACACCTGCAAATCGCCAGACGAATTTAGAGGTTTTAAATAATTCCCAGACATGAATAAAGTTTACCAACTAATACGACAAAATAGTCTTATGCGTAGCCATAAGTGCGAGAAAGATAGCTTATCAAAGCATGCCGACAGCGGATGGAGGCCTAAGCTCCTCGCGCTGTGATTGGTAACTTAGAAATAATTTTTTTGAAGATTTTATGATAAAATTCTTGTTTTAGGATTTAGCGTATATGTATGCGCATATATGGACATTTAAATATCTATGTATATAGTTAATATTTAGTTTTAGTCCAGTTTTAAGGGGTAGGACACATCATTTTCTTTCTTTACGCGGAATTAAGCAAATTAGTTTATAAAAACCCCATTATAATTGATTTCCGCAAAGTAACGCCTGATTCTATATTAATTGTAGTTATAAGGCAAGGTCTCGTCATTACTAACAAAACGAGCCCAAACTCGGATGTAATTCGCTAAAAGCACGCAGCATTTATATGTAAATATACTTACACGTCTTGGACTTAAAAGATCTGAAGGTGTGTCGATATCTGTTACTGGAACTTCTCGACAAGGAGCACTAGATGTACCGAGTTTGGGCTCGTTTTGTTAGTTATGATGAGACCTTACCTCCGAACTTGATAGAGTGACTTAAAAGTGTACTTTGATGACTTCTACGGGAACTCCTCGACGAGCAGAACTAGATGTACCGAGTTTAGCTTTGCTTTGTTATATAATAAATATATAGAATAGACCTTACCTCTTGACTTGACGGACTGACTTAAAGGTGTACTGGAACTCATTGACGAATAGAATTACAATTAATAGAATCAGGCGTTACTTTTACAAAATAACCGCAAACGCTCAGCCAGACTCGCGGGACTGGATTCGCCAATGGACGAAATTATGTTTTTTCACAATTTCAACTTGCGCAAAGGACCTTCTCAAAATTCGTCGCCAGCTCTCAGTCTACATGTCTTTTCTTTTTCGATAAATCTATTCACAACATTATAACCTATTTTTAAAAAGATCTTGACTTACTCGGAGATTGGAAAAACATAATATACTAACAATTAATACCTCAAAAATATATTTTTTTCCACAAAAAATAAACCCTTGTAACCCAATAAAAAATATATCCACTACTTCTATTCAATCAAACATACAAGAACTACACACAAAATGAATTCCAACTAATGACTGCACGAACTAATTATGGCATAAAAACACTATTGTGTGAGGGAGCATAGCTTTTTTTTATAGCTGTTTAGTATATTACCAGATGACATTAAAAACTACAATATCATGAAATTGTTTAAAAGTAAACTTAGGAAATACGTACGCACAGTGTAATATTTTTAATACATGGTACCTAATATGATTAAGTAAATAACCTAAGACTATATCTCTTCTCACACTAGAGGTAGATGTGATAATATTATCAAATTATAATAATTACTTTATATCTCATTATAAGTGAACCATTATATGCTCTTAGGAGAAATAAAATTCTTTAAACCGATATTTTGATTACTTGAGCAAGGCAACCAGCACTATTAAAACCAATAAATCGTAATCAAAAGGGATTCAGTTAAGTAAGGTCTGTAGACTAAGAAAATTGAATTTATGGATCTTTTATTATGATCTTTAGGAATTTGTTTAGTTATGATTTCTTATATTTACACGAACACTACACATTTAAATAAAACAAATTTTACGGATTTTATCGCGTATATTAACTTATTTTATATTCCCGACGTTTTAAGCACTTTACAGCACCCATGGTCACGGGGGGGGACTGAGGTGTATGACGTCCCAATGTCATTTTTTTGGAGTTTATGGCTTGGTACCTTTAGGCCAAGTCTTGAGTATTTTTATTCGGTTTATTATAATTTCCCCGAATGTATAATTATCCTTCATAGTTCTTTGCTTCACAATATGTTGATGCGTCACATTGTGCAGCCCTTGGGAAATTTTGACGGCAACTTGAGCCAGCAGACAGCTGGTAGTTGGCGATGGTATCTAAAGGCGCCTATGTATACAAACAGCTTATTATGAGAATTACATCACCATCAAAGCACTTGTTTCACCGTTTCCACTAATAGTTTACATGCGTAGACTCTTAATATATAAAATCGCACCACTTTTACATATCAAAATCCACTTCAAACTATTATTTAAACTATAATACAGGAGCAGCAAACAGCCGCCGGTCAAGTTCCCGCCAAAACTCTAATGTCATAGTTAACCAAGGCTATATCCTGATTAAAAATTATTAATTTTTGTTCAGTATCTTGAAGTCTTTCAGTTGTATGCTTGGGTTGGGATTTAATTCTATTAATTATGGGATCCCAAGCAGATGGTAGCACCCAGCCATCTTCTCTATTGAAAGTAGAAAGGAATCGGTGTTCTTTAGCGAGGATTTGTGGTCTATCAAATCTAATGTAGTGACGGGGGCGATCCTGTACGAACCGGAGACCTATTTAACTGGAAAAGAGGCGTTCCATCTTAGTCCTCACGGCTGACAACGCATCTGCATTTTAATTCGCAAACGAAGGTAGATGTAGATATCTACGGGTCACAGCAACCGCTTACCATCAGGTGGACTGTGTGCCCGTTTGTCACCTTTATACTATAAAAAAAAAACTTTGCTCAGATGCTCAGCGAGGGATTTTTCGTCACCAGGTACCCTTCTGAGTTAGTGTTTTATTTAAATAGTGTTGCGCGCCACAATTAATGCCACTCGCGCTCTCGGGCTCGCGCTTACGATTGGCAACACATTTTCAATTCCCCTGTTGTTGAGCCACATGCGCGTCCCCCCCCCCCCCCCTTTATCTTATAAAAACAGTTAACATCAAATAGCTAATAAATAAAACCAAGGTATATTTATTTTATTTTATTATTTCTATGTTCCTTTATGAACGATTGATCATTTAATGGGTTTAAGTATATTTATAATATTATTATTTGTCTCAGATGGACATATGAAAAAGTCTTTATTATAGTTGAATAGTTTATTGCGATTATTTTATAACACACTTTTTAGAGAGATGTTGTCTTTCACAAGAACAAAGAGAATATTGTACAGCAATATGACGGTAGTGACACAATTATTTACAAACAAAAAATAATAAGCTCCTGTGGAATTTTAATAGCAACGAACTGCAGTGCTGAGCGTTAACATCTTCCCCCCCATTGAAAGACCTGGGCTTTCAATCTTGAAGATCTTCTTGGTTTGGAAGGGGACATAGGCGCACGAAAGGTCGGCGAATGCATCCTCTTGTTGTATTGATGTCTGCTACTCTCGAAATGCCATCTGAACCTGGAAAAAGTCTTGCTACACGTCCCAGACGCCAGCATAAAGGTGGTAGCGAATCTTCTTTGATAATAACCAGGTCTCCAACCTTTAGTTTGTCTTTAGTCATTTTCCACTTTGTTCTTAGCTGCAATTCCGATATATATTCGTTTTGCCACCTCTGCCAAAAATGCTGCCGAATTTGTTCTAATCTTGCGTGTCTTTGTAGAGCATTTTCCTTTGCATTGAGAAGATTTGGAGACGGTAAAGCAGTTAGCTGTCTTCCTATGAGAAAGTGCCCTGGGGAGAGGCAAAGGTAATCGTTCGGGGAAGAGGATAGCGGACAAAGGGGACGACTGTTAAGTATAGCCTCAACCTGCGTAAATAACGTTGAAAGCTCTTCGAAAGTTAAATGAGAATTGCCCATAACGCGCTTAATATGAAATTTGGCTGATTTTACACCTGCTTCCCAAATACCGCCGAAGTGAGGAGCGTAAGATGGTATAAATACAAATTTGAAACCTTCTTGAGTTGCAAAATCAGAGATAGTGCCAGTATGATTGCTTATAAAGGAGGCGATTTCCTTTGATGCTGCCGTGAAATTTCGACCATTATCGCAAAATACCTCCGCTGGCCGGCCGCGTCGTGAAACGAACCTACGCAATGTCATAATGAAACAATCTTTAGTAAGGTCACTTACAACTTCTAGGTGTATACATTTGTAGCGTAAGCAAACAAATAAGCACATATAACATTTCATAAGCCTTGCACCACGACCTCTACGATTGAGTATGTAGAAAGGACCTGCGAAATCCAATCCTACAGAAATAAAAGGAAAGCCGGTGTTCACTCGCTGAGGGGGTAAGCCTCCCATTTTTGGTGTTAAAATTTTACCTTGAGCACGTCGACAACGTACACACTTATAAACAGTACGCCGTGCAAGATGTCTGCCGTTAATAGGCCAGATAGTATCTCTTACAATAGCGAGTAATGATTGGGGGCCTGCATGCATGCCGCGTAAGTGCTCATGTGCAAAAATAAGTTTACAGAAATGATGAGATGAGTCTAATAATATCGGATGCCTTCTCTCATATGAACAATTAGCAGCATCGATGCGACCACCGACTCGGATTAAATTTTCACTTGATAAAAATGGAGATAATGCTAAAATTTTTGATTTAGGACTGATTGGGTTTTGTTTAATTAGGTCAATAAAATCTTTAGGGAAGCTTTCTTGTTGCGAAAATTTACATAATAAAAGAAATGATTTATTTAATTCATCAAGAGTCAATTTGCCATCTTGCTTAGATTTTGCATTTTTAATATTGTAAATAAAACGCAGAACATAGGCCATAGTTCGACTAATTCTTGTAAATTTTGAAAATCTCTGCCATTCGATTATAGAAGTCTGTAATATTGTTGATAAAACAACTTTGTTTTCAGTCAAATCCACATGTTTATTGGGTTTTAAAACAGGCCATAAAGAATCATCAAAATAGAGGAAGCTGGGCCCTGACCACCACAGATTTGAATTTATGAGCTGTGTAGCACTAACACCTCTGGATATAAGATCTGCCGGGTTGCTAGCAGTGGGTACATAATGCCAGGATAAAGGTCCTGTTTTTTTCTAATATTGAACCAACTCTGTTAGCAACAAAGGTCTTAAGTTTATTTGAACTGCCACCCAGCCAACCCAACACCACGCTCGAATCAGACCAGTATATTATACGGTCTGGTTTATATCTTATTGAATTGACGACACTATTGCATAATCGCGCTGAAAGCAACGCAGCGCACAGTTCTAGTCGCGGTATTGTTGTTGGCTTCAGCGGAGCCACCTTCGATTTAGCACATAGAAGTTTGACAAAAACCTTGTTATTGGCGTTTGTGGACTTAACATATACACAAGACCCATAAGCTGCCTGTGATGCATCACTGAATACATGAATTTCAACGGAAGTTGGTGCATCACAAACAACTGTTCTTGGAATCTCTAATCGTGATAAGATGGGTAGCGAATCTACAAAGCCTTGCCAACTCGAATTGATGTTTGATGGAACTGGCTCATCCCAGTCTAGTTTAAGCTGCTAAATTTTTTGTAATAGAATTTTAGGTACAATGACACATGGACTTAGAAGACCCAAGGGGTCAAATATCTTAAATGCATTGGACATGATAGACCTCTTAGTTGCGTGTAAGTTTGTTGGGGGGATGGTTATAGGAAAGTGCAATATATCATTATCGGGATTCCATCCCAATCCTAGCATGCTTGAAGATTCACTAAAAGTTAAATTTTCATTGCTTTTAAGTACGGAATTGTTGAATATAGAAGGCAAATTTGTTTTGTATTTTCTCAAATGAAAACATGCCTTATTGAGCTCGCTTGAGACTGATTCTTGTATATATTTTAATTGTTTTTCACTGTTGGAACCAGTTATTAAGTCATCAATGTAAAAATCCCTCTGTATAATAGTCTTTATAGCCTCGTCTTTGCATTCTTCACCCACCTGCCAAACACATCGAGTGCTCAAATAACTTGCACTTGCAGTACCGTAAGTAATGGTATTTAAGCGCAATGTTTTTATTGGTTGAGACTCATCTTCCCTCCATAAAATAAGTTGAAGGTCGCGATCTTCCTCAGCAACATATATCTGACGGTACATTTTTTCGATATCAGCTGTCAGGAGATATTTGTATTGACGAGCTCTTACAAGAATGGAAAAGAGAGAGTCCTGAACGTTAGGACCTACCCTAAGAATGTCGTTTAATGAGAAGCCTGAGGAAGTCGGAGCTGATCCATCAAACACTATTCTAATTTTTGTCGATTCGCTACCTGCTTTAAAAACTGCATGATGACAAAGAAAGTAGTTAATAATAGGCCTTGAGACTGTCGATATGGCAAGATGATTTAAATCTGCATACTCTTGTATAAATTGTGAATATTGTAGTTTGAAATTTGTATCTTTTCTAAATCGTTTCTCTAAGTTATACAATCGTTTTTTGGCTAAATTGTACGAGTTTCCAAGACAATCTGCCGAGTCAATAAGAGGCAATTTTACACAAAACCTACCGTCAGAGAGTCTTGTTGTATTTTTTTTAAAGTGTTGTTCACATTCAAATTCTGATTTACTACAGTTAGGCACTGGAGGCAGCTCTTCAAGTTCCCAGAATTTTCTGAGTAGTTCATCGTTGATTTCTTGCAAAAGAGTTAAGTCTTTATTTTGATTTGTACGTATATGATTGCAGTGAGATTTATTGATTTGTTGCCTTTGCTCAATAGAATTTAATGGTATAGGACCAGCAATCAGCCAGCCAAGGTGAGAACTTATTAACTTAGGCCTATTAAGACCTAAGGATCTTTGCTCACTCTTTAAAATGTCCCAAAAGATGTCAGCTCCGATCAGCATGTGAATAGAAGAGGGCTGATCAAAGGACGGGTCTGCCAATTCAATATATGTTGGCAGGTTTAATTGTTTTCTATCAATAGGACACCTTGGTAGATCACCTGTTATTTCATTAATAACATAACATGAAAGTTGAACATTATAGTTGTTATGCATTGATTGTATTTTTGCAACACATGATTCCTTAACAGTACTTATAGAGCTGTTTCCAATACCAATGACATTTAACTGAATAGAATTAGAGTGTAATGATAGCTTATTTTGTAATTGCTTTGTAATAAAGGATGACTGACTGCCACAGTCTAACAGAGCACGAATCGTCTCAAATTTATTCGTCAATGGATTAATTACCGTGATCAACGCTGTTGACAAAAGTATATGATTAGTGTTAGGATTGCAAACATAGACCATAGATTCATTACGTGTATTGTCGTTATCGTCGTTCTGTGTATTATTGATACAAGTGTTGTTGGTATTGTTTTTGCTTGTTGAAGCATAGTGGTTATTTATTGATTTTGGAGTATGTAGAAGAGTATTATGTTTCTTCTTACATAGGCGACAGGGACCCATCCTACACTCGCTCGAATTATGACCCTTCCTTAAACAATTTGCACATAAGTTATGTTTCGCAACATCCGAAATTCTTCCCTGAACACTTTTTGCCTTAAATACATTGCAATCATAAATTCTATGTTGTTCGTTACAAATGATACATGGATAAAAAATGTTACTGTGCGTTGGGGCCCTTTCTTCACTAGAAGATGTAAATGCCTTAATTATTGTATTTGTATTTTGTTTATTGTACGAGTTTGATGGATTTTGTGTTGTCTTATTGCTGTTGTCTGATTTGTTACGATAGATTGATTCAAGTACATCAGCGCGATCGATTAAAAATTTGTTGAATTGTTGCAAAGTTGGAATTTCGTCATTGTCAATGTTGCTACGTTGTTCCTCCCATTTAGTAAGTGTACGGTTATCCAACTTCGTTGTCAACATGTATATTATAAGACTATCCCAATTATGTGTGGGTTGTCCTAAGTTGGACAACGCACGTAAATTTTTGGATACGTGATCAACCATGAACCTTAAAGCATGCTCAGACTCTCGGGTAATAGTGTTGATATTAAATAATGACTTTAGATGATGGTTTATTAAGAGTCTTTTGTTATTGTAACGATTGCATACCAACTTCCAGGCATCTTCGTAATTGGCTGAGCATACTTCAAGGTTGGATATGATTCGCGCTGCGTTGCCTTCTAAGTAAGATAATAGATATTGAAATTTACGAATTGGTGATAAACGATTATTGTTATGAATAGAATTGTTAAACGAATCACGGAATTCAAGCCAGCGGAAAAATGAGCCGTCAAATTTTGCAATATTTAACTGTGGTAAATTAATGGGTAAATCAGAATGATCAGAAGCGTACTGAGAACAATGACCAACGGACTGTCGTTTATCCTTTTCAATTGAGGGCATTTGTTGATCAAGAAATTCCTTGGCAGTAGCCAAGCATAGTATCAAATCTTGTTCAATAATCTCCCTCTCATCCATTTCCTCATCTAAAGAATCACCCGCTAACACCTCAATTTGATCTTGCAACTCATCAAATTTGCCTGACAATGCTTCAAATTTATCTATTTTTATAGTTAATTCAGCAACTTCAATATTTGTTATTTTAAATGATCTTGTAATCTTATCTAAATAGTTTTTAAACTTGGTTATTTGTCCCTTAATTGAACTACGCTTAGCTATCAATTCTCTAAATTGCTTTGACTCACTCATGATTATTAACAATAAATATCCTTACAGATATGTATTAAAGAGTATAAATATTAAAGTTGAAAAGTTAACAAAATATATCTCACGCTCCTCGCCGCGAAGGCACTGGCCGAACTGGAAGCAGGTGATGGGTGAAGAGGCTGACCTCCAAATGAACTTGAAAACTGGATATACTCGACCCTGAAACCGTTCGGCAAAGCTATTTAATATAATATAAATATATTGTTTTCGATGAAAAGTATTTATTAGTTTAAAATAGAACTGAAATCTACTAAAATAGTTTTAATATCGTTGAAATTGTTGTAGCGTATTCAAATGACGTTAATTAATTATTGTTTTATTTTGTGATGCCGTTATTGCGAAGTTAAGGCGAATACTTATTGGGATTAAATAATGGAAAAGAAGGACACTTATCTCAATTTCACGTATCTCAAACTCCAATTCTTACACGGCGAATTTGTATTTTCAGCTTCCGTGGGTTATCCTTTGAGTCGTCTTGCAATTATAATTAATTCCAACTTCTTACATGAAATGGTGATAGTTTATATTTCCGCTGAACTTTAATTTCCGTGATCACGTCGGGGTCACCAAATTATGTCTCAGATGGACATATGAAAAAGTCTTTATTATAGTTGAATAGTTTATTGCGATTATTTTATAACACACTTTTTAGAGAGATGTTGTCTTTCACAAGAACAAAGAGAATATTGTACAGCAATATGACGGTAGTGACACAATTATTTACAAACAAAAAATAATAAGCTCCTGTGGAATTTTAATAGCAACGAACTGCAGTGCTGAGCGTTAACATTATTATTTCAAATAATAAAAATTTTAACTTATTTAAACAATCGCTTTATTCATATAATTTATAACAGTTGCATTATTTTTATAAATTAGACGCACTTGAATCAATATTATTTATAATTTTGTACATAAAATAAATTTGGCTATTAATTCAATAATTTATTTGGTAATACCATATTTGTCAAATGAAAAAATAGTAATGTAACCATTTGAAGAAAAATATTTGTATTTATTTATGTAAGAGAATAGAAACGTTTACAGGCTAAAACAGCAAAATATTTTTGCCTCGATACACAAGTGGACAAACCTTTGTTGGTAAGCTTTTGTGTTAGAAACCTTTTCGTTTGGACTCAAAAGGTAAAACGCTCTTTGTAAGTGTAAAGAAATTCCTGAATGTTTTGGAACGATTTACGTTGTCATTTTGTATTTTTAAATATTTTTTTTAAATATATTACAATAAAAACACTGCTTTATTTATTTAAAAAATATTATACGTAAACCAAGAAGACTTTAACCGCTTTTATGATCCTAGTATATAGTATATGGAGGAGGCCTTTGTTTAGCAGTTATGTTATAATATGCTGCATCGTAGCTCTACCACTTATATAAACAACATGGTCGTTTGTTCTCTCTTTTATAAAAAAAGAAACAGGTAAGTAACGGTTTGTACATTTTGTGTTCAACTCTCACTTTTATTCACTGGTAATCTCTAGCTTATAATTTCGTGATCTAGCCGTAACGTATCAAACTGTAAAAAATATATTGAATCGCTCTGAAATCGGAAAATGGTCTGATAACTAGCTGGGCTCGAAAAGGCAGGAGCGCATTACCATGCCTCTGGGCCCCTACATCGTAAAATTGTTGCACACTTAGTCTGCCTTTCTTTATTAACTATTTCTATTTACATAGTTCTGGAGACAGGGGTATTTTCTTAGAACATATAAGAAATATAGATTTACAAAAGGCGCATTCCATTCAAGGTGGAATATAGTAACAATTAATTTTCTACAAAAGCTAAAATCATCTACGCTATTAAAGTGAACCCATAGACTGGTAAAAAGTTGGGTAAAAACTTAGGTAAAAAGTGTATTTTATAGAAAAAATATGTATTTCTTAAAATATTTAGCCGCAATCAAAATTCCGTGTAGGCAGGAAGATGAACATTTGATTCCCTCCCACAAGAAGTGTTGGGAATCAAAGTCTATCCATCCATTCAGCCTATAAAAGTCCATTGGTGAAAACAGGCTTTTCTCATTGATTGCTTCAAAGTGTGGATTTTGCCATAATTGCCACGCCTCAGAGGCGGTTTGGTAACCGCAGTATTTAATTATTTTGAGTTGTTATCAGGAAGATCCTGCTGCTTATCACCTGCTACATCTTATCTCTGTAGTTTCTTACGACAACTACGGAGCTATATGGGGTAATGGTTATTTTTACACCGCGACTACTCGGTTTCTTATGATCCTGGTTCGATTCCCAAGTTGGGCCAGTGGGTTTTTTGGTCATGAAATTCTCAGTAGTAACCTATTGTCAGTTAGTTGACGTTTTTTCACACCCATGTCTTGGAAAGCACGTAACGCTGTTGCGCCTCCTGTGCCTGATCATCCTCTTGTCGACTCGGATTGCCGTCCCATCGGAATAAGAGAGTGAAGGATTATAAAGTAAGGTGCACTGTTTACGCTGACAGTCGTGCACTATAACCGGTCCTCCGCAGGTCCTCCTTAGTCACCGTTGAAAGTGGCCTCTGTAAAATTATGAAATCCATTAAATTATGAGAAAAAGTAAAATTAATTAAATAAGTTTTAAAAAGTAATTAAATAATTTCGACATAATTTGATGATTTCGCAGCTGCCATCAGATATCGGTATAAACAGAAGTGTTATGCTATATCTAAATAAAATATTCAGACAGGCATCGAAGAACTGTGTGAAAGGAAGCCGCATTCACCAGTCTTCTTATTATATTATGATAGTTTACGGGAAATCTTTCATAAAACAGAAAGGTATATGTTCAAAAGTGGATTGTTGTGGACTTATGACACCTTAATTGAGTAAAATAAACCTAGCAAGCTAACAGCATAGCAAAGTGGCGAAGCAATCAGCTTTGTAGCGGTTTCTAACGGTTGCTATTGAGCAATCAGTTTCAAAATAGGAGGTTTAGATGCCTCGGTGATCAGTAATCGATTGCTGAAAACAGAATTTGAAAATTCGAAACCGTTCTCGAGATAATCGTGGGACAGACGGACAGACGGACAGACATCGTGAAATCAATAATTGTCTTCGCAAGCTTTGCCACTTAATAATAAGCTAAAGTCCATCCCAAACAATTCGGAAAACGCAAAGAAGTGAATTATATTCGTCAAAGATGAATACGTCATTGTTAACAACGATAGCAGAAAAATACGAAGAAGACACGATAGCACTTTAAGCCCTTAATTTTTTGAGCAGTATTAAAGACGATACTGGCAACATACTTGAGTAGCTCATTCTCCAAGTCTGATGAAATTAGTCACTGCGACAAAAATTTATCAAAAATAATATATTAACTTTGGCTTCTCAATACATTTATGAAAATGCAATGAACGTACACAAAAATAAAAGTAGTTTTACATATACATATAAAATAGGTGATATTCATTCTGTAAATACTAGGAACAGACCCACCTAATAATACCAGTTACTCGACTCCGCCGAGTCAGTGATTCATTCTTGGGGCGATGTATACGCTTTTACAATAAACTCCCAGAAAATATATAAAATTTGACCAGCTCAAAGTTAAAAACTTTATTTAACTAAGTTCATATAAAAGGGGTTATTATAATATTAAGGAATTTTTGGATACTAATAACCCCAGGGAATGAGGTGATCGCTACCAAGCAATTTCCAATTTGTTTTGTGTTGATAATTGTGTAATATACATGATTGTTAGCTGTTATTGTTTTTAAGTGTCCCGCTGCGTTTCTTGCTGGTTCTGCCTCGGACAGTTATTTTTCCGAACCAGTGGTAAATAAACAAGAATGATTTTCAATAAAGCAAGCTAACAGCATAGAAAAGTGGCGAAGCAATCAGCTTTGTAGCGGTTTCTAACGGTTGCTGTTGAGCAATCAGTTTCAAAATAGGAGGTTCAGATGCCTGGGTGATCAGTAATCGATTGCTGAAAACTGAATTTGAAAATTCGAAACCGTTCTCGAGATAATCGTGGGGCAGACGGACAGACCGACAAACCGACAGACATCGTGAAATCAATAAACCTAGCAAGCTAACAGCATAGCAAAGTGGCGAAGCAATCAGCTTTGTAGCGGTTTCTAACGGTTGCCGTTGAGAAATAAGTTTCAAAATAGGAGGTTCAGATGCCTGGTTGATCAGTAATCGATTGCTGAAAACAGAATTTGAAAATTCGAAACCGTTCTCGAGATAATCGTGGGACAGACGGACAGACGGACAGACATCGTGAAATCAATAAGTGTCTTCGCAAGCTTCGCCACTTAACAAGAGTGCTTAAGGCATGCACATTTGGATTTACTAAAAGCTTTTTTTGCACTCTTAATGATGGGACTGAATGTTCTCTTTAAGAGGCGTATTACAAAAAAACGCGAAATTACAAGGTTTCCTCGTTGAAATTTTATGTTTATCGTTCATTTCTTGAAATAACAATTACTTGGTAAAAATAGTTCGTTTTCTCTCCTCAAATAAGCTCGGAATGGATTTTAGATAACTTATTTATTTAATCAGTAATAATCATTCTCCCGATGCATGTTTAGGCAAAAACTCTCGAAGACATGATTTGGGAGCTCTAATTTGTAGATTCTATTGAATATCGACCATCAAAAAAAATATTTTTATCTCCCAAATATCCTACACTTTAATAATAATGGAATACATTTTCGTTATATGCTTTTCACAATAGGAAAAAAAATTCGACATAATTCAAAAAACGACCAAAAAGGCTTCGATGCAAGCCTCTATATTTCCGAAGTTCTACATCACTTAGACGTAAAATTTATACCAAAATAATCATCAACATTTGCTTAAACTATGCTATTATTTTTACTTTTATAATCGTTACTATTATATTATAATTAATTAAATAAAAGTACTATATATTTAACTGCGCCGGCCATCTAAGATCATTAACGCGCGAGCGCTTGCCGAGGGTGGACCTGCGTCAGTTTATTTCGGGCGCTGCATGGTTTCGATACTACTGAAGTGTGCGTCGATTGCTATCGTAGTGTGCGTCAATTGCCTGCATACTAGAACATTGTCAACTACGACCGCAATTTTTGATCGATCGGTTTAAAACTATTTTATATAGTTATAATTTAGATCACGTCTCTTCCATTAAACATGGTAGGGACAACGAGTCTGCAGCATGTGCACAATTGAGCAAACAAAAAAATATTATTATAGAAAAATGTGGTCTATTCATTGACCTAGATCATTGTTATTTGAGGGCTTCACCTAATGGTTTATACAGCAACGGTCTTATTGAAGTTAAATGTCCTATTTCAGCTTTCGGAATAGATTTTGATACGGCCTTTCGACAAAAAAAAGTTAAAGGTTATAAATTCAGTGATTCAAGTGTACATTAAATCAAAATAATGACTGGTTTTACCAAATCCAAGGCCAGCTTCATTTAGCAAATAAAAATGTCTGAATACTTGCCATAATATGTATTGGCCCAGATTAATGCAGTAAAAGTACTAAAAATTTACAAATACGACCAATTTTAGATTTTCAATATGTTACCCAAGTTACAAGCTTTTTATGAAAAGTGTGTACTGCCTGAAATTATCGAATCGAGAAAAGTTCGGTCAATGCCGTCGCAGCAAATATTTTTCTTATAAAAAATATAGTAATTGACTGTAAGTACCGATTAAAAAAATATTAGTTACATTTGCTTGTTATATTTATTAAAACAGGTCATTCATCATCATCATTTATTTATTTATACCACTATTCTACCGGTAGTAGACATAATCGATTATTAACATTCGATTACAGCGTAACAATTAACATATTTATGTGTACTTATTTTGACACTAAATTTCATAAATAATGAATAATATATCAAAATGGTATATAATAATAAATAATAAATTATATAATAATAAATCAATAAGATAACATTAAAATGACACACCAAAAAATATTCCATCCACTGAAGTCCATCCTAAGAAAACTTTGTATTATGGAAGATCAAGATCGTTTAATCGCCATACTCACAGTATTATAGTGCGAGCGAGTGAATAGATATGAAAGAAAGTATCGTTCGCGTAGTTTGCCGCCCGCTCGGTGCGTAAAATACCTAAATTTGCGAAACGCCGAAATGTAAGAGGGCTCTTAAATTTATATGGGACTATTTAATAAACAAGCTTAAACCCGAATGTCTACCGCAAACTAAACTAACGAAATTTATCTTAGTTCGCATAGCTGAGCCAGTTTTTCATACATTTGCGTCCACCGCAAACTATGCCAACTAAGCCAGGTAAAATATCCCAACTAAGTTAAACTTAGTTTTATAGGCCGATCGGAAACTACGCAAACTAAGCTAAGTACATCTCACCTTCTTACCCCACCCCTCTGGCGCCTTTCGCTTAGTGTTGCTTGTTTTAGCTTATTTTACGGTGGACGTGCAACGATTTTCCAAGTTAGCTAAGCCTAGTTCACTGCTAAGCTCAGCTTTTCACATAGCTTATTTCGCGGTAGATTTTCGGCTTTATGGTAACAAGAAATACAACAAATAATAAAAAAAAAAACTCGACTGCGTAAAATAGATTACAGAAAATTGTATAATTATTTGCTTACGTTAATAAGACCTTAATAGTTAATAAGATTAAAAGTTTAGAAAATTTAAGTGAAAATGGTTGCTAACAAACTTTAAATTATAAGAGATGAATTTCAAAGACCTATTCAATGACACCTCACTTGACATAGTTCGTCGACATAATTTTTTTTTCCTCACACATAAAGACATAATTTTGTACTCGGAAACTAATTCTAAATTTGTAGTATAGCACGTTCACATATTGCCATAACATGTTTTTCTATCAAATTAATGCTGATTGGCTTTAAATTATACTAAAATTGCAATTAACAGTTTCATTAGTATCGGACCTGGTTTACCTCGTGTACTGTAAAATTTACAGTGAGCACTTAGTCCCTGAACTACTACGGTTCTCATTTTTTGTATGTAGCATGAAAATAATTATTATTTTGTTGCTAATTTCGTTCCAATTTTTAATACACAATTATGAAGTAAGAGGAGACACAATGAGAGCTCCAGCTTTTCGCCAAATGAGCGCCAATTTGTCACACTATTTAATCTTACTCAACACACCCCTTGTATTTGTAAAAGTTATTTCACTAAACCTTGCGTTTATATAGAACTGTGAGGCTGCCACAAATAGGCTTGGTAATAAATAATGAAATATTTCATCATATCCATACAAATATCGTGTAACTTTTATTTCTATAGTATAGCTATAAATTGTTTGTACTTATTGTTATAGAAAATTAATAAGTTGAGATCTATTCTGTCTCTCTGGCTCCATCTTCTGTGTTATTTTTCCTCTGTCAGCACTTACGATGATATGTGGTAATGAAAATTCTTACACCGCTACGGTGTAAAGAATTTCCTCTGTAACGGGAATACTTGGTTCCGGATCCTATAACTAATAAAATTAAATCTAAACCCAAGTATAAGACTTCCAGATACTTTAAGCTCGTTCGGCTTAGATCGGACCAAAAATTAATTTTCAAAAATTAAAAGCTAATTATGAAATCGAGATAACAAGCACCTTAATCCCCACTTCCCCCTATAATTTAAATAAAACGTGATAAAATTAGTATTGAATTGTGAGTGTCAGTAACAAATAAAACATAATAATTCTTATAAAAAAATGTCTTATTGATAGTTTCGGGCTTAAGAGGTGGTTTAACACTAGAAGCGCCGAAGTTTAATACCCCTCTTGGACCACCGTCGTGACATTTTTGTTTCAGTGTATTTTTATAATGATTATTTTTATAACATACGAACGTTATGATTAAAACTGTTTGTAAAATATGTGAAACATGTTTATTAATGAAATTAAACCAAACTCTTAATGTTGGAAAAACAAAAACATAACTAATTAGGTAAAATAATTCAACTATTTTTTTATTTAGTAACAACAAGCGATCCGCCCCGGCTTCGTACGGGTAGTTCCTGAATCGTGACAAGTGCCAACTACCGGGTCAAATGTGATTCTAAGGATTTATTCAATCACACACACAAAAAGTAATCAAAATCCATTGCATAGTTTAAAAGATCTAAGGTCATCGACTTTGTTTTCTACCGACTTCAAGCAGGAGGAGGTACTCGACTGTATTTTTTTATGTATGTTATTTCATAATTTTTAAATCCTCGATGATTTATTTATCCCATATAAATTTGATCAAGGTTTGATCATGAGTTATTCTTAATAATTTATATTGAAGTTGGTTGTACAAAATTTATAATTTTAAATTGTATACTATGTTGAGAAATCGTCACAATTCACAAAGAAATTATTGTTACTGTACTAAATTTATTTTTTGAGCATTTCGACTATACTTGACTCCTTGTACGTTTTTCTTGTTTATCTGGTATGTGTTCTGAAATTGCTACAGGAATGCTTGTTGAAAAATTCTGTAGTAAGTTTTCTAAAAAAAAGAACTATAAAATGTTTATTTGGAAATGCTTTTCCAACACTTAACGTGCCAACAAACGATGGTAGTTATTTGTTCCATCCAATGTGAGAATGTATCTGAAATGAATGTATGAGTTGATGGAACAAAAATTTTGCGAATATTTTGATCTCTATAGAAATATTGTAAATATTGGTACCGAAATGTTATAAAACGCGTGTATGATTGTATATTTGTTATGCAACGTGAGTGCTTTCAAATAGATTATTAAAAAAATAAACTTTACATTAGATTATAATTTACCATTTAATTAATAGGCACAACAAATTGTTGAAGAAAAAAATTATAAAAATAAAATATTTAGAAAAAGTAGTTTAAAAAATTAAATTAAAGATATAAGATAATCTGACTTTTCGTATTGGAAACGATCAATCCAGAAGCAAGCGCTACCACACATGTAAAAAATTCAGTGCCACAGAACACAATGCCATGATGATCGAACTTTGTATGAAATCCGAGAAATTTGCACACAATCATAATATTGTCTAAATTAATAAGTATTAGCGTAATTTTGTCTAAATTAATAATTATTTTTAAATTATTAAATATTAGTAAAATTCTTTCAAGAGAAGCCATGAAATAAAACAAGATAAATAAGAAATTTGTTTGTCAACTTCTTTAATGTTGAAAAAAATTTCTCATATTATTTTATAAGTTTAGATTTTAATATTTACTATTGCTTTATTTTTTAAATTTTATTTTTTATCATTGATTTATTTTTACACGCCCCACCCACACATAGAAAAAATTATGATTGTGAGCAAGTTTCTCGAATTTTATACAAAGTAAGATCAACCTGTTTAGTGCCAGGGTGCCAATATTTAACAGTGAATTTTTGATAGGCTGTAATCTTGATGGTATGTTATAGTAGTAAAAATGCTAAAATGTATAAATTTGCGTGAGCTGATTAAGCGTATTTCCAGGCGGCATTTAGTTCATATGTGTTCCTCCGGTTTCTGTTGAAATTATTTTAATAAATTAATTTTGTTCAGAAATGAATAAATAATTATAATAATAGTTGATAAATTCTGGATATCATATTTCATCCACCGTTTTATGAGCATGCCAGATTTTCGAACTTTAAATAAACAAAGTTAATGTACCTGCGATAAATAATGATATTTTTAATTTAAAATCTGAATGAATAAATTAGACATGATATCCAGCAGGACCGAACATGCTTGTATAACTAACCATTTGTGATCAATTATGAGCAGAACGTTTCTATACATATACCAATGAATAATAAATAAATATAATATTTTAAAACAGTATATTTCGTTTTTACTCATCTAATCATTACTACTTTATGTTAAAAATAATATGATATGGGATTATAATATAGGATCAGGGATCTTCATCATAGTAATATTGTACAGTAAAGAAAGGTATTTGGTATACAAGCAAAAATATTCATCTTCCCGTGAGTACAAGTTGGGAGTTAGCTGCTTGCATACTTAACTCTTTGTTTGCCGGTACCTAACACAAAAAATATGTAGCAGAGTATGCACTGCGTAAGTGTACATATGCGGTGAAGCCTGGTGAAGCAGCCCAAGTGAAACTTAAGGGATAGCAATTCAAATCTAATTTGATAACCCAACAATATCCATGTTTTATTTGATTGAAAAAAAAATCGTTTGCCCGACAATTAAAACAACGCATATGATATTGTTAAACTGTCAAATTAGTATGGTTTGCCATTTCAGGTGTGTTACGCAATTTGGCTACGGATTTAATTTCTATCTACAAAAAATGTCAAAAACATAATTTATTCCTCAGATAAGTTTTTTGACGATTGAAAATTCAACCCTGTATCTATATTATTTACCTACGGAATAAAGTAAATTAAGCAACAATTTCAAATGAATTGAGAACAAATTCATAATAGTAAAAATATCGATATCAGCTGCCCATATTGCTAAATTACATCCCTATAAAAGGCGGTCATTTTATGCGCCAGATTATTGTATTTTCTAAATGAATACATACTGTAATAAAAAGTGACATGGCTTTCTCATATTTTTAGTGTTAAAGTTATTTTAAGCGTAATATTTTTCTCTATTAGTTTTTTGTGTTATTTGTTTGCGCACTGTATTCGCTAATAGTTTTTGAATAATACTTCGATACGATAATGTATAAACATTACAATAGATTAGTACTCTCACCCGCTATTACTTAAAAGCCTTCGAAATAGCTTGAACGAGGACACAGGCGTTCCTTCTTATTCTTCTTCTTAATAACTGGCTTTACGGCTCTGGGATCTAGCCCTTCTGAGCCTGCAGTTACAATATATTATAATAATTATCATTCATAGTATACTGCTTCACAATATGTTGATGCGTCACATTGTGCAGCCCTTGGGAGATTTTGATGGCAACTTGAGCCAGCAGAAAGCTGACGGTTGGCGATGGTATCTCAAGGCACCTAAGCAGACACCTTATTTTGAGAATCACATCACCATCAGAGCACTTGTTTCACAGTTTCCACTAATAGTTCACATGCGCAGACACTTAATACACAAAATCGCACCAATTTTACATATCAATGTCTTCTTCAAACCATTATTTAAACAATAATACAAGAGCAGCAACCCACCGCCGGACACGTTCCCGCCAAAACTCCAACAGGCGTTCCTGAATAAAAGGTCCATAGAGCAATACGGGCCAGAGTAGCCATATGCAGGCGTTCGCCTCTGTCAAAGTCCACGCGGTCCCACGTGTAAAATAAAACCTTCACCAACTGGAAGGGCTCCAGGGATCCCTAGCCACAGCTATGGACTCACAGGACTCCCCATCACTCTCTCGTCGGACTTCGACAGTACCGAAAAAATCGACACGGCGTCGATTCTCTCATCCCCCTTATAAAATCCTCCCTTAATGAGAACGAAAGGGTCGTTGCAGTTGCTAATAATAATAGTCTTCCCCTACATATTACCTAGATAGAGTAATCTCATGGAGAATATCTCCCCTTCCCATACAGCGTACTACCAGATGGCAAGAGCCCTCCGCATTGACGCTATTACTTACACTCCCCCTCTCTCCCGTCCCGACGTTACTATTGCCTTCGAGGACGAGGAAAAGGCTGAATGATTTGCAAACAGCATTGCCGCTTAATGCTCTCCTAGCGCCCACCCCACCCACATCCAGACAGTGGAGGATAAGGTCCGCCGCTGGAACTCACCCCCCACAGCTTCTGACTGTATCCAATGATTAGGTCTCATCCATCATCAAAGGACATAAGCCCAAAAAGGCCCCGGGCGCGGGTGGTATTTCCTACTAAGCCCCCAAACATTTTCCTGAGCACGTGATAACCCTATTAGCTATTATCTTCAACGCCTGCTTCAACCTTAGTTACTTTCCCATCACGTGGAAAGAGGCAACTGTCATTGGTATCCCCAAGCCAGGAAAGCCTCACCAGCTCCCCTCCACTCACCGTCCCATCTGCCTCCTCAAGACCATGGGCAAGCTCTTTGAACTAGTCATCCTCACTCGCACGAGGTGCCATCTCTTTCCCACAGACGACGACCCTCTTGTCGTCCCCCACCAGTTTGGTTTCCTGGCAAAACACTCTTGTCCCCAACAAGTTCACCGTATTTTGAAATGTATCCTAGTTGGTTTTATCCTCGTCGTCATAATACCATCACGGTATTTTTCGACATAGCAAAGGCATTCTCTAGAATCCTGTAGATAAGGCTTTCATGCCAGCACGAAGGGCTTATCTACAAACTCTACAAAATAGGCCTCCCTGATCGCCTTGTTCGTCTCGTGGCCTTTTACCTGAAGGATTATAACTTTCGTTTTAGGCACGAAGGCACTCTCTCCTCTCAGCGTCATAACAAAGCCGGTGTTCCACAGGGCTCCGTGTTTGCCCCTCTTCTATATATCCTGTTCACCAACGACATTCTTTTTCCGTCGATGGTGTTCAGGTCTCCCTCTTTGCAGACGACTGTCCTCTACTGTAAAAGTATCTCACTACCTTTTATACCGAGCACCATCAAAAAGTCAGTTAATGACTTAAGAGTTTGGTTCCAAAAATAGCGTATCGATGTGAACCCAGAGAAGAGCTCCGCCGTTCACTTTGATTATAAACGACGCTGCTCCACTACCATTACGCCAATTCATATGCTAGAGGACCCCTGTCCCCTGGCATGCGACCGCCAAATACTTAGGTGTCACTCTTAAAACGAGGCTCACCTTCGGGCCCCGTGTCAAGAGAGTAACACGCAACGTGCGCTTCTATCTGAGTAGGCTCAACAGTATCCTGAGCCGACACACTAAAATGTCCCGCCGTAACAAGGGGACCCTTTATAAGGACCCACAATTTGTAACGAACTTCAAATAGTTGAAAACAATTTTTGTCGTCGGACTACGAACGCACCCTGGTACGTACGCCCGTAACGCCGTACCCATACCCGTAACGCCGACCTCCATCGAGACTTATAGGTCCCACAATCCAATAGTTCCTAAAATCGCTGTGAGAACTTCTTCAAAGCTTTAGTATCTCACCCCTATCATCTCATTCGTGAGGCAGCTTCCTATGCAGTTTCACTTCCCTCTCGCTATCGAGTCCGCAGGCAGACAAACTCCCTATCGGACCCCCCAAACAAGCTTTCGGCCGACCTGGACTGCCTCGTGGCGGCTCAGGGCAAATCCTCTCCCTATTCCTAATTTGTATTAGTAAGGCGTACCTCTCAGCGGCTACTCGCCGCCTGCACCCCCTTTTCCCTAAAGGAGGTCGCTTTCGATTCGTTAGAAAGGCCATACAGGTCAAAGCCAGTCCCACAGGTCGTGTTTAGTGGGTAGGCACTTCTTCAAATTGAGTCCCATATAACCACGCAGCCGGCTGTCGTGGTACGCTATGAACATTCACCACCCCCCTCCCTCGCTTCCGGAGGGTATCCTTACTTTGGGCACAAAAAAAGTACAATAAAACTAGTTGCAGTTGCACCGCTCACTAGACTAAATCTAGTTGTGCGGCTGGATCGATGTCCTGTACAAATGCCGAATTGTTCAAAGTTTTTTTTTATAGGATAGGGTGACAAACAAGCACACAGTCCACCTGATGGTAAGTGGTATCTGTGGCCCATAGACACCTACATCTATCCTCGTTTACGAATCAAAATGCAGATGCAATTTCACCCGTGACGACTAAGATGGAATGCCTCTTTTCCAGTAAAAAGGATCTCCGGTTCTCTACACTCACCATACGAAACACAGCAGCATTAAGGTGCTAATTAAAGGTCTGATCTGGGATTTCTGTTTATTCTTCTGTGTAACCGGCTTTGATGTGTTATCATCTATCCGTACCATCAGGTTGACTGATAGTGAATTCTTTCAGCCATTAATTTAGTTTTTTACACCCTTCTATTCATGTAAAGATCAAGATGCTTTTTGATACTATACTATTCATTTGCAGTAATTCCGATTTCAAAATACCTTACAGATCCCCGCAGTTAAATTCTATATGACGTGAGCGATATAATTTTGTTACCTCAATAGTGATAGTTTAATAATGTTTAAAAATTGTATAATTTCATGTGCAATAAAGCATCAAAACATAACTTTAATAATTATTAAGGGTAAAATATATTTCTTGGTCTCTAATAAATAAGAATTTAAATGTAATAAAAACACATTTATGTATCAATCAAATTCTACTCGTCCAATTCACGGACAATTCGGCTGAATCCACCCAGAGATTTGGATTATTGACGTTAAATCAATACATCAAAGGAACATGACCGAGTTCCCCAATACAAATGAACCGGACATCTGCACATGAAAATGTTTTGTTAGATTTACTTTTAAATAGGATCCATCATCTTTGATTTCAGTTTTCATAATGATTTTTATTTTTCTTATTTTGAAAAGTTTGTGCTGGTGTGCTATTCTATTCGAATGCATAAGGCTAATTCTCTCCAGCCAGCCAGTGGCCCGTGTTGCTCTATGTTGTAGTGTTATTGAAGTCTGTTTCTTAATTGATTAATATGACAGCGACGTTTGATTTAAACCGCCAATATTAATCGCGGCATGTCAAACTTTATTCATTATTTTAACAAAACTGTCGTCAAGTGAAAACAAGGCTGCTATTTTACGTATATTTGAAATATATATAGAAATAAATTATTACAGACCAGCTACGTGTTTAATTATAGTGTAAGAAAATTTTGAGAGATGATGATGATGAATGACATAAATATGATGTTGAGAAGTCGACTCTTCATATGGGCAAATGGTGTTATATCTGCAGTTGCGGAGTGTCCAGTCACAGCAATTTCGCTGTAATGTGTCCAAGCGTTAGATTACATTTCTTAATCTTCTAATATATAATAATAAATAATGATTGTTTGTTTGCATACTGTTTATCAGATTGCGGTAAAACTTTGTCAAGTTATTGCTTGTACATGCGCGAAGGTTATAGGCAATAACTTAAAGTAGGTGGCGTACATATCGTACCGATAAATTAATTTTTAACTTGCTTATCATTAAATTTCAATGAGTAAATTTTATCATTACCAATAAACAATATAACTCTTGCAAATTTAAAACTATATTTCCAAAATTATTTATTCTGCGGCAGTAACTCGCTTGGTATCAGCTAGTACTACAAAAAAAGTTAAGGTTTAATAAATAGCAAAATCTGAGTTCAAAAACTAAAAGTGCATAAAACAATTTCCAGATATTATATTTTTAATTTTTATGATGCACTAAAGGCTATGAATAGCTTTTACCTGATTTCTGAAAGATCCCATTCCGAATTGAGAACTTCTTTCTTTTTAAAGTCGGTTAAATTAGGTAATATATTGATTCTTTTCCATGTTTGTTTTGTTTTTACAAGCTTCAAAGGGTATATCACAAAACTTTCGTGACGAGGGTCAGAAATCGACTTCAGCCCGAGCTTAGATGTTGTTGAGTGTCCTTTACATTTGAAACGAAAGTAACTGTTTTCAATTCAAATGTAGATGAAGGTATGAAACTATTTTTATTTCCGAGATTGTTTTTTACCGTGATTCAGGGGCAACTAAGCTGATATGTTGGCTAATAGATAT
This sequence comes from Parnassius glacialis, assembly GCA_033319125.1. Taxonomy (NCBI): domain Eukaryota; kingdom Metazoa; phylum Arthropoda; class Insecta; order Lepidoptera; family Papilionidae; genus Parnassius; species Parnassius glacialis. The sequence goes on from JAVANC010000012.1 coordinate 13,825,640, forward strand.
TTACAACTATTATAAATTAAGAATCAAAGTACTTATCACTCTGGCATCGATCATAGCGTGAATCTTACCCCTTCTAACCAACCCGTTTATGCTACAAACATAATATATTTATATAGGATAAGGGTGAAAAGCAAGCACACAGTCTACCTGATAGTAAGTGGTTGCTGTGGCTCATAGGTATCTACCTCTATACTCGTTTGCGTATCAAAATGCAGATACGTTGTCAGCCGTGACGACTAAGATGGAATGCCTCTTTTACAGTAAAAAGGATCTCCGGTTCTCTACACTCACCATACGAAACACAGCAGCATTAAACTACTATTTTACGCTGGTATTCTGCGAGGGCGTGATCCTTCCCTATCTTTCCTCGGTTACGAATCAAGATGTTGATATGTTGTCACACGTGAGGACTAAGATTGAATACCGCATTTCCAGTAATAAAGTTCTCCGGTTCTCTACACTCGCCGTACGAAAGACAGTAGCGTTAATCTGCTATTTTACACTGGTATTCTGTAAAAGGACCCATTCGTGCTACTATTACAATACAGCAGCGGTACTGATTTATTATATTTATATCATTTAATTCCGACAGGTTATTCTACTAATAAAATTTAGCAGTTAGTATTTGATATTATTGCCAACTTCTTTTTCATTTGCTTATGTTTTTACTCATTTGCACCTACCATAATAAAACATCAAGCCTAGGTTTGACTGGGCGAAAATGCCAAAATGCCTTTCCTTAACCTTTGCGACCCTTTCAAATTCAAGTGTTAACGAAATACGTTATTAGTAAAATAAATAATTTATCACATAATATATCATTCATTTATCACATAAGAAAAGCAAGCTTATACCACTAACACACTGTATAGGCATTTAAGCGCAGTGCATGGTAGGTTCGTAAATCATCATAAAAGACATAAAAGAACTCCGTCTGGAAAAGTTTACTGCAATTCCCAAGCTATTTAACTTTACGTTTTCTCTTAATGTATTACCACATCATATATCAAATAAAAATTAAACTTTAAATAAAAAGTAAAGTGCGACTTTAAAGAAATAAATTGATTAAAATAATTTCTATAAATCAGCTTCAGAAGTCGATGCCAACTTCACAAGTTTTAATTTTATTAAAAATAAAAATATGTTATTTTAATATTTTTCCATTTTATTAAAAGTTTAATTTTTGACCTTTTCGAGTAGACTAAGGATTTTCACAAGCTGTAGTTGACACGAATGCCGTCTAAATAGGAACATTGAAAACTTCATCTCCTATTACTCCACCTATACCGTTACAGCCTATTAAAGTCCACTGGACACAGGCCTCCCCAACTGATTCCTTCATAGGTAGGATATTTGCCATAGTTGCCACGCTTGGCAAGCGGGTTAGCAAAAAAGTTTTTTTTTATTAATAGTCATTAATAGGAAGACGCTGCTGTCCATCTCCTGTTTCAAAGTACCTCTTTCGCCACAATGCTCTTGACAATATTTACTGAAATCACATTTTAGTAATAGATGACGAGGAGACATTTGGTACGCATTTGCCTGAGGCCTCAGTGGAGAGATTCCACTCCCGGACCGAGTAAGTATTGCTATGGCCTACAAATAATTGGTCCCAGTTTAGGTGTGTTATTTTTGTATAACACTTCACAATTAAAGAAATTCTTATTATTAATTCTTTTAAGACATTAAACCTATCAATTCCTTTATTTTTCTTTTAAAATACTATAATAAATATCATATTTCACGGTAACATGCTTCTTTATGTGAGCACCCTTACGTAGGACATACTATATTAAATGCATGTAATCTAAATTTAAAAGTTTTGGTTTAAGGGTTTGTTACTCAATACTGAATTCAGGAATCAAGTTACCGAATATGTAGCTCACGCTGCACTGGTTTAAGTTCCTAGCTCATTCCCGACATTCAAAATAGTACCTACTTTGTCTAAGCATCAAAAATAGGATTTGCTCTAGTGTTAAGGGCTATCATAAATAAAATAAATTACAATAAACACAAAAAATGTGCTGGATGAATGAATATTTTAGTAAGAGACAAATAATTATATTCACGATGAATAAAATGTCATGTCCATGGATGTTGGAGTCCATCCAGTATACCCTTAGCAATGAAAACAGTTAAAATTATACGCGATGTGATCTGTAATATAAGTATTATTCAAAGTGCAGTATTCGAGTAAATATAAGAAATCATTAGAATCTTTCTTTATTTCATAGTCTTTTTTGTTTATAAACACAACATACTAAAAATATGCGTACATCCGCTTCGCTAGCTGCGAGACGAATGAGCATTTTTTATGCCTTTCCTAATTAGGTAACCAAGCAAAATTTTACGTCGGAAACCTTTTCAACCGGGTAAGTAGGACTCTAACCGTCCTAACTTTTATCACACTATTATTTTTCTTTTTCTGTATCCTAATTAGGTTCCTAAATTCAGTTTAGTGTAACACGCCTTCTAACTCTATAAGATAGTAAATCTGAAGCGCTGTAGGTTCTTATACGACTGCTCCATTACTATCCTCATTAAATAGAATTTATGTAAGAGTACGTTTGCGTTAGGACTTTTGCTCGATTAAGAAATTAGTATGTTCAAACAAATTTACAATATTAGATGTGAACCGCATTAAATTCTTAACATAAAATATTATTTTTATTCCGTTCATCCGTGGACGTTTAGAAAAAGACGGACAGAATTTTGTTAAGAAAGAACTGATGCACTGCAATGGCGGCGGTGCAAATATGTTTGCGTGCAATAAAGGGTTGTCATGTGAAACAATATTTCCCCAAACTTTTTTTTATAAAACTTTGTATTAAAACATAACATAACTTTGATACAATATTAATTATTATTACGTAACCAATATAAAAAAATATCTATGAATTTAGATTTTGAAAGAAATCAAATAATTCTATTTAACAACAAAATAATATGTATTCCTGTTCACTTCACCGAGTTCTATGGTGACTAAATTTCAGGCTACACGTCTTTGGAACTCCCAATAAGTATGCTTTTAAAAAGTTGGTACGTAATCACCTATTAAAGACAACGCTTCTTACATGAATCATTCATGTCATATACAGGGTCATTTTTCAAAAAGTAGCCAAATTTTAAACTTGAGTTCATATAGGCGGCACTGAAAATTTCAAAGGAGTGTTCAGTTCAGTGGAAATATTCCATTCTCGATACTTTTAGTGCAGCCTATGTATATAATGATATACCGTTATTGTAGTTTTTGAAAATACGCTTAAATAAGACTTCTACTATTTCAAATTGAATGCGATCTATAGGCCACAACGATTTTTACCTACCAATTGACCCTTACAAGGGTGTGCGTGTGCAATAAAATAAGTTTTAATAATGCATTAACACGGATTTTGAATTTAAACATAAGAAGGCATTTTTGAGATTGTTTATTTTATTAATTATAATTATTAATAATAATTATTATATTGATTAATTTTTCGTCACCATTTGCCAATATGGTTTTCGTCGGGGTCGATCAGTTGGTGATCTTCTGGTCTACTTGACTCATAGATGGGCGGAGGCAGTAGAGTCCAAGGGGAAGGTGTAGGCCGTTAGTTTGGACATTGCAAAGGCCTTCGATCGGGTTTGGCACAAAGCGCTTCTTTCGAAGCTCCCTTCCTATGGGCTTCCCGAGAAATTGTGCAACTGGATCACCAGCTTCCTTGCAGATTCAAAGACGGAGGTTCAAAGTTGTTGTAGACGGTGCATGCTCCGACTACAAGCCTATTAACGCTGTTCCACAAGGCTAAGTGTTATCACCAACGCTGTTTCTTCTGCATATTGTGACGCTTCATAATTATTATTAATAAATATTAATTCATTATAAAGACATTTAAAAATATCATAAAAATTATATTTTAAAGAATTAAAATAATGATTTCTTATATTTACGTGAACACTACACATTTAAATAAAACTAATTTTACGGATTTTATCGCGTATATTAACTTATTTTTATATTCCCGACGTTTCGGGTGCTTTCGAGCACCCGTGGTCACGGGGGACTGAGGTGTTTGACGTCCTGCTGTCATAGTTAGCCCGGCTACCTACAGTTTTTTAATGTTTGGTTCGATTTACGCAGAATGAGCTTACAGTATCTTGAGGTCTAGCAGTGGTATACTTGGGTTTGGATTTGATTTTATTAATTATGGGATCCCAAGCAGATGGCAGCACCCATCCATCTTCTCTATTGGAATTAGGATGTTTTTTAATTTCAATAGCCTCGCGATTCATCTTTGGGAGGAATCGGTGTTCTTTTGCGAGGATTTGTGGTCTATCAAATGTAATGTAATGACGGGGACGATCTTGAACATGTTCACAAACTGCAGACTTCCCGATACGTCGGTGCTTCACGTCAGTTATATGTTCGTTAAAGCGGGTTTTTATAGATCTTTTTGTTTGTCCTATGTACGAGAGACCACATTCACAATCCAGCTTGTACACTCCTGCATCTTGTAGAGGGATATGACACTTGACGGATGGTAAAAATTGACCAATCTTCTTCAGCGGCTTGAAGTATGTTTCAATGGAAGCTCGCTTCAAGATGTAGCCAACCTTGTCTGTGACTCCTCTGACATAGGGTAGTATAGCAGGCACACGCTCGACTGTGGCTGGCTTCACTCGATCACTGTGACGTAGGCGCGGGACCCGAAGCTTGTTGTCTTGCAGTACTTGCTCGACGTGCTGAAGCTCGGCGGCCAGATGTTTTCTGTTACAGATCCCTCGTGCTCTCTGAAACAAAGATCTTCTCAAGGTAGCTAACTGTGAAGTATGATGGTGCGATTCACCATTTAAATATCGGTTGGTATGGGTATTTTTTCTGTACACAGTATGACCAATAGTGATATCAGGATTTCGGATGACTAAAACATCTAGGAAAGCTAAAGTATTGTTTGCCTCTAACTCCATTGTGAATTGTATTTTAGGGTTTATGGAATTAGGATGTTTAAAAATGCAGTTACTTTGTCAGATGGTAAAATTGTGAAAGTATCGTCCCTTTACACGAAAGGCACCCAACAGTTACTCACCTTGCTGTGCACTTAGAAAATGGAGAGCGTGTATATTTCACCGAAAGAAATTTCCAAGAAAGAATTGCATCACCGCCAAAAACCACACTAACAGCCTTATTTCAACTTTGTCAAACCGACCCCTTTGCAAAAACTTTGTTATTTTCTAAAGTCCCCCGCTATTATATAGGTACTTGGAATACATCTAGGAAGGAGTGGAAACGCCGTATTCAAGGCGCGCCTGTTGCAAATTGGCCCGGTGTAAAGTGATCAGATGCCCTTGGTCGTGTGTGTACCGTCCATGTAACTAATTTTGAATGTTTCTGATTACGATTGCTGCTGCACCATGTTCGGGGTCCTACAGGATATAAAGACCTTAAAAATGTCAACAGTCAGAAATGCGCAACTTATAGAGAAGCATGTGAAGCTCTGAATCTTTTAGAAAACGATAATCACTGGTATGAAACCATGGAGGAAGTTGTGCAGTGCCAGTCACCAGCCAAAATTAGGGATCTTTATGCAACTCTCATATCATCTTGCGGGCTATCTAATGCACATGAATTGTGGGACAAATATAAAGAGTACATGGCGGAAGATATTTTGCGAAGGTAACAGCAGACATATGCGAACATGACATACAATGAACACATTTATAATCAAGCACTACAGGGTCACTGTAGAAGCGTGCTCGTCGCGACCCCTGCCAGCCCTTTTCAGGGCTGCAATTCTACTTAGCTGCGCACCCATGTCAACGAGGGTTAGGGCGTCCCCCCAAGGCGACGCACACCAGCTCGTCCCCGTTGGTGTGGAATGCAGCGCGCAAAGCGGCGATGGGGACCGCCACCCGTCACGCACAGCCCGACACGGCGGAAGGTGGAGTACAGAGTGCAGAGTTGGCACGTGGAATGTTAGAGGAGGCATGAGAGATAAGACGAATGAGTTGATCGAAATAATGAAAGAAAGAGAATTAGATGTCGTGTGTATGTCGGAGACCAAACGGAAGGGCAGTGGTACTGAAGAGCTCCCTGGCGGGGCGTTAGCTCTATGGTCCGGAGTCCCGGAGAGCGAGAGCGCCCGCCAGGGAGTGGGGGTGCTGCTGTCGTCTCGGTTGGTCGATGTTATGACTGAATATAAGGTTGTGAACTCAAGACTTCTCTGGGTTTGCTTTAAATTGGGACTGACAAAGTTATTCCTTTTGGCTGTTTATGCGCCGGTAGCTTCGTCGTCCAGGGCTGAGCTGGAGGAGTTTTGGGAAAATGTAAGAGAAGTTCTAGATTTGGCTAGGGGAAACGAAAGAATTGTTGTATGTGGTGATTTGAATGGATGGGTTGGTACCGCTCGACCAGGGTACGAGTCGGTGCTTGGAAAGTTTGGCGATAAAAGGGTTAATGATGCTGGCAAGCTTATACTGGCGGTATGCAAGGAAAAGGGTCTTCTTGTGACAAACACTATGTTTAATCACAAGAAGATCCATATGTATACTAGAGAAAGTAATAATGAGAGAAGTATGATCGATTTGTTCCTGGTGGATGACCGACTGCGAAAACAGGTGATGGATACGCGAGTGATCAGGGGTGCTGACCTGGGAACAGATCACTATCTAGTGATTACTAGATTTAGGGGTCTGTTCGCGGGTTGGCGCTACCGGACGGCAGTAACAGAACCACAGTCGGTCTGTCGCATCCGAAGCTGGAAGCTTCAGGAAGCGGATACTAGGGACAAATATCATGCGAGGGTAGCCGAAAAGCTTGACAACATCGATGGCAGAAAAGAATGTGTTGAAAGAACATGGCAGAACCTTAGGGATGGAATGGTAAGTGCAGCGGAAGAAGTGTGTGGAACGATTAAAAGAGGCAGTAGTAAAAGAAGAGATGTATGGTGGAATGATGAAGTGAAAGAAGCTGTAAAGAAGAAGAAGAAAGCATGGTTAGACTACTTGGCCTCTAGTAATGATAAGGATATGAGAGAGAAGATGAAAGAAAGATATAAGCTGCAGAAAGTTCACACGAAAGCATTGATTGAGGAAGTGCGTGAAAGGTGTAGAATGGAAGCGGACGAAAGGTTGTCGCACAACTTTAAGGAGAACTCCAAACTCTTCTGGAAAGAGGTTGGAAGGACCCGAAGTGGTGCGACGGCCTTAAGAATGAACAAAGTGCTTTCGAGAACTAATGACGTCCTCTCAGAAAAATCGGACGTCATGCAGCGATGGAGCGAATTTTATAGAGAAATGTATGCGTGTGATGATCTTAGTGAGGGATCCGGGGATGACGTCGAGACTGGTACGCCAGACCCGGACCTCGATGACACTGAGGTCATCAGTATGAAAGAGATTGAACGTGCGATTCGAAGTTTGAAATGTGGTAAGGCTGCGGGACTAGACAGAGTTACTGCTGAAATGGTCAAGTATGGTGGGCCTCGCGTCTGGGACAGCTTTCATCTGCTGTGCAATTTGTGCTGGCGGACGGGGGATGTCCCGGATGATTGGCGATCCGCAGTCATTGTGCCTTTATATAAAGGTAAAGGTTCACATTTTGACTGCGGGTGCTATCGGGCGATCAGCTTGACCAGTTTAGCAAGTAAAGTTTATTCGAAGGTTTTGACACGTAGGTTTTGACACGTGCAAGAGAAATCGGAAAGATTTCTATGGGAGGCACAATGCGGATTTAGACCTGGAAGAGGATGCACGGATCAAATGTTTTCTCTCCGCATGATCACGGAAAAGCTTCTGGCTGCTAACCAGAGGATTTTCTGTGCTTTTGTGGATCTTGAGAAAGCATTTGATAAGGTTGTAAGGAAGAAAATGTGGGAACTGTTGCCGGGGTATGGTGTGGATGGTCGATTGCTAAGGGCTGTGCAGTCACTTTACTGTGACTGTAAAGCCTGTGTGCGGGTAGGGCATGACCTGTCACCCATGTTTAGCGTCCAAACGAGCGTAAAACAGGGTTGTGTCATGTCTTCCTGGCTGTTCATACTGTATCTCGACAGCTGTTTACAGAAACTGAAAGATAGCTGTTTGGGTGTGAAATTGGGTGACATTAAAGTAAATTGTCTGCTGTATGCTGATGATGCAGTGCTTATTGCACCATCAGAGGCAGAACTGCAGGCATTAGTCACGTGTATGAAAGAGGAATGTGAAATTAAAGGTCTCCGCTTGAATGCTAATAAAACTAAGGTTCTGGTATTTGAAAGGGACGAAGAGAGAACGAAGTGTGAAATATGGGTATATCAGGAATGTCTAGAACAGGTAAATGAAATTGTATACTTGGGGAGTACTTTTAGCCGGGATGGAAGATGTGATTTAGATGTGGACAGGCGTGTCGCTGCCGGGAACAAAGTCAATGGTGCCCTGACTGCGTTAGTCAAAAGGCAAGGCGTAGTGAAGAGTGCACGCCTTGCAATACATAACGCAGTGTTGGTACCGGCTTTGTTATATGGCAGCGAAACCTGGGTATGCCAGAAGAAGCATAAAAGCAAGTTGAATGCAGTGGAGATGCGATCTCTTCGTAAAATGTGCGGCGTCACCATGGCTGACCGAAAGCGAAACGAAGAGATTCGCAATATGGCAGGTTTGAAAGATGACCTTATCACAAATATTGATAAGGGCGTGCTTCGATGGTTTGGGCACGTTGAGCGAATGAGTGAAGAACGAATGGTGAAGAAAATATATAGCGCGAAAGTTAATATTAAAAGGTGTCGAGGTAGACCGAGACTAACTTTCGAAGACCATGTGAGCAAATTGCTCGAAGAGGGGAGGGTCAAGAGTACTCGGATACCTAGACGTGCATGTATGAAGAAGATGATGAATCTGAAAGAAGCGAAAGAGGTATGTAAGGATCGTGACACTTGGCGATCTGTTCTCTCTGGCTACCCCGTCAGGGATTGTGCGTGACGATAAGTAAGTAAGTAAGTAAGTATAATCAAGCACTTGGAAAAATTGAAGATAAAGTAATGGCAATGGTAGGCAAAAAATTAAGCGACTTTGGAATGATAAGCCCTCAGCGAACAACCGAAAATGAACTAAGTGATGAAATTATACGTGAAACAAACTACGATATACCAGCTTTGCAGCAGCAAGTAGCCGAATTTGTACCCCACTTGCTTCCCGAATAAAAACGAGTTTTTGACAAAGTATTAAGACAAATTGAATCTGGAAATGGTGCACTTTTCTTTTTAGATGCCCCTGGAGGAACTGGGAAGACATTTTTGTTAAATTTATTACTAGCGCAAGTACGGAAAGATAAAAACATTGCCGTGGCCTTAGCTTCCTCCGGTATAGCCGCCACGCTGCTAAGCGGGGGCCGCACTGCACATTCTGTTTTAAAACTCCATCTAAATCTAGCCCAGGAAGAATCGCCGATCTGCAACTTTAGCAAAAATAGTGCACGAGGTATAATGCTACGACAATGCAAACTTTTAGTGTGGAACGAAAGTACAATGTCGCATAAAAAAGCTGTAGAAGCACTAAATCGAACGCTCCAGGATTTGCGCAGCAATACCGATGTAATGGGAGGAATGGTGGTTTTACTGGCTGGTGACTTTCGCCAAACTTTACCTATCATTCAAAAGGGCACACCTGCAGATGAAATTAAAGCATGCCTCAAGTCGTCTATTTTATGGAACCAGGTGACAAAATTCAGTTTAACTACGAATATGAGAGTGCATTTGAATAATGATATCAATGCTGGAAACTGTGCTGACACACTATTAAAAATTGGCGATGGGCGGTTGGAAACGGATGCTGAGGGCTGCGTTGAATTGACGAGAGATTTTTGTAATTTAGTTCAAAATCATTCCGAATGAATTGCGAGCGTTTATTCAGATTTAACGAACAACATGCATGAAGACAAATGGTTATGTGAAAGGGCGATTCTTGCAGCAAAAAATGAGAGCGTTAACAAAAAATAAATTCAGATATATTAAGCGAAGTAGCAGGAGAAATAACAGAGTATTTGTCAGTAGACACAGTTATGGACACAGAACAGAGCACTTCATATGCCGTAGAGTTTCTAAATTCTCTAGAGTTGTCAGGTGTGCCCTCACATAAGCTTCAATTAAAATAAGGCGTCCCAGTCATGCTAATGCGAAATTTAGATGCTCCTTGGTTATGTAACGGGACAAAGCTGCGTGTGACACATCTTGGACGGAACATAATCGGTGCTACAATTTTGACAGGCGTAGAAAAAGGTGAAAATGTTATTATAACACGGATCCCTATGATTCCCACAGATCTTCATTTTCAATTCAAAAGTTTGCAGTTCCCTATTAAGCTCAGTTTTGCAATGACAATTAATAAAGCGCAAGGGCAAGCGTTACAGGTAGCGGGGGTCAATTTTGAAAAACCGTGCTTCTCTCATGGTCAGCTGTATGAGCATGTCCGCGTGTGTCAAATGCCCAGAATATCCACATTCTTTCCCCGAATGGAAAAACATATAACATTGTGTACAAGAGCGTCTTAAAATAGTGTTCAGTTAGTTTTTTTTCCAAAAATTCCCACAATCAATTAATCAGAATTCCCACAGATCTTCCCTTTCAATTCAAAATTTCCTATTTAGCTTAGTTTCTTTACAATTCCAAATGCGGCACCTCTGACGGACCTATTAAGCTCAGTTTCCATTCAACTCAAAAGGCTGCATCTCTGACGGATATTTTATTTGGCTCAGTTTCCTTTCAATTCAGAAAACTGCATCTCTGACGAATCAATTTGGCTCAGTTTCTTTTCAAAAGTCTGCATCCCTGACGGATAATTATGCTGTTTCCTTTAATTAAAAAAATATCCCATTTCCATTTGGAATAAACAGGCTATTTTCATGATTTCCTATATGCTGCGTTTCAAATCATTTAAATAGGCTGACGAATCAATTTTGCTCAGTTTCCTCTTAATGGCTGCATCTCTGATAAATCTATAAAACTCTATTTCTTTCAATTCAAAAAGCAATGGATAATTCATTTCCCAGTGATCATGCGGACGAAGCCGCGGGTAACAGCTAGTTTGTAATATAATAGAAAAAATGGATTAAAATTAGTTGATGAAGGTGTTCTTGTAATGTTTCCTTATAAAGGGGCCGTTGCCGGAGACACATAGCCAAGGTTGTTCATATATATGGGGTGGTCGGCTGACCGACTGCTAGTAGTAAAGTTGCACAATGACTAGTCCTATATTAGGGACTTATGATAGTAAGGTCTAACGAACCAAAGCATTAATATAGAAGGTCTCTATGATGTATAAGCATTATGATAGCAGAGTTATGACTTGAAGTCCCATATGAATAAGACATACAGTAGTTTGGTCTATGAAATAAAGCAAATATGTGGAAGGTCTCAAATATGTAAAAGCATTATATTGAAAGAAATAGAACTTGAAAAGGATTATTATAGTGGCGTGTAGATTGTTACACAGCGTCCGAGACCGAGGTAAACTTGGACACGCTAACCGATGTATCCTAGACATATCATCTTAGTGCCGGCGGTAAGCGGGTTTGCTGTAGCAATACGACTTGCCCGTGGACATCGCACGCCCCTACCGTTTGTGGGCGGCGTCTTAGCGCATAGCGTTATGATACGTCGGCTATCTTTCGGATTAGGCTGAGTGTGTTTGGTAGTACTTTTAAGTACAACAAGCATACTCAACTTTATCTCTTAGGGCAATAGCGCTATGATACGTGGAGTTTAGGCGACTAACGTCTTAGTACCATGCTACTATGATACGTTGGTGGTATTTTTAGTTAACAAAATTATCAATTTTGGCACCAAAGTCGATAGGGATCATGTGGGTGTGTTGTGAGGGGCCATCCGTATGATAATTGCATTGATACTTACTGCTACTTGGAGTATTGCATCTTGTGATGGATCTGCGGGTGTGCTGCACCTGATTCGACGTATCTTGTGGTTCTGATCGATGGAGGTATGCGGGTGGTGATGTCTGCTGGGACTGTATGAGGACCGAGACATTGGCATCGTGTAAGGCCGACGATAGTCGTATTGATGCTTGTTGCGTTCTGCAGCATTGCGTCTCTGCAATGGTTGGTTGGCGAGTCGCTGTTATCAATGGCACTCTTTGCGTCTTGGTTTGACTCACAACCTATTATACTAAAATATTTATTCAGATAATTTTTACAAAAATAATTAATAACACTGATCGCGTGATTCATACTTGTTTTCCAAAAATAGCAATTTAATTTATGGCAAACGAATCTCAAATAAGTCATTATTATTACTGAATTGTCTATAAAAGTATTTCCTTGATGATTTTTTATAAAACCATTCATAAAACCAAACTATGATTTTTGCAAGATTTAACGACGCCAAACGTAATATTTATTTTTGCTTTTTACTTACGACAAATATTTCTCGCGAACGCCGTTATTTGCGTAATGGCGGGTTCTACACTCATTATTAGTGTCAATTTATGCGTGACCCCTTTGATTATTGATAAGTCATTGCGCGCTCTGACTAGATACCGCCGGCGCTCTTGTAAAATGCGACAACTAATACTACGCCGAAGTCGGCGTACCCAAGCCAGTCGCGTTGCAGGCAACATGTGAGGTGCACGTTACCGAAAGTTTTATTACATTTTGATCATAATCCGAAGTAAAATACCAGTAAACGTAGTGTAACTGTGTAAAAATAATACTACAAGAAATAAGAAAGACACTGGGGTCACATATTATCAGTAAGTACAAAATTTTGAAATTTCAACATAATATATATATACCGTAACACGCAACACACTTTAATAGAAAACGAGTCATAAATAAGTCACAAAATATGAAGGACGCCATTCAGTGTTGCCGCATATACAAAAATAAAGTTCCCCGTGGCTTAGATTCTTATATGCGAATTTATTGTTAATATATTTTATAATATAATATATTTAACTTAATATAATGTAACCTAATTCTATATTAATTTAATGTTTATTTCTGTAGTATTGCTCAAATGACCTAATTTCCATTTATTAGGGTTTCGTACCTAAAGAGTATCAACGGGACCCAAGTCTCCACTATCGTTCCGTCTATCTGTCAGTAGGCCGTATCTTTTGAACCGTAATATGTAGACACTTGAAATTTTCACAGAATATGTATTTATATTGCTGCTAAAAGAAAATAAAATAAAATATTAAAGAACAATAAAAAAATCACGTTTTTTGTATGGCCTTCATGCAAGAAACGTGATTTTGTTCTGTATTGATATGTGGTTTGTTTACAGACTAAAGCTAAACCTGGATTAACACGCTATAAAATGATGCTGTGCGTATGTTGAGATTGAAAGGGTATCGTTTATCATGAGCTTTTACCGCCGGGTAAAACCATAGATTCATATCTCTACTACCAAAAAATAATGGGACAAACAAGAAATAGAAAAAAATAACGGCTTGTATTGACAATCAGAAAAGGAGTGGTCTTTATTCATGATAACGCCAGATCACAAGATTAGTTTTCTATTTGAAACGTTCAATACACACTAAAATTCCTAAAAATCCAGTATTTGCTCGAGTAATTAAAATTGGTTCAAAACTTTTAATTATTATTTTCTTTTGTTTCTTTGTTCTTTAAAAGAAGGCTTTCTGGAGGTTTTAATATTTAAGTTTATAATATATTGTTTTGCATATTCTAAGCAATTTAGAATATATTTTTTCCATTATAAACGGGATGACTAAATCCATGTTCCTTCAAATCTCAGATATTGAATATATCAAAAAAAACTACATGTCGCATTTTTTAATCAAAAATCCCAAGATTTCTGCAGCAACGGGATTATGTCAGTACCTACAAGATGGCAACAAGTTTTCGAACAGTATGGACCCATATATATTATAATAAAATGTAATAAAACATTAAAACAAAAACGTCTTGTATTTACAAAATACGAATGAACTTTTTCCCCGATCTTATATACTAAGTAAAGGTGTAACAAATTGTAATCAATAACTTAGGGAATGATTTTGCCTGTCAACATGAATAATTTTTATTATGGGATCATCTTCGAAATTTTTAATTTATACATGGTAGAGCCATACTGGTATAGTTGAAGCACGAATGGGTCGGCTCGACCGGGAAGGACCACGCTCTCACAGAATACCAGCGTAAAATAGCAGCTTAACGCTGCTGTGTATCGTATAATAAGTGCAGAGAACCGGAGACCCTTTTTACTGGAAACGAATTCCGTCTTAGTACTCAGGGGTTGCAACGCACCTGCATTTTTATTCTTAATCAAGGATAGATGTAGATGTATATGGCCCACAGCAACCAATTACCAACAGGTGGAATTTGCACTCGTTTGTCACCCTGATCCTATAAAAAAATCTCAAAGTCAGTTATTCCAAACAAAATTTTGTACAAACTCGCTCAAAATATATGAAAGATCTGATTTCGAAGATAGATTTATATTAAAAGTTGTTCATATTGAAGCGTAAGTGATACATGACATAGAAAGCACTATTTTGGTTACACCATGTATATAAACTAGCGAGTATGGAATTACAGCAGAGCTTCTGAAAGCGGGTGGAAAACCGGTACTTGAAGTCCTTCAGAAGCTCTTTAATTCCGTCCTCCATGGTGGCATTACACTGGGGGCGTGGAGCAGAAGTGCGGTGGTCTTGTTCTTCAAGAAAGGCGACAACGCTCTCTTGAAGAACTACAGACCGATTTGCCTTCTGAGCCGTGACTACGTGCTGTTTTCGGGAGTCATTACGAATCGTCTCGCGCGCATACTTGACGACTTCCAGCCTCCCGAACAAGCCGGTTTCCGTAAAGGCTTTAGCACCATAGACCACATACATACCCTTCGGCAAATTGTACAGAAGTCCCAGGAGTACAATTTTCCACTATGTCTGGCGTATGTGGACTATGAGAAAGCCTTTGATTCTGTCGAAATTCGGGCGGTGCAGAAGTCCCTTCAGCGGTGCCAACTTGACTGTCGGTATATCGAAGTGTGCTTGTACCGTAGGGCTATGATGGCTATCCGAGTACAGAGCCAGAGTACGAAACCTATCCAATTGCAGAGAGGTGTAAGACAGGGTGACGTCATATCCCCGAAACTCTTTACAGCTGCATTGGAAAACGTTTTCAAGCTTCTGGACTGGAAAGGATACGTTATCAACATCAATGGCGAGTACATCACTCACCTTCGATTTGCCGACAATAAAGTCCTTATGGCAGAATCGCTGGAGGACCTAAGCACTATACTCAATGACCTCAATAGTGTTTGCCAACGGGTAGGTCTTAAGATGAACATAGACAAAACAAAGATCATGTTTAATGTCCATGTCACACCTATGCCGGTAGTTGTTGGGAACACTAAGCTCGAATTTGTTGACGAGTATGTTTACCTGGGACAATTAGTCCGACTAGGTAAGTCCAACTTCGACCGAGAGGTCGATCGACGGATTCAACTCGGTTGGGCAGCGTTCGGGAAATTAGGGCACATCTTCTCGTCAGGTATACCTTAAAACTTAAAAACAAGACTGTACACCAAGTGCGTGTTGCCAGTGATGACATACGGAACTGAGACGTGGTCCTTCACTGCTGGCCGGATGAGGAAGTTCAAGGTCGCTCAGCGAGCTATGGAGAGGGCTATGCTCGGAGATTCTCTGCGTGATAAACTCAGAAATGAGGATATCCGCAGTAGAACCACAGTGACCATTATAACCCAACGGATTTGTAAGCTGAAGTTGCAATGGGCCGTCCATATAGCTCGAAGAACCGACAACCGATGGGGAAGAAAGGTTGTCGAATGGCAGCCTCGTACCGGCAGGCGAAGTGTAGGGCGTCCCCCCACTAGATGGAGTGACTACCAGGTAAGATATGCAGGAAGTTGATGGATGCAGGTGGCTCAGGACCGTGCTTTGTGGCATTCTTTGTGGGAGGCCTATGTTCAGCAGTGGACTTGTGAAGGGCTGTAATGATGATGATGATGATGTATATAACTATTTTTTTAAATAATTTTTAAATATTAGTTAGACATTTAAATAAAAAATAGACTGCTAAAAATGAGGTCTTATCATTTATATGTTATTTATTTAAAAAAAAACCTATACATAATATATACAAATATATTGGTGCATTCGTTTATAATAAACTATTATTTTTTTAAGTATTTCTGGAATACATTCATAACTTTGAACTTAACTATTAAGCCATAGCATAAAATAAATTTTCCTGTTAATCAGGTAATAATCAAGCTGCTGACATATATACTATTTCACGCACATCTTTACAGATTGTCTTATACACACTACAATATTGAGATGCCGCATTCACGGAGCTATTACTTTTAGGTAGCGAGGTATCTAGTCAGAGCGCGCGATGACTTTTTAATAATCTAAGCGTGACCCCTTGTACCTACAAGCAAGCTGACTTATTTAAGGTGATTTGCAGCGTTGTATAACGAAATTTAGTCCGCCTTTTTTTATACGGCCATGCATACATCCATTACAGCCTTTTAAACGTCTATTGAACATATGCTCATAGATTGCCATAGACACGCTTTGTTATTAGATGCTGCTGCCAATATCTATCGTTTTGTAGCCTCATTCTTTGTTTCACTATTGAGCTACGCAGTAGATACAAGGAAAGGAAAACAAGGAAAAGAAGCAAAATAAAAATAGCTTTTACAATAATGATAAAAATTTAATCATTTAAATGTTTTCATCGAGATATCTTATTGTTACGTTCAATTTCAAACAAAAAGTTAATTTATCTTTAAAGGCAGCGTTATATAGTGGATTAAATTTAAAGAGAAATTTTTAAAACAGCAGTAACCGTCCGATTCCTGGTAAATTTATTAACTTAAAATTTTTAAACAAATCTAATATACTTCCTTCATTGAAATCTTAACACACATTGAATGTTCATTCTTTCTTTTATTAAATTTAAGTAATCCTAAAAAAATACGCAGCTTTGTAAAAATGAATGAATCCATTTTATTTCCGCACAACAGAGCACCAAATAAATAATAATAGACAAGAATACATCGCACATCCGCTCAAATATCGTCATAAAACCGAAATACAAATTGTCGAGAAAAATGCGTTTAAAAATTACTCTAACTTAATTTTTCACTTTTTGGGGCATAACTCAAATACTAAGAAAATTATCATTATACTATTTTTAGTAAATTATAATATTTTTAAATGCTCCACAAAATGGTGTATTAGCTATCCTCAAAAAATAAAAAAAAAAAATAATTTGGAGTTGTGACACTATATAGATAAAAAAAAAAACGAAAAATTCACAAAATATTATTTAATGAATGAAATTTTAACGAACGAAAAATATTTTCTACTTAAGAATTATAATAGGAACATAAAACTTTAATACCAATTAAACTTATTTATATGTAATAAGTAAAAAAATTAACATATTTAGTCATATAACTTAACCTTTTTCATCAAAATAGTAACAAAATCAACAGAAATAACCATAAGGAGAACAATAATATTTAACAGTACAAAATTTAACTAAATTAATATGGTTAGATAGGGAAAAATCTTTATAAATGAACATAGATAATCAAAACCAACTTATAAATTGTTATAAAAGTCAGAATAAAAACTTGGAATGTGATTGTTTTGTAACAAAGTTAATAAATCAGTTTTTTTTATTATCCTTAATGTCTATTCTTGTAGTATAGGCTTGGTTTGTATCAGGAATGGTTATTTTTATATTTCGGGAGAGTAAATTACCTTCAGACCATTCGGTATCTGTGTAAGAAGTTTTGTATTTTAAAATATTTTGCCTATCTTTGGCAATCATCATCATTTTTATATCAAAGATCTTAATCTTATTTATAGTCGTAATACCCATGTTACTAATTAAACTTTTCAAAGAAATTAAATCTCCGTGTGACAACTTATTTACTCTCAGTGGCTCCCCAGATTTTTAGCCTCTTTAATTATCTGCACATATTGACTTGGAACGTAAATTGGACCCGACTTCAATGAACGTTTTATTTGTTTTTCAATAACTGAATGCACAGAATCTCCTTCATTTAGAGTGTGCCCTGCTACTAAAATTTATGACTAATCGAATTAAGTTTACTATACTTCATTACTGCATGCATGTACAACCCCACAATGTACTTGTTTTTATTCTGTCCGCACCAGTTGTCCGAATAGAAAAGTATATCAATAAGCCCGTTAGCCATATGACAGTGCATTTCTTTTTCGATAAATTTAAGCAAGCAACTACCGATCTCATCTGCACCACGGTTGCCTTCACCGTCGTGCCAAAAATAGTAATCCGTAATACTATGATTTACAATAGGGCCACTATCTTTACTGTTACTCTTTGTCAATTGATTACTTTTTCCTCCTTTTTTCTTCTGGTTTCAATTTGCTTATTGTGAAATTAAAATTATTTAGTTTACTCTTGTAGTAAAATACCAAAACATCACCACGTGGTACCTGTAAAACAGCCTGTAAATCGTATACTGCTACAACTAAGTTTTTGTTAATTTTAAGAGCTTCTTTGTCTTTCCTTTTTTCATCCCTAGATAAGTTCTTTTCTACTATGTGTTCGTCATATTTTTTCTTAAGTTAAGTTTATCTTCAAGATTTGAATTTTCATAAGCTACACATAATTTATATCTGTTTTTTTGGCACGAAGAAACCTAAATTAAATACACCATTAAATATGCGACTATACATAACATAATCCCCATAACTTCGACAATCTTGTTTACACTGGTTCATGTAATCCCTATGTAATTCTGCAATGGTCTTCCCTCCATCAATATACTCTCGTGTAGTTTGCGCCCACAAATAATGGCTTTCAATCTTTGGTATCCGTTTTATATGATCCCTGATTTTATTTTTAATAGTTTTGTCTACAGTATAATGTATATTATGTTTTCCTCTCTGACCATATTTTAAAAAACCACCAGTTGATTTCGCTATTTCAGTTCTGATCGTTTTATCATTAATTCCAAGAGTATTTTTAACATAGTTTTGCAGATCTTTTTCAATGAACCTTCAATCACAAAGTAGAAAGCATAATTATTTTTTCGAGGTTTTTGTGCTTTGGTATAACGATACTTAACTTCTATGGGTCTTAAATGTTTATGTATAAATTGCCTCTTTCTCTAAATTTTGCAAAGCCCAATAAGAATTAACAGTTGTAGCCTTACTTCTTCGGTAAGAAAATAACTGCATTTCAGTCTACAAAGTCCTCCACAACCCTCCCTCATACTTTTTTTTAGAAATAGATCGTCCAGATTTTGTTTGATAATGCAATCCCGAGTTTCGTAGCATTTCAGTTACATTTTGCTTCTATTGTTCTTCAGAACGCCGTTTCTTACGCGGAGGCGTTGATTCTTGTGTTATATCTATATTAGATTATTGTGAGGTTGATGGACGTTCGCTATTGTTTTCACTTGAGGTGGCATCGGTGATAAGTTGGTTCAGAATGACCTTGAGCTGGACGATGAAGAACTTGAGTTAGTTGATGAAGAACTCGAAGTACTAGTCGATGATGATGATCGACTACGAGGAACGACGTTATTTTTCTTACTCTTTTGCGAGTTGTTTTGTAATTTGGTTCTTTAACAGAATCATCTGTTTCTTCACCCTCAGTTAAATATTGCATATTATGTTCTACGTTTTCTTTATAACACTGTTCAGGCAAATCATTTATATTTTTGGAAGTTAAATTCAAAATATTTTCCGTGTTTAAGCTATCTAGCAGTAATTCATAGGATAGAAAAATAAGTAATTCAGAACCACTGAAAGATTTCAGTGGTTCTGAATTACTTATTTTTACGAAAATCGTTTCGTCTTCTTCTGGACAACGCTGTTCGTTTGCCTTCAAGTAAAGAGCCAAAAATTTATTTGATCTGGACATTGTGTATACTCGCAGATACATCCACCTAATGACAATAAACCTTAAATTAGTAAATAAGAATGCATAATATCTTTATTCAAAAAAAAGACACATAAAGAATATAATAAAGTACCTCTTTACAATACCCAATATAGATTAGATTTGATTGCGACACCAATTATTTTTCGACTTTCTTTAATCATGTGTATTGTCATAAATCATATACATTGCACTTTTTCTAAATAATAATTTGGTTTTTTTAAATAATCCCAATCGCATGTAATGTTATAACTCGATATAGAGCACTTTTATTGTAAAAATAATATGATTTTGGACTCAAATTAATCACATATAACGTCATAACATGACTTAGAGAACTTGTTGTAAAAGTAATATTATTTTTGGCGCGACGTAATCACATATATCGTCATAACTAGACACAGATCAGTTTTATTGCAAAAAATATAGTAATATTTACTCACCTTAATCCCATAAACTGTCTTATGTCGAGACATTGCACTTTAATTAAATAAATTTAAAGATTAATTTTTTTCACCCATCGCATATACCGTCATATATCGACAAACAACACTTTATACAATATTTTGATACACGAGCACCTCGCGCAAGTCGTGATATGACACTGTTTAAGTTCGATGTGCTATTAGTTCCGGTTAACATTATAATGACACTAATACCATCTAGCGACAAATAGTAAAATCACTAGTTAAGACACTATTTGATATGAAACTTTAAAGTATTCTGAACCTAAGGAAACAATAAAAAAGATTTTTTTTTTGAGTTATGACACTATTTGAGCGGAGGTGCGACATGTAACCTAAAAAAACGCGAAAAGCGTTGCTTAATAAATTATATCCCATCTTAGTTCTCAGGAATAACAACTTATCTGCATTTTGATTCGTAATCTTGAATAAATTTAGTTATCTTTGGGCAACAGCATTAACTTACCATCAGGGCTGCATAAAGGACAATGGAACTGGACGTGCGGTGGTGAAAGAAAAAACATTGTGAAAAAAGTCTGAGCAGTTACAAACTATAGAATGTGCTGGGGTGTATCTATAATAACTCGCGTAAAAAGAAATTATAGCCGATATCAAAACACTGTCGTTCCGGGGAGTCTACAGTATGTGAACATATTCAGCATTTCAGGAGTTCAAGTTAATCCTAACCGTCATATTTTATAGACCAAAAATCTTTCCAAAAGTAACGATTGCTTTTGAGGATTCGCAAAGGTATAAAATTTAAAAAAAAAGTCTAAATTAAATAAACAACTACTGTGCTACATCTGCACGGGAACCCATAATCGATAAAGGTAATTCAAATATACTACTTGTTTAAAAATGTGACCTTGAAAGACACTTTAGAAATCTTGAAGCAATGGATTTGCAATGCTTTATCTTAAGAATACTCTTTCCAATTTCCACAAAAGACTATTTAAATGACTTTGTAACATAGCAAATGAATTATTACAATATCTTAAGATTCAAGATTTCCGTTTCGGAATAACGTAGCAAAAAAAAAAATTTACACAGTGCATGTGATAAAATAGAATATCATAGAATAATTTTTATTAAATAAAGATTACAAGAATGTATATTGAAAGTCAATTATCACCACTGGTTCAGCAAAAAACCTCTCTCCGAGAAGAACCATCAAGAAACGCAGTGGGAATTATTGTAACATTATTCTTTATCACTTCAGTTTTATAAAACTAAATTCAAAATAATAAAAACCAGCAGTTACCAACCCGTCCAACCAAGCGTGGCAATAATGACAAATGGTCCCCCTATGAGGTAATCTATAGAGAAAAGCCTATATTCAGCTGTGGACTTTTTTTGGCTGTAATAAATTAATGTATGAATAAAAAAAATGTGTATAAAATTAAAGCTAACTGTATTCGATCATTATAAATTAACCCTCCTTACAATATTAGTAATATAAACATACCCTAATATTTACTACCTATTGTTATTTATGAGGAAATAACTAGAGAAATTCTGGCAAAAAAATACGAGTGCCAAAACAAAATAAAATTTTCTTTCTAGTAAACACAACATTCACGAGTTTTACGAGTTCCCGTTGGGATATAAAACTGGATTATATATGAAGTAGTAAAGCGTATGACAAAAATTTCGCTGAATTAATGACAGAAAACTTTGATGTACCTAATATCTAATTACTGGTGAAGGTTATGTTTTATATCTATACAAATAAATAAAATTTCACCATTTAAATATCGGTTGGTATGGGTATTTTTTCTGTACACAAATTTTTTTCTTTACAGAAAAAATATCCATATCATTCAAAATACCCATACCAACCGATATTTAAATGGTGAATCGCACCATCACCCTTCACAGTTAGCTACCGTGGGAAAATCTTTGTTTCAGAGAGCACGAGGGATCTTTGACAGAAAACATCTGGCTGCCGAGCTTCAGCACGTCGAGCAAGTATTGCAAGACAACAAGCTTCGGATCCCGCGCCTACGTCACAGTGACCGAGTGAAGCCAGCCACAGTCGAGCGTGTGCCTGCTGTACTACCCTATGTCGGAGGAATCCCAGACAAGGTTGACTACATCTTGAAGCGAGCTTCCATTGAAACATACTTCAAGCCGCTGAAGAAGATTGGTAAATTTTTACCATCCGTCAAGTGCAATATCCTTCTACAAGATGCAGGAGTGTACAAGCTGGATTGTGAATGTGGTCTCTCGTACATAGGACAAATAAAAAGATCTATAAAACCCGCGTTAAAGAACATATAGCTGACGTGAAGCACCGACGTATCGGGAAGTCTGCAGTTTGTGAACATGGTCAAGATTGTCCCCGCCATTACATTAGATTTGATAGACCACAAATCCTCGCAAAAGAACACCGATTCCTCCCAAAGATGAATCGCGAGGCTATTGAAATTAAAAAACATCCTAATTCCAATAGAGAAGATGGATGGGTGCTGCCATCTGCTTGGGATCCCATAATTAATAAAATCAAATCCAAACCCAAGTATACCACTCCTAGACCTCAAGATACTAAAAGCTCATTCTGCGTAAATCGAACCAAAAATTATTATTAAAAAACTGAAGGTAGCCGGGCTAACTATGACATCAGGACGTCAAACAGCTCAGTCCCCCATGACCACGGGTGCTGAAAAACACACGAAACGTCGGAAATAAAAAATAAGTTAATAAACGCGATAAAATCCGTAAAATTAGTTTTATTAAAATGTGTAGTGTTCGCGTAAATATAAGAAAATATTAGGATACTTTTATTTCATAAAAATAATTAGGCTTCCGCGTAAAAAAACTAAAACTAAAAAATAAACTAGATTCCACGTCGGCGAAGTCGTGAAACAGCTAGTTATCAATAAATGGTTCGGCTTTTTAATATTGTAATTAGTCTACTTTTACATCCCCTCCCATGTGGACTTCCGTGGCGCTCGGACGTGTTTAAAGATAACCCTTATTAGTTGGATTTTTAAATAAAATTATTGTTGCAAATTATATAAACTCGAAGTGAATAATAGGAGCGCAGCAGTCTCAAGGAGTAATCAAGTGAGTGCGACAGATAGTCTAGTTACAGAGACAACCCTACTTCTATTGTCTTGCCACCGGCACGCCTAATTGATCAGATTCGTCTATATTTATTTCGGCCACACCTCCACTCCCGTAACGTGCGCAAGCGCTGGCCCCATTCTCAAAACTATCGCTCGCCGTCGGATGATTTAGGCCTACAGTTACGGATCAATATCTCGTAAATATGCCTTTCGAACGTTCTCCGCCAAAAATTTCAGACTCTGTTTCCAACCTACTTAGTTTGCCCTTTGTATCGGATTCAGCATTAAACAGACCCTCTAGGAAGGTAGAAATATCTGATAATATAAATATAACTAAAAGGCAAAAGCAAAAAAAAAAATATGATTTATGAGTTAAAACTACAACAGGAGCAAAAATTTGACACCTTAAATAGTTCTATAAACTCCCTCATGCTTCAGAATCAAGATATACACAGTTCTCTGGAATTTATGTCAAAAAAATACGATGAAATCATGGAAAAATTAGTAAACTTGAAGAGCAAAACAAAGAATACAAAATACAGATAAGAGTATTAGAAAATAGGATAGAGATGGTAGAAAAACATTCACGGTCGCCTGCTGTAGAAATTCGAAATATTCCCAAAATTACCCAAGAAAATAAACACTCACTAAGTAACATCGTAAAAGAAATCGGATCTATAATTTCTTTAGATTACCCTATACAAGGCAGCGACTTGAGACAAGTTTATCGCAATAAATCAGGAGCCATAGTTGCCGACTTTACAACTTTACACCTGAAGGAAACTTATCTAAGAAATATTAAAGGATTTAATAGGAAGAGAAGAGATTTAAAGGAACATCAATTGAACACCCAGGACCTGAAAATTGAAGGCCCTTCACGTATGATCTTTGTCTCAGATCTACTTACTTTTAAAGCAAAGAGGCTTAGTTACCTGGCACGTGAACTTGTAAAAAATAAAAAACTCCTAGCTTCTTGGATTTATAATGGGCAAGTATATGTCAAAAAGCAGGAAGGTCAACCATCTTTTCGGGTGGATAACGAAACGGAACTGGAAAAAATTGCTGCATGACTATTCCTTGGTTTATCATTTTTATTCTGTTTTTGCTTTTTGTTTCCAAAAGTTTATTTTTGTTTATGTAATTTAGGATGCACACATACTCTTAAAAAAACTAATCTTTATAATTTAAATTATTTATTTAGATTAAATATCTATACAACAATATTATATCAACAGTACATACATACAAGCATACACATACTTAAAACCATATCACAAATATTATATAATTACGTAAATAATAATCTATTATCGTCCTTAAATCAATCACACTTTAATAACCTTTTTGTTTACTCTGCCGTTTACACAGGTCATATATTTTTTACAGCACATACTATATTATTAAGTAATTATTATGCAACTAATAAGTTGAGTATTTTAACAAATAATTATGAAATTCAACAATATGAGTGATTTCTTTGCTGACGTCGATGACGTCTTAGTATCTGAATTTATAACCTGTGACCCGGAACAATTTAAACGTTTAACACTCCCTTGCTTGAATAACTATACAAAAATTTTATCACAAAATATCAGAAGCATAAAGAGAAATTTTGAAGGATTATCAGTTCTTCTGTCTAGATTAAAAATTAATTTTGATATTATTATCCTTTTGGAATGTTGGCTGTCTCGTACTGACAATGTACCCGTTTTGTGTGACTACACTTCTTATACGACTGAGAGCTTATATAACCAAAATGATGGCGTGGTCCTGTACATTAATAATTCACTTAAGCACTCAGTCGAAGAACCTTTTTTTCAGAAGCTAACTGTCTTGTAATAAAATTTGGCAATACAGTTATAGTTGCTATGTATCGCCCTTATTGTTTTAAAAATAACCTTGTACCATTTTTGAGTTCACTGGATTCACTACTCACTTCTCTAAAAGCTTTTTAAAATATAATTATAATGGGTGATATAAACATCGATATATCAAACAATAGCCGTGATGCTGATGCTGACCAGTACTTGAACCTAGCAGCTTTCTATGGTCTTCTGCCTTCTTATATAAATCCTACTAGAGCCAACACTTGTCTTAACCACTGTTTATTCAAATCGAAACTCACATCTTGTGCCTATATAGTCCAGTCATCCCTTACTGATCATGACTCTATTGTTATTTTATTTAATTACGGCACAAAATGTCAAATTATACCCAAACGTTGTAATAAGCTTGATACAGTTGAATTTGAAAACACCCTCAAAAACTATGACTACAGTCCAATAGCTCTTTCACAGGATCCCAATTTTGCAGCATTCTATCTAGTCAACCTACTTGCTAAAGCACTTATTGCTAATACAAAAGTTTTAAGTTTACCAAGACGGACCAGAACTATCAAATCTTGGGTTACGGTCGGTCTTTGCGGTGTATACGCAATAGGGATAACATGCATATGAAATTAAGAGCTTCACGCAACGATGATATATTAAATATTACCTATCGTCGTTACAGGAATTTCTGTAACAATCTCTTAAGAAAATTAAAAATTGAACATGAAAAATCAGAAATTCGTAAAGCCGGATCTAATGTCAAAAAATTGTGGGACGTAGTTAATCTCAACATATACAAACCTAAGCCGAAAAACATAGCTTTACATCTTCTCTCCACTGACTTTACACCACAGTGTGCTGTCGACTCTGTCAATAATTATTTTGCCAATGTAGGTGCTTGTCTTGCCCAAAAAATACTTCCCAAGACACTTGCTGCCCCTATTGTGACCCATGCTTCATCAGCTTCTTCTTTTGTATTGCTTGGGACAGATGAAGAAGAAGTGGAGCGCATTACTATGTCCCTAAAGAGTCGAGCTTTGGGATGGGATGGCATATCATCTGTCATATTAAAACAGCATAAAATATCCTTATTCCATACATTACTCGCATTTGTAACTTATGTTTGTCGCATGGTATCTTTCCCGATGTGTTTAAAAAATCCGTTATACTTCCTATCCATAAGAATGGGGATAGAGATCGTATAACGAACTACCGTCCAGTATCTATATTACCTGCAATGTCTAAAATAATCGAACGGATAATAAATAATAGACTTACGGACTACTTTGAAAGTAACAATCTTTTATCTCAACAACAATATGGATTCCGTAAAAATAAATGTACTAATGACGCAATACTAGATCTAACTAATTACGTAGTGTCAAACCTAGATGTCGGTAGAAAATGTATTGGTGTATTTCTTGACTTAGCCAAAGCATTTGACACGATCTCTATCCCCATACTCTTAAATAAGTTAGAGGCTTTGGGTGTTAGGGATAAACAGTTGGACCTCTTTCAAAGTTACCTCCATAACAGAACCCAATGCATCAAGATTAGCGACTATACTAGTTGTCAACTACCTATTAAGTTTGGTGTACCACAGGGCAGTATAGTCGGTCCAACCCTGTTCTTGGCTTATATAAATGGACTATGCAACCTGAAACTAGATCATGGTAAAATCATCTGTTTCGCCGATGATACATGTCTCCTTTTCTCGGGCGACAATTGGGGGGAGGTTTTTAGATATGCCCAAATTGGACTTAATCTCGTCACCCGGTGGCTATCTTGTAATCTTTTGACGATTAACACAGACAAAACAATGTACATTACTTTTGGTATTCAGCGGTTATCTCTTCCACCCCAAGGCATCTACAAATTGTTTGTTCACTCTTGTGGTCAATCACTTATATGTTCATGCACAGAATTAACCAATACTGAATCTATAAAATATCTAGGTGTTACTATAGATCAGAATCTAAACTTTGAAAAACACATTACTCTTTTAAAAACTAGGGTACGTAAACTAGTTTATATATTCAAAAATTTGCGTCATATTGCTGATTTTAACTTAATAAAAACAGTATATTATGCATTGTGTTAGTCCGTTTTGACCTATTCTATATCTGCCTGGGGAAGCTCGTCGAAAACATCATTATTACTACTAGAAATAGCCCAAAGAGCAATCTTAATAGCATCCTTTCGTAATTTTCTTAACCCTACTAAAGAACTTTACAGGGCATGGAAAGTACTATCTGTGCGACAGCTGTTTGTCCAATCGATTATACATAGACAACATTGCTTAGTTCTTTATAATCCAGAGCTTAAAAGCAAAAAGCGAAGATATGATTTAGTGTGCTCGAGCAAAGTATTTAGGACGAAATTCGCACAAAGATTTTTTGATTTTCTTGGTCCATATTTATACAACCTATGTAACGGGAAAATTGATATATATTCTTTATCATCATACGAATGCAGAAAAAAGGTTACCTCCTGGTTACTGAACCTAAGCTATGATGATACTGAAAATTTAATAAGAATTATTAATTAGGTAATTGTTATTATCTTATTTAATAATTACTTGATGTAACTTCCATAATTTTTATATTGTCTATAAACTTGTTAAATTATTGAAGCAATCAAAGAGGTGATAATATATGTATATTATAAGAACAAAATTAAAAAAGAAAGTATAAACTAAAAATAAGGTGTGGTGATTTATAAAGTATATATATGTAAGTATATATATAAAATATCTATGTACATATATTTAACTATACTGTTTTTATTTTATTTATGTAACTCTATTTATTACTCATAAACACATACATAAATTTTATTATTCTGGTCAATTATATGCATCCTAAATAATGCGACCATTAATAGGTAAAATGAAGTACCTACCGTTGTAAAATGTTTAACTGTTTTCTCTGTTTGCTATTTAGTGAAACATTCCCCTTTTTTTGTTGTTCTCTTTCTTATTAGTTTTGTGCGTTTTTTTATTATTAAAATATAAGTGAATCTCGTTGTATTGTTTTTAATTACGAATGAAAACTCTTCTTCTTGTAGCTTCATCTATTTAATTTGTCCACGGATACCTACAAGTGGGGACCTGGTGACCTAAGATACAGGTTTTACCTAGTTAAGGCACCAGTTTTTCACCTAACAATAGTATTGTATCAGATGTAAGCACATATTTTTTTGTTGTTTTCTGTATGTATATTGTTGGTGGAAATAAATAAATAAATAAATAAAATAAATAAATAAAACGGAAAACATCATTTTAGTTAGTAATGATTTCTTATACAACGTGTGAGAGTTCAAAATGCACTAGAAGTACTGAAGTCATCTTGAGTTTAATTTAAAACTACGTCATCGCAGTCCTATCGGGGTCTTCCACCAAGTTTACGAACACCAGGTAGTTCGTCCCTCCAAATACGCCTGATGTACATGGACGTAAACGTGGGGATCCGAATAACGTTTAGCATTTGGGTATTGGGTACCTCTACCTATCCCGCTCTAACTCACATGAAATGACGTCATTATCTGTTTCATTCAAAATAATTTCGGTCAGATTTGCACTCTTGTTGAATTCAATATTAATAAATGAAATGTCTTGTAGTTTAGGTGTGAAACTGTTTTAATTTTAGGTCTTATTTCAAAAAATCAAATTAATTTTATTTTAAATGTGATAAGTGATACTTGTTATAATACTTTTAAATGTAGGATAAGCGGGCCGTCTTTTGAAGTAACTTGTCTAGGGTATAGTATGTTTTTTTTTAATGATGCGTCAAAGTTAGGTGATCTAAGTTTTAACTTTAGATTTAAATCTAGGTTTAAGTGCCCTACACATTGAACAAAAATACTTGTACATATTTCGTCACGTTATAAGCCGTATATTAATTTCTTATATTTGCGCAGATACTTTATACATATATTACTTTGAACAAAACTACTTTTACGGATTTTATCGCGTATGATTTGACAAATTTTAACTTCCGACGTTTTGAGTGCTTTAAATTGATGTATCGCTTTCACTCTAATCAAGTCTTTAGTATCGGTTTTGCAATAAATATTCTCATCCATCCAGAAAAATGTTATATTGAACAAAAAATCTCTAAACTTGTATATCTGAACCCAAAATTATAATTATTACAATATGACATTCATAAATAACACATTCATAAATGTTTCGTTAAATGTCAATATGAACAAATATATTGGATTTTATTTTATTTCTTTACATTAAGACACACATCATTGTGTCATTAAAGTCCCTTTCTTCACATATATATTATAGGTAGGATTTGTATTTGTGAGATTCTTAAATCGCCACGACATATACCGTGTCATGGTAGTGGAAGAATAATCACTACCCCATATCGTACCGTGGGTGTAGAAAGAGGGGACAGAGGGAAACAAACTACAAGATGGGCAGTAGTATCTTTAAAATAATAACTATAAAATAAAAATAAACTACAGTTGCGAACCTAACTACCAACCAAGGCAACTATGGCAAATAGGGGAGGTCTATGTTCGGACTCAAATAGGCTGTAACCGTAATGTTTTAGACAGAATGTTTTTTTTTGTATTTTGCTTTGATGTTTATATTTATTTAGTGGTAACATGGCATGACAATTCTGTAAAATGAAGAAATTTTTATCAACGCAAACGGTAACGGCGACGATGTAACACGTGTTGCATAAATTAATGCCGCATCTCGTTCAATGTTGCTAAAAGTTCGCCGTTCGCATGAGCGGGTATTAGATTATGAAATGAGAAAGCTAGACGTGTCCTCTTTTAAAGCGCGAGCTCACGATGTCTTCAATTGAAATATGACAAATATCTTTTATGGTTACCGGTAAATTAAAAAATGTATCATAACTACATTGAAGACTACTACAACTAAATAGTATTTTTTTTCATAGAAATAATGATTTAAATTTATTTTAAGTTTAAACCCTTAACTACAAACCTGAGTTGGGATTGTAGATTAGAATTTTATTTTCTAAGTTATCACGGGCTCGATGATGTAGGAAAACATCATGAAGGCATTGAGTACTGTGAAAATTACAGCGAACCTTTAGGCTGATTCTGAAGCAATGTTTTTTTCTTAAATAAATGATTTTAATTCTCTTAGCGTAATTTGAATGCTTAGTTTTATATATTGTGTGTGTTTATAACAAAAGTTGTGACGTGTTACGATTCCCGTCCGTCTACAATGGTTGGAGAAAAACGGTTTATATAGCGGAACTTAAGACCTGTCAGCAACCACCGTAAACAATTCTAGACAAAGTTTTGGACTTGGCAGTAGTCTTAACTAAGTGCTTGTCATGATATAACTTCTTGTTGGTTGAAAGCTTAATAAAGCTATTTGCTTAGCAAAGACAATTTAAAACTTTGGCTTTGTATAATTTTTACTTTCTATAAGCCAACCCTAGATGGTAAATCGTACTTAGTGTACAATTAACCTCTTCATTCTTGTTTTGAAAGCATCAAAATTTTTTGACTCATTTTATGTACAAAAGGCGAAGCAAACCATTTATTTCGATGCAAGTTATTATTTTGTTTAGTAAAATAGGTAAAATTAAGTAAATTCCCTCTCTTGGGCCGCCTCCCATATTTCATATGGTTTTAGGGCAATAAAGATTCAATCTCACTGCCCTGATTTGTATTATCGGATTTCATCTTCATCCTGCAAATGCTTATTTTTTTTAAGTTTTTAGACGTAGAGGCTACCCCACGTTGGTTTCCTTTAACGACCTGCTCGTGGTAAAACTGCATTTAATATTGCAATTAACAAATTAATTAGTGTAGCAGGGGTCCAACTCGATTTTCTTGCGTACTATGAAATTCGAGGTGATCGCTTATTCCTGAGCTACCACGGCTCTCTCCAATTTTATTATGATTAAAGGTCCAGATTCAAATTTATAGAGAAAAATAGGCGGAACGCTGAATATATTTCAACTGATGCTCAAACCATGCTCAAGTTATTGACACACACGAACACTTTTCTTGATTCCTTTGCTGAAATTATTTATAAATTTACAAATGATGTGGCATTTTTTATTAACAGCATAGTTATGAATTAACGTACAGCAATAGCAGTAATGGAATAATTTGCTAACATCTATATTTCTATCAAATTCTAGTATTGGTGTCTTCAAGGCCAGGTACAATAGGCTTTTGCTTTTGTTGCGCTTTACCATATTCACCAACATCACCGCTTACTCTCAGGTGGGGTAGTAGTCAAGCACTGGCTTATACCAATTATAGAGTATAAAAATAATTAGTGTATATAAATAGCTCTTATCCTACATTCTTACTCATAATACTTGCCAAATTAAATTTGTGACGTTCTCCATCAATGGTATTTACAACCTAATTTCCCATTCATATACTAGTTTTTGTTCCAATAACTTGTATATGGTTTTTAGTCAACATTTTTAGCAAAATAAATAAAACTTTTCTTGTTATATCAAATTGGACTGTGCTAGTCTGCGATGTGTGAAAAATAAATTTGAGTACGATTTCATTATGCTCGATTAATAGAAAATAGGGTAATTCCTGGTTTGACGCATTTATTTTTTGTTTTCGCCACACATGTGCACATGCAACTGATTTTTGTAATTTAGTTACAATTAACTTAAAAACTTTTTAGCAATCTCTATTCTCTATCACTATGTTATTAATGTTTTGATACTTAAAGTGAAAAAGAAGGGAGAAACGAAGAGTATTAAATACGTATTTATAATAAAATTAATGAAAACTGCAAATAAAAACAACGTGAATTTATAAAAATTCAAGAAACTAGAGAAAATTTGCCGAGACTGTAATATAAAACTATGAATAAAAGTCCTTTAATTTATAAACCTTTCTACTTAAATCACAAAGCAAAAAAAATAACCGGTAGATTGGTCGTTTTGCGACAAGCGTATAAACTTCGACTACTTTGTCTTCACGTGAGAGCTTCAAATTAGATTTCTAAAATTGGCTTTTGCATGTAACATCCTATTCACAAAAAGGGCTCGGTCATAGGTAGCATTCTTTGAGGTTTACAACGTCCTCCCCCTAAACGAAATAATTTAATTAAAATAATTATTGTGATGAAATATAGACTCAAATGGTATTTTAAATATGTCATGATAAAGTTTAATAATCATTGATCCAAAACAGTTCCTTAGATATATTATTACTTTCAGGTATTTGCGACATATATTTTAATAACTTTCAATATAACTATAAAAACAACAATGAAGTCAATTACTACGACCTCAGTTATCGTCTTCATATCTGTTAAAATTTATACGAGAATACTACTTACGTGTAATTATGCTTTACACATTAGTAATAAAAATAAAGTTGAAATTATGACCTCCTTCTTTTTTTAGAGGAGAGGGGGCAAATGAGGATGCGGCTCATCTGATGGTAAGTGACTACCGCCGCCCATTAACAAACGCAACACCAGGGGAATTGCAGATGCGTTGCCGGTCTTTTAGAAAGGAGAAGCTCTTTTATTAAATGTGAGTACGGAAAAATCGCTGGTAATAATCGATTATACAAGGAAGTTGTGCGAGGAAGAAAACTTCTTCTAAATCGCATAGTGGTGGGCCACCAATCATCCAGATGGTATAGATAGTATCTCGAGTTTGTCGCGATGTGCAATGGTAAAATTGAGCACCTGTAATTAGAACGAACAATTTCTCGGAGCACTCACCGTGGTAGATGCGATAAAAAAGAATATTTTTTTTATAGAAGAGGGGCAAACGAGCATGCGGCTCACCTGATGGTAAGTGACTACCGCCGCCCATGAATAACCGCAACACCAGGAGAATTGCAGATGCGTTGCCGACCTTCTCGAAAGGTGTAAGATCTTTTCTTGAAAGTTCCTAAGTCGTATTGGTCCGGAAAAATCGCTAATGGTAACTGATTCCACAAGGAAGTCGTGCGAGGGAGAAAACTTCTTCTAAATCGCACAGTGGTGGACCGCTAATCATCCAGATGGTATGGATGGTAACGCGAGTTTTGTCGCGATGTGCGATGGTGAAATTGAGCGGATGGAATTAGTCCGAACAATTCCTCAGAGCACTACCCGTGATAGATGTGATAAAATACGCAAAGAGATGCAACATCTCTACGCAGTGCCAGGTTATTGAGCCGATCAGAAAGAACTCGGTCGTCGACGATTCGAACCGCTCTGCGCTGGATGCGGTCAAGTGGAAGTAGCTGGCACTGGGGTGCCCCGGCCCAGAGATGAGAACAGTATTCCATGTTGGGCCGAACTTGCGCTTTGTAAAGTTGCAAGCGATGTGCCGGCATAAAATACTGTCTCGCTCTGCTAAGCACGCCAAGCATTTTAGAGGTCAATTTGGCCTTCTCTTCCAAGTGACCACGAAACTGCACACTATTCGAGATGTCGACGCCAAGGATTCCGATACTGACTGAGGCAGCAAGGAGAGTGCCTTGAAACTTTGCAGATACGACAAAGGGGTTCTTTTTAGCGGTAAACGCGCAAACTTGTGTCTTCTGGGGATTGGACTGGACTAGATTTAGTCAGCCCAAATCCGAGATTTTGTTAAGCAAAGACTCAACTTCAGACACAAGTTTGTCCCGGCACTCGGCGACGTTTTCCCGAGAAATATTGGCACGGCCGGTACATAAGGCATCACCAGTGATGTCGTCTGCATAGCAATGAATATTATCAGTTAGCAATATATCATTAATATCCAGGAAAATCAGCGTTGCTGATAGCACGCAGACTTGTGGAACACCAGCGTTAATGAGCTTGTAATTGGAGTATGCACCGTCTACTACTAATTTGTTGCTCCGATCCGCAAGAAAACTCGTGATCTAATGGCGAATCTTTTTGGGAAGCCTATAGCGAGGAGGGCTTGAAATCAGAGCATGCACCGTCTACTACGACCTTGATGCTCCGATCAGCAAGGAAACTGGTGATCCATTTGCACAATTTCTCGGGAAGCCCAAAGGAAGGAAGCTTCGAAAGTAGCGCTTTGTGCCAGACCCAATCGAAGGCCTTCGCTACGTCCAAACTAACGGCTAATGCCTCCCCCTTGGACTCTACTGCCTCCACCCATCTATGAAATAAGTAGACTAGAAGATCACCAGCTGATCGACCCCTACGAAAAACGTACTGGCGGTCACTAATCAGCTAGTGATCCTCAAGGTACCTCATGAGCTGGCAGTATATAATGGCTTCCATTATTTTGAAGAACAAGGAGGTGATGGCGATAGCCCTGTAGTTGGACAGGTCTGAGCGGTCCCCTTTTTTAGGGATCGGGCGGACCAAAGCTATCTTCCATGAATTCGGGACTACGCCTTGGGAGTAGGAGTACCGGAAAAGACGCGTTAAAACCGGTGCCAACTCCGGAGCACACGTCTTCAGCACAATGGGAGGGACTCCATCGGGCCCACTCGACTTGCTGACGTCCAGGGAAAAGAGTGCTTTGCGAACCGAGCGCTGCGTAAATCGCACATCCGGCATGGAGCAATCACATCGCGGGATGGTCTGCGGTGTGTTCTTCCCGTCATCTAGAGTCGAGTTGGACGCAAAAAGAGAGCACAACAGATCGGCTTTTTCCTTTGCGGCATGGGCCAGTGAGTCGTTCTCTCTGTGCAGAGATGAAAGAGATGGCTGACAGAAGTTCCCTTGGACAGCTTTGGCGAGAGACCAGAATGCACGGGATCCCAAAAGAAGGCGAACTAGTTTCTCGCCAATTCTGCCGATATGCTCAAACCTTGCCTTGGCAACGACGCTTTTGAAAGACCTGGAGGCGGAATTATACTTCTTTTTAAGTGCGCGGGTGTTTACATTCCGAGACAATGATGCATCAGCCCAGGCCCGGTAGCACTCCTGCTAATAGCGTGATGCTATTTGACAGGAGCGACCAAACCATGGCTGGGATCTGCCACCGACGGGCACCACGGAGGATGGAATAAAAAGTTCCATACCCTGAAGTACCACATCAGAAACAGAATCGGCAACATTGCTGGGATCTTCCGGCGAGAAGAAAACCCGCCCCCAAGGGTAAGATGCAAAAAAAGACCGCATCCCGTCTCAATCAGCTGACCTATATTGCCAAACACGGCGGCAAGCTGCAGATCGCAACTGCGATTGGAGCGTGAGTGGCACCGTACTCCGGATCAGACAATGGTCCGAAGAGCCCAGTGGGGCATCGACGGAGACCTGATATCCGTCCGAATGAGAGGTCAGCAGAAGGTCCAACAGGGAAGGTACATGGTCTTCCACATCTGGGATCCGCGTAGGCGAAGTAACCAGTTGTGTTAGACCATATGCCAAAGCAAAGTCATAGACAGATCTACCCGCATGATCGGTTAAACGAGAACCAAGCCATTCAGCGTGGTGGGCGTTGAAATCACCGAGTATCACGATCTCTGCGGATAGGACCTGTTGTGGCACGGAGTCTGCAGCCATTTGGACGTGGTCGATGAGTCGGTCTGTGTCGGCATTACCGCTATGGGACCTATAGAGGCACACGTATATATACCCGGGGATGGTCGTCGCTGTCTACGCGAAGCCATAGGATGGATACCTCGGACCTTCGAACGGACCTCCGTACCTTCAAAACTGCCGAGGCGTCGAACACAGATGTCCTCCCTGACATACACGCAAACTCCAGCCAGGGGCACAAACGAGTGTTCTAATTTGTACCCCGGGCAGGAGAGATACGAATTATCAGCCGGAGAGGACACCTGTGTCTCGGTTAGAAAGAGCAAGGCCGTCATAGCTATCTCCAGATTGTAGTGGACAGCGTTAAGGTTTAAATGAAGTCCCGTGATATTGCAGAAATCCACGGTAAGCGTGGCAGGGGTTGCCTTTGTCTTCTTGCTCTGCTTGCCCCGAGCAGGTTTCGTCTTGAGCGGAATTTCGCCCCCCCCCCAGAATACGCGGGGCAGCCTAAGCACCCATGCCCAGGAGTGGAGTAGTTTGGTCGTGGATGCTCAGCGAGGGATTCTCTAGGGGTGCTGGTACCCTCCTGGGTTAGTCTTTTTTTTAATTCCACTACCATGTTGATGGGGGGGGGGGGGATTGGGCCTCCGGCCACCTGCACTCACCAAGCGCAACGCAGAGGTAAGCCTCTACTTCACGCTGGTATTCTGTGAGGTCGTGGTACCACCCCGGTTCGAGCTGGCCCATCCGTGCGACAGCGAAAGCTACCGCACGGAGCCAAGCTCTACCACTGTTCATAATAAAATATGCAAACATATGCAACATCTCTTCGCAGTGCCAGTGAGGCAATGCGATCGGAAAGAACTTGGTTGACGACGATTCGAACTGCTCTGCGCTGTATGCGATCAAGTGAAAGGAGCTGGCACTGGGGAGCCCCTGCCCAGAGCTGGGATTAGTATTCCATGTGGCACCGAACCTGCGCCTTCTAAAGTTTCAAACGGTGTGCCGGCATTAAATACTGTCCCACTTTGCTGTGCATTCTAAGCGTTTTAAATGCCAATTTGGCCTTCTCTTCCAAGTGACTACGAAACTGCACGACACTCGATATGTCGACACCGAGGATTCCGATATTGGTTGAGGCAACAATGTAAGTGCCTTGAAATATATATACGATACTACAAAAGGGTTCTTATTAGCAGTAAACGCGCAAACTTGTGTCTTCTGGGATTGAACTGGACTATATATAGTCGCCCCCAGTCCGATACTTCGTTAAACAAAGTCTCAACTTCAGACACAAGTTTGTCCTGGTACTCAGCGAAGTTTTCCCGAGAAATATTGGCACAGCTAGTGTATAAAGCATCATTAGTGCTGTCGTCTGCATAGCAATGTATGTAAACAGTTTGCAACATATCATTGATATGCAGAAGAAACAGCGTTGGTGATAGCACGCAGCCTTTTGGAACACCAGCGTTAATGGGCTTGTAATTGGAGCATGCACCGTCTACTACTACCTTGTTTCTCCGATTCGCAAGAAAACTCGTCATCCAAAGGCGAATTTTCTTGGGAAGCCTATAGGAAGGAAGCTTCAAAAGAAGCGCTTTGTGCCAAGCCAGATCAAAGGCCTTCGCTACGTCCAAACTAATGGCCAACGCCTCCCCCTTGGACTCCACTACCTCCGCCCATCTATGAGTTGGGTAACCTAGAAGATCACCAGCTGAGTGACCTCGACGGAAACCGTACTGGCGGCTATTAATAAGCTGGTGACCCTCCCGGTGCCGCATGAGCTGGCAGTTAATAATAGTTTCTATTACTTTGTTGGACAGATCTGAGCGGTCACCTTTATTAGGGATGGGGTGCATGAAAGCTGTCTTCCAGGAGTTCGGGACTACGCCTAGGGAATAGAAGTACCGGAAAAGACGAGTTAAATCCGATGCCAACTCCGGAATACACGTCTACAGCACAGTAGGTGGGACTTCGTCAGGTCCACTCGACTTGTGTACGTCTAAGGAGAGGAGTTCTTTGTGCACCGAGCGCTGTGTTAACAGCACTTCCTGCATGGAACACTCATACCTCGCGGGGTCAGCTGTGTTTCACCCATCATCGCGAGTCGAGTTGGAAGCAAGGAGAGAGCCTAGCAGATTGAATTTCTCCTTTGCGGCATGGGCCAGTGAGTCGTCCACCCTGTAAAGAGATGGCAGAGGTGGCTGACTAAAGGTCCCTTGTACGTATTCCCGAAGTGAGATTAACTTATTCTCGCCAATTTTGCTGATGTGCTCTGACTTTGGCTTGGCAATGACACTTTGGAAGGCCCTGGAGGCAGAATCATACTTCTTTTAAAGAGCACCGGTGTTTACATCCCGGGACTTTAATGCGTCAACCTAGGCCCGGTAGCACTCCCGCTTATAGAGTGATGCAATTTTACAGGAGTGACCAAACCTTTGCTGAGTTCTGCCTCCGATAGGCACTACAGATGATGATATAAATAATTCCATTGTTTGAAGTTCCACATCAGCGACAGAATCAGAAACAACGTTGGGATCATCTGGTGAGAAACAAAGCCAAGGGTAGGATGCAAAAAACACCGCATCCCGTCCCAATCACCTGACCTATAGTTCCAACCACGGCGGCAAGTTGCAGATCAAAGCTGTGATAGGAGTATGAGTGGCACCATACTCCGGATCCGACAATGGTCCGAAGAGCCAAGAGGGGCTTCGACGGAGACCTGATATCCATCTGGATGAGAGGTCAGCAGAAGGTCCAACATGGAACGTACATGATCCTCCACATCTGGTATCCGCGTAGGTGAAGTAGCCAGCTGTATAACACCATATGCCAAAGTAAAATCATAAACAGATCTCCCTGCATGATCGGTTTAACATCACCCAAGCCATTTGGCTTGGTGGGTGTTAAAATCACCGAGCATCACAATCTCTGCGGATGGGACCTGTTGTAGCACGGATTCTGCAGCCATTTGGACTTGGTTGATGAGTCGGTCTGTGTCGGCATTACCGCAATGGGACCTACAGTGGCACCCGTAGACGTGGTGATGGTCGTCACTGTCTACGCGCAGCCATAGGATGGACAGGTCAGTACTTTCAAGACTGCCGAGCGTCGAATACAGATTTCCACTCTGACGTACACGCAATCTCCAGCCCGGGGTACAAATCAGTGTTCTAATTTGTATCCTGGGTAGAAGAGATACGAAGTATCAGCTGGAGAGGACACCTGTGTCTTGGTTAGAAAGAGCAAGGCCGGCTTTGTCGTCTTCAGATAGTAGTGGACGGCGTTACGGTTTGAATTAATTCCATGATATTGCAGAAGTCCACGGATGGCATGGCAGGTGTCGCCTTTATCTTATTGTTTCGCTTGCCCCGAGCAGGTATACAGGGCGTATTCTGCATCGCGTATTCTGCCTCGCGTATTCTGGGCAGAGCCCAGAATATGCGAGGTAGTCTGAGCACCCGCGTTCAGAAAAAGTAGGGTAGCTTGGGCGTGGATGTTCAGCGAGGGATTCTTGTAAGGGAAGTTTGTGAAAAATAATATCCCTTATATAATATGATCCTATAATGAAGGTAAAAAATGAAATGGGGCCGATTAAAGTGACGTCAAGAAAAATAAGAAAGGTTTGTTTCCTGTTTCATTTCCTATTCATTGCATATTTAGCTTTGCTTTAATCTACTTCAAAAGTATAGTGTTATTTTTGTTTTGCTGTCATATTGTTTAAGA
Organism: Parnassius glacialis; assembly: GCA_033319125.1. Taxonomy (NCBI): domain Eukaryota; kingdom Metazoa; phylum Arthropoda; class Insecta; order Lepidoptera; family Papilionidae; genus Parnassius; species Parnassius glacialis. The sequence continues at coordinate 13,865,056 of JAVANC010000012.1, forward strand.
ACTTCATTCAGAATAAATACTTGGTGGTAGGACTCCTTTTCTGCCTAGGAGTCTTTCTCCACTACGCTGGTACTTATTTTGAACGCCAAAACGCATTGCTTGAAGTGTCGTGTTCTAGACTAAAGCGTCTGGTCTTTCATATTAAAAAAAATCTTCTACGTTGTAAAACACCACATTATTTATTTGAGTAGTTGGAACAAATGCTGGCAGATTTCAATTTTTTTTCAAAATGTTTTTTTAATTTCTCCGGCGTGATAGTTGGGTCATATTGTTATATTCACCTATGATTACGTCGTAAATAAGTACTTTTTAAATTTGGAGTTTTCATAGTAGAAAACATACATGCATATTTTTAGTATGCCAAAATTTTCTTGGAAATAAGCTATTCATTATTTACCTAAAAGATTGCTGGCTTTGATCATTCCCGTAGGCACTTGTATTTAATAAACTTTCCCATTGTTTTCACTTGATGACTGAATGTTCTATGTAATAGTAGCGGGCTATATTTATGACTTAACCTTGTGCTATATGGTAGATATAATTATGAAATATTTAATTAATGTATTAAATTCACTGAGCAGTAAACAAATTATATTAAGATTTAGAAGGCATTGCTTCTTGGTCAAAATGAAATGCACTTGTTCTTAATGAAAATAAGTTAAAGTACATGATTATTGAAAGGAAAAAAGTTTAAATCATCAGATTCAAGTCACTATACAAGGAAAACATATGAATGTGTGACTGAAGCCAGCAACTTAGGTATGTTTATGGATTATATTTTCGGAGAATCATATACTTAATACTGCTAGAAATCGCTTCTACAGATTTAAAGCCAAAATTAATAAAATTAGAAATTTTCTGAATCCAGAGATTTGAATCAAACTCTGGGACTCGCTGATTCTTCTAAATTTAACTACACGGTCCTCGTACGTAGCCAAAAACTTATACAGCGAGCGCAGAAAGCCTGTACAAGATTTTGTTTCAGGATACCACGACGCGTTCACATTATGCCGTACTTATATTTCATTTTTAAAATGTTGCTTAATGCAACATTTTAAAAAGGAAATATCGTCGACACTATCATTTAGCAACGCTACTTTTTGATATAATCGAATATAATATCATGCCACCTTATCTCTTCCAAAAGTTTAGTATGGTCGCGCGACGTACTTAAATTTAAAGATAAATCGTGCGTCGAGCTATGCTTCGCCGTGCCTTACGATCGTACCGCCGATTTTTATGGGAGATTTAGGTACACCACCTCAAAGTGTTGGAATGACCTACCACCACCACTTTGTAACCTGAAAAATATTCGAACTTTTAAAGAAAAATATAAATACTATCTTATAGCCTAGAAGTACACAGGATGCATTCAGCCCGTGTTCTTCTGGGCTACACCGTAAATGGACTACATACCAAAATATATACGGGCACGTAGCACTTGCGTCAGACTCCCAACGATTAAAGTTATGACATAACCTTAGACCCTAATTGCGGTTGACGTTCGGACAGATCCATGACTTCAGACTGACAAAATGTGTAATATAGTGTCGTCAATTCATATTTTATGTGATTTAAGTAGAATGTTTTAGTAATAAGTTATAAATATAAAATATATTCATATGTATAAACGAATAGGACATTTCAACAACACGACGAATTATTTAAGACAAATTACTTAATAAATATATAATCTGGTGAAGATAATACAAGTATATATTTTATAAAAAAATACAAAATGTAACATACTCGTAGGTACTATGCAAATGCTCGTACATACCTTTGGTAATGTTATTAATAATTTTATCGTAGTTTTACTGATTGGGTTTATAATATGTCTTATTTCGTATCGGACGTCCGTTCGGGCCTACTGAAAATAAGCGCTGTTGTTTCGGCGATAGCACAACCTGAGTGAGGTCTGTTAGGATGAGGAGAGTATTTTAATTGTTATTTATACACTACACTACTCTTATTATGTGGTATATATGTCAAGTTTTTGTTGTTTATAATATATACATATAAAGGTTATTCATAAGAATTGTGGTTAAAAATATTTATATCTACGTGCCTGGGCTACGCAGAGGGCAAAGACTACATACTTTCATTTGGCACGTTCCTGGCACACCTTCTCACCATACACATTCGAAGTCGGTCCTAACATACTTATTAATGACAGCATTTTTACCGCATTAACTTTACTCTCATGATTCTTTTGTCACATTTAACTATAAATACCACACAATAAGGAAGGGAATAGCTCAGAATTGTAAATTGCTATACGTGCCTTTTTTGACACATTCTCACTTCACACAATAGAGTAAATAGCTCAATTAATCTGTGTACTGCATTTAATCTTCGTTCTACATCCTTGTCATGTCGATCATCCGTGCTAAACACAGGTCCCAAATACAAATTCATCCACTTGCTCACACAAAAATAAATTACACTTTGTTTGAAATTCTTAATAGTTTATGTATAAAATATATATAGAAAAAATGTAGAATTAAAATGTAGTTTTTCTACCACGTAACAGCCTCTTAAGAATAAGTCATCCATAAAAACTATATAATTAACGTTGCCGCATGAGGGTATCACTCCCTGTTACATTATTTTCCACGTTCTACTTATAGAAGTAATTTAATTATATAAAAACATAGTAATATGGCAATACACAAAAATATAGTAACAGTGGTAGAGCCACGTTTAACAGTGGTAGAGCAACGCGGCAGCTTTTGCTGTCGCACGGATTGGCCGGCTCGAACCAGGGTGGTACCACGACCTCACAGAAAACCAGCGTGAAGTAGAGGTTTACCTCTGCGTTTTGCTTGGTGAGTGCAGGTGGCCGGAGGCCCTTTTTACTGGAAATGAGGCATTCCATCATAGTCCTCACGGGTGACAACGCATCTGCATTTTGATTTGTAATAGAGAATAGATGTAGATGTCTATGGACCGCAGCAACCACTTACCATCAGGTGGACTGTGTGCTCGTTTGTCACCCTATCCTATAAAAAATGACCAATTGAAGTCCTTTAAAAGCTCTTTAATTCCGTGCTCCATGGTGGCACAATCCGGGAACCGTGGAGCAGAAGTGCAGTGGTCTTTTCTCCAAGAAAGGCGACAACGCTCTTTTGAATAATTACAGACTTTCGAGAGTCATTACGAATCGTCTCGCATGCAGACTTGACAACTTCCAGCCTCCCAAACAAGCTGGTTTGCGAAAAAGCCTTAGCACCATAGACCAAATACAAACCCTTTGGCAAATTGTTCAGAAGAGTGAAGAGTACAATCTGCCACTTTGTCTTGTGTATATGGTCTATGAAGCCTTTGATTCCATCGAAATTTGGGCGGTGCTGCAGTCCCTTCAGCGGTGCCAAGTTGACTGTCGGTATATCGAAGTGCTGAAGTGTTTGTTAAGTCGGTCTACGATGGCCATCTGAAAACAGTATCGGAGTACGAAACCTACTCAACTGCACAGTGTGTTAGACAAGGCGAAGTAATGTCCCCGAAACTCTTCATTGCTGCATTGAGAGACGTTTTCAAGCTACTGGACTGGAAAAGATACGGTATTAACGTCAATGGCGAGTACATCACTCATCTTTGATTTGCCTGCGATATATTACTTATGGCAGAATCGCTTGAGGACCTAAGCACTATGCTCAATGATCTCAATAGTGACTCCCAATAGATATGTTTTAAGATGAACATGGATAAAACAAAAATCATGTTTAACATCAATGTAACACCTATTCTGGTAGTTGTTGGGAGCACTAAGCTCGAAGTTGTTGACGAGTGGGACAAATAGTCCGACTAGGTAAGTCCAACTTCGACCGAGAGGTCAATCGACGGATTCAACTCGGCTGGGCAGCGTTCGGGAAGCTAGGACACATCTTCTCGTCAGAAATACCTCAAAACCTTAAAACAAAATTGTACAACCAGTGCGTGTTGCCAGTGATGACTTACGGAACTGAGACGTGGTCCTTCACTGCTGGCCGTATGAGGAAGCTCAAGGTCGCTCAGCGAGCTATGGAGAGGGCTATGCTCGGAGTTTCTCTGCGTGATAAACTTAGGAATGAGGATATCCGCAGTAGAACCAGAGTTACCGATATAGCCCAACGGATTGGCAGCGTTCGGGAGATTACGACACATCTTCTCGTCAGACATACCTCAAAACCTCAAAACTAGATTGTACAAACAATGATATATATATATATATATATATATATATATATATATATATATATATATATATATATATATATATTTAATTATTATCTTAAAGATAATTGAATAACTACGTTTATAAATTAAAACCCTAGGTTCATGTTTATGGAGTTTACTCCTTAAGAACCAATTTTAATATATAGAGCCCGGGGTATGAAAATTTATGGGAAGTAAAATAAAACGTTACATTACGTTATGAATTTATGTTTACTTGAATACGTAATGTCGTGAGCAACTTATCATGCGCAGCCTCCTGCACAAAGTACTCTCGGCTTTACTACTCGATATAAACAAATAATCGTTCGTAAGGCGTAAACTCCTCTCGTGCGTTGGAGCTGACACACACACTTTTTTCATTATAATTTCAGACGATAAGAGTGGACGCTGTCGGACGAGAAGTTCTACTTTTAAACTTTTGGTTATAATAAGGCCACAACATAAAATATAATCTGTGAGCTTTGAAAAATTCTGTAGTAAGTTTTCTAAAAAAAGAACTATAAAATGTTTATTTGGAAATGCTTTTCCAACACTTAACGTGCCAACAAACGATGGTAGTTATTTGTTCCATCCAATGTGAGAATGTATCTGAAATGAATGTATGAGTTGATGGAACAAAAATTTTGCGAATATTTTGATCTCTATAGAAATATTGTAAATATTGGTACCGAAATGTTATAAAACGCGTGTATGATTGTATATTTGTTATGCAATGTGAGTGCTTTCAAATAGATTATGAAAAAAATAAACTTTACATTAGATTATAATTTAACATTTAATTAATAGGCACAACAAATTGTTGAAGGAAAAAAATTATAAAAATAAAATATTTAGTTAGTTAAAAGTAGTTTAAAAATTAAATTAAAGATATAAGATAATCTGAGTTTTCTTATTGGAAACGATCATTCCAGAAGCAAGCGTTACACACATGTAAAAAATTCAGTGCCACAGAGCACAATGGCATGATGACCCAACTTTGTATGAAATCCGAGAAATTTGCACACAATCATAATATTGTCTAAATTAATAAGTATTAGCGTAATTTTGTCTAAATTAATAAATATTATTAAATTATTAAATATTAGTAAAATTCTTTCAAGAGAAGCCACGAATTAAAAGAAGAAAAATAAGAAATTTGTTTGTCAACTTCTTTAATGTTGAAAAAAATTTCTCATATTATTTTATAAGTTTAGATTTTAATATTTACTATTGCTTTATTTTTTAAATTTTATTTTTTATTATTGATTTAGTTTTACACGCCCAACCCACACATAGAAAAAATTATGATTGTGAGCAAGTTTCTCGAATTTTATACAAAGTAAGATCAACCTGTTTAGTGCCACGGTGCCAATATTTAACAGTGTATTTTTGATAGGCTGTAATCTTGATGGTATGTTATAGTAGTAAAAATGCTAAAATGTATAAATTTGCGTGAGCTGATTAAGCGTATTTCCAGGCGGCGTTTACTCCATATGTGTTCCTCCGGTTTCTGTTGAAATTATTTTAATAAATTAATTTTGATCAGAAATGAATAAATTAGTTGATAAATTCTGGATATCATATTTCATCCACCGTTTTATGATCATGCCAGATTTTCGAACTTTAAATGAACAAAGTTAATGTACCTGCGATAAATAATGATATTTTTAATTTAAAATCTGAATGAATAAATAAGACATGATATCCAGCAGGACCGAACATGCTTGTATAACTTACCATTTGTGATCAATTATGAGCAGAACGTTTCTATACATATACCAATGAATAATAAATAAATATAATATTTTAAAACAGTATATTTCGTTTTTACTCGTCCAATCATTACTATTTTATGTTAAAAATAATATAATATGGGATTATAATATAGGATCAGGGATCTTCATCATAGTTATATTGTACAGTAAAGAAAGGTATTTGGTATACAAGCAAAAATATTCATCTTCCCGTGAGTACAAGTTGGGAGTTAGCTGCTTGCATACTTAACTCTTTGTTTGCCAGTACCTAACATAAAAAAATATGTAGCAGAGTATGCACTGCGTAAGTGTACATATGCGGTGAAGCCTGGTAAAGCAGTCCAAGTGAAACTTAAGGGATAGCAATTCAAATCTAATTTGATAACCCAACAATATCCATGTTTCATTTGATTGAAAAAAATCGTTTGCTCGACAATTAAAACAACGCATTTGATATTGTTAAAATGTCAAATTAGTATGGTTTGTTAAATTAGTATTCATTTCAGGTGTGTTACGCAATTTGGCTACGGATTTAATTTCTATCTACAAAAAATGTCAAAAACATAATTTATTCCTCAGATAAGTTATTTGACGATTGAAAATTCAGCCCTGTATCTATATTAATTACCTACGGAATAAAGTAAATTAAGCAACAAATCCAAATGAATTGAGAACAAATTCATAATAGTAAAAATATCGATATCAGCTGCCCATATTGCTAAGTTACATCCCTATAAAAGGCGGTCATTTTATGCGCCAGATTATTGTATTCTCTAAATGAATACATACTGTAATAAAAAGTGACATGGCTTTGTCATATTTTTAGTGTTAAAGTTATTTTAAGCGTAATATTTTTCTCTATTAATTTTTTGTGTTATTTGTTTGCGCACTGTGTTCGCTAATAGTTTTTGAATAATACTTCGATATGATAATGTATAAACATTACAATAGATTAGTACTCTCACCCGCTATTACTTAAAAGCCTTCGAAATAGCTTGAACGAGGAAACAGGCGTTCCTTCTTATTCTTCTTCTTAATAACTGGCTTTACGGCTCTGGGATCTAGCCTTTCTGAGCCTGAAGTTACAATATATTATAATAATTATCCTTCATATTATACTGCTTCACAATATGTTGATGCGTCACATTGTGCAGCCCTTGGGAGATTTTGACGGCAACTTGAGCCAGCTGACAGCTGACGGTTGGCGATGGTATCTCAAGGCACCTAAGCAGGCAGACACCTTATTTTGAGAATCACATCACCATCAGAGCACTTGTTTCACAGTTTCCACTAATAGTTCACATGCGCAGACACTTAATACACAAAATCGCACCACTTTTACATATCAAAGTCTACTTCAAACCATTCTTTAAACAATAATACAAGAGCAGCAAACCACCGCCGGACATGTTCCCGCCAAAATTCCAACAGGTGTTCCTGAATAAAAGGTCCATAGAGCAACACGGGTCAGAGTAGCCATATGCAGGCGTTCGCCTCTGTCAAAGTCCACGCGGTCCCACGTGTAAAATAAAACCTTCACCAACTGCAAGGGCTCCAGGGATCCCTAGCCACAGCTATGGACTCTCAGGACTCCCCCATCACTCTCTCGTCGGACTTCGACAATACCGAAAAAATCGAGACAGCGTCGATTCTCTCACCCCCCTTATAAAATCCTCCCTTAATGAGAACGAAAGGGTCTTTGCTGTTGCTAATAATAATAGTCTTCCCCTATATATTACCAACTAAATGAAAGGCAAGAGGCTGCTTTCCGGAGAGCAGCACTCTATCCCACCCCTGACTATAGGCGTACGGCCAATCGTATTCAACGAGAAGTACGCTCAAGCCTTTCCGAACTTCGAGACCTCGAAAAGAGTAATCTCATGGAGAATATCTCCCCTTCCCATACAGCGTACTACCAGATGGCGAGAGCCCTCCGCATTGACGCTATCACTTACACTCCCCTTCTCTCCCGTTCCGACGTTATTATTGCCTTCGAGGACGAGGAAAAGGCTGAATGATTTGCAAACAGCATTGCCACTTAATGCTCTCCTAGCGCACACCCCACCCAAATCCAGACAGTGCAGGATAAGGTCCGCCGCTGGAACTCACCCCCCACAGCCTCTGACTGTATCCAATGATTAGGTCTCATCCATCATCAAAGGACATAAGCCCAAAAAGGCCCCGGGCGCGGGTGGTATTTCCTACTATGCCCCCAAACATTTTCCTGAGCACGTGATAACCCTATTAGCTATTATCTTCAACGCCTGCTTCAACCTTAGTTACTTTCCCATCACGTGGAAAGAAGCAACTGTCATTGGTATCCCCAAGCCAGGAAAGCCTCACCAGCTCCCCTCCACTCACCGTCCCATCTGCCTCCTCAAGACCATGGGCAAGCTCTTTGAACTAGTCATCCTCACTCGCTCGAGGTGCCATCTGTTTCCCACAGACGACGACCCTGTCGTCTCCCACCAATTTGGTTTCCTGCCAAAACACTATTGTACCCAACAAGTTCACCATATTTTGAAATGTATCCTAGTTGGTTTTATCCTCGTCGTCATAATACCATCACGGTATTTTTCGACATAGCAAAGGCATTCGATAGAATCCTGTAGATAAGGCTTTCATGCCAGCATGAAGGACTTATCTACAAACTCTACAAAATAGGCCTCCCTGATCACCTTGTTCGTCTCGTGGCCTTTTACCTGAAGGATTGTAACTTTCGTTTTAGGCACGAAGGCACTCTCTCCTCTCAGCGTCATAACAAAGCCGGTGTTCCTCAGGGCTCCGTGTTTGCCCCTCTTCTATATATCCTGTTCACCAACAACATTCCTTTTCCGTCGATGGTGTTCAGGTCTCCCTCTTTGCAGACGACTGCCCTCTACTGTAAAGGTATCTCACTACCTTTTATACCGAGCACCATCAAAAAGTCAGTTAATGACTTAAGAGTTTGGTTCCAAAAATAGCGTATCGATGTGAACCCAGAGAAGAGCTCCGCCATTCACTTCGATTATAAAGGACCACCACCATTACGCCAATTCATATGCTAGAGGACCCCTGTCCCCTTACATGCTACCGCCAAATACTTAGGTGTCACTCTTGACACGAGGCTCACCTTCGGGCTCCATGTCAAGAGAGTAACACGCAACGTGCGCTTCTATCTGAGTAGGCTCAACAGTATCCTGGGCCGACACAATAAAATGTCCCTCCGTAACAAGGGAACCCTTTATAAGGTCGGTGTATGACCAGTTATGATTTACGCGGACCCCATATTTGCTCACGCTAAACCCACAATTTCTAACGAACTTCAAATAGTTTAATACAATTTTTGTCGTCGGACTACGAACGCACCCTGGTACGTACGCCCGTAACGCCGTACCCGTACCCGTAACGCCGACCTCCATCGAGACTTATAGCTCCCACAATCCAATAGTTCCTAAAATCGCTCTGAGAACTTCTTCAAAGCTTTAGTATCTCACCCCTATTATCTCATTCGTGAGGCAGCTTCCTATGCATTCCCACTTCCCTCTTGCTATCGAGTCCGCAGGCAGACAAACTCCCTCTCGGACCCCCCAAACAAGCTTTCGGCCGACCTGGTTTGCCTCGTGGCGGTTCAGGGCAAATCCTCTCCCTATTCCTAATTTGTATTAGTTAGGCGTACCTCTCAGCGGCTACTCGCCGCCTACGCCCCCTTTTCCCTAAAGAGGGTCACTTTCGATTCGTTAGAAAGGCCATACAGGTCAAAGCCAGTCCCACAGGTGGTATTTAGTGGGTAGGCACTTCTTCAAATTGAGTCCCATATAACCACGCAGCCGGCTGTCGGGGTACGCTATGAACATTCACCACCGCCCTCCTTCGCTTCCGGAGGGTATCCTTACTTTGGACGCAAAAAAAGTACAATAAAACTAGTTGCAGTTGCACCGCTCACTAGACTAAATCTAGTTGTGCGGCTGGATAGATGTCCTGTACAAATGCCGAATTAAACAAAGTTTTATTTTATATGATAGGGTGACAAACAAGCACACAGTCCACCTGATGGTAAGTAGTATCTGTGGCCCATAGACATCTACATCTATCCTCGTTTGCGAATCAAAATGCAGATGCGTTTTCACCCGTGACGACTAAGATGGAATTCCTCTTTTCCAGTAAAAAGGGTCTCCGGTTCTCTACACTCACCATACGAAACACAGCAGCATTAAGGTGCTAATTAAAGGTCTGATCTGGGATTTCTGTTTATTCTTCTGTGTAACCGCCTTTGATGTGTTATCATCTATCCGTACCATCAGGTTGACTGATAGTGAATTCTTTCTGCCATTAATTTAGTTTTTGACACCCTTCTATTCATGTAAAGATCAAAATGCTTTTTGATACTATACTATTCATTTGCAGTAATTCTGATTTCAAAATACCTTACAGATCCCCGGAGTTAAATTCTATATGACGTGAGCAATATAATTTTGCTACCTCAATGGTGATAGTTTAATAATGTTTAAAATTTGTATAATTTCATGTGCAATAATGCATCAAAACATAACTTTAATAATCATTAAGGGTAAAATTTATTTCTTGGTCTCTAATGAATAAGAATGTAAATGTAATAAAAACACATTTATGTATCAATCAAATTCTACTCGTCCAATTCACGGACAATTCGGCTGAATCCAACCAGAGATTTGGATTATTGACGTTAAATGAATACATCAAAGGAACATGACCGAGTTCCCCAATACAAATGAACCGGACATCTGCACATGAAAATGTTTTGTTAGATTTACTTTTAAATAGGATCCATCATCTTTGATTTCAGTTTTCATAATGATTTTTATTTTTCTTATTTTGAAAAGTTTGTGCTGGTATGCTATTCTATTCGAATGCATAAGGCTAATCCTCTCCAGCCAGCCGGTGGCCCGGGTTGCTCTATGTTGTAGAGTGTTATTGAAGTCTGTTTCTTAATTGATTAATATGACAGCGACGTTTGATTTAGGCCGCCAATATTAATCGCGGCATGTCAAACTTTATTCATAATTTTAACAAAGCTGTCGTCAAGTGAAAACAAGGCTGCTATTTTACGTATATTTGAAATATATATAGAAATAAATTATTACAGACCAGCTACGTGTTTAATTATAATGTAAGAAAATATTTTGAGAGATGATGACGATGAATGACACAAATATGATGTTGACAAGTCGACTCTTCCTATCGGCAAATGGTGTTATATGTGCAGTTGCGGAGTGTCCAGTCACAAAGATTTCGCTGTAATGTGTACAAGCGTTAGATTACATTTCTTAATCTTCTAATATACAATAATCAATAATGTTTGTTTGTTTGCATACTGTTTATCAGATTGCGGTAAAACTTTGTCAAGTTATTGCTTGTACATGCGCGAAGGTTATAGGCATACCACAATTAACTTAAAGTAGTTGGCGTACACATCGTACCGATAAATTAATTTTTAACTTGCTATCATTAAATTTCAATAAGTATATTTTATCATTACTAATAAACAATATAACTCTTGCAAATTTAAAACTATATTTCCAAAATTATTTATTCTGCGGCAGTAACTCGCTTGGTACCAGCTAGTACTACAAAAAAATTTAAGGTTTAATAAATAGCAAAATCTGAGTTCAAAAACTAAAAGTGCATAAAACAATTTCCAGATATTATATTTTTAATTTTTATGACGTACTAAAGGCTATGAATAGCTTTTACCTGATTTCTGAAAGATCCCATTCCGAATTGAGAACTTCTTTCCTTTTAAAGTCGGTTAAATTAGGTAATATATTGATTCTTTTCTATGTTTATTTTGTTTTTACAAGCTTTAAAG